>CM054380.1:93083178-93598178 GCA_028858755.1 Ara ararauna | reverse complement strand
AACCCTAACCCTAACCCTAACCCTAACCCTAACCCTAACCCTAACCCTAACCCTAACCCTAACCCTAACCCTAACCCTAACCCTAACCCTAACCCTAACCCTAACCCTAACCCTAACCCTAACCCTAACCCTAACCCTAACCCTAACCCTAACCCTAACCCTAACCCTAACCCTAACCCTAACCCTAACCCTAACCCTAACCCTAACCCTAACCCTAACCCTAACCCTAACCCTAACCCTAACCCTAACCCTAACCCTAACCCTAACCCTAACCCTAACCCTAACCCTAACCCTAACCCTAACCCTAACCCTAACCCTAACCCTAACCCTAACCCTAACCCTAACCCTAACCCTAACCCTAACCCTAACCCTAACCCTAACCCTAACCCTAACCCTAACCCTAACCCTAACCCTAACCCTAACCCTAACCCTAACCCTAACCCTAACCCTAACCCTAACCCTAACCCTAACCCTAACCCTAACCCTAACCCTAACCCTAACCCTAACCCTAACCCTAACCCTAACCCTAACCCTAACCCTAACCCTAACCCTAACCCTAACCCTAACCCTAACCCTAACCCTAACCCTAACCCTAACCCTAACCCTAACCCTAACCCTAACCCTAACCCTAACCCTAACCCTAACCCTAACCCTAACCCTAACCCTAACCCTAACCCTAACCCTAACCCTAACCCTAACCCTAACCCTAACCCTAACCCTAACCCTAACCCTAACCCTAACCCTAACCCTAACCCTAACCCTAACCCTAACCCTAACCCTAACCCTAACCCTAACCCTAACCCTAACCCTAACCCTAACCCTAACCCTAACCCTAACCCTAACCCTAACCCTAACCCTAACCCTAACCCTAACCCTAACCCTAACCCTAACCCTAACCCTAACCCTAACCCTAACCCTAACCCTAACCCTAACCCTAACCCTAACCCTAACCCTAACCCTAACCCTAACCCTAACCCTAACCCTAACCCTAACCCTAACCCTAACCCTAACCCTAACCCTAACCCTAACCCTAACCCTAACCCTAACCCTAACCCTAACCCTAACCCTAACCCTAACCCTAACCCTAACCCTAACCCTAACCCTAACCCTAACCCTAACCCTAACCCTAACCCTAACCCTAACCCTAACCCTAACCCTAACCCTAACCCTAACCCTAACCCTAACCCTAACCCTAACCCTAACCCTAACCCTAACCCTAACCCTAACCCTAACCCTAACCCTAACCCTAACCCTAACCCTAACCCTAACCCTAACCCTAACCCTAACCCTAACCCTAACCCTAACCCTAACCCTAACCCTAACCCTAACCCTAACCCTAACCCTAACCCTAACCCTAACCCTAACCCTAACCCTAACCCTAACCCTAACCCTAACCCTAACCCTAACCCTAACCCTAACCCTAACCCTAACCCTAACCCTAACCCTAACCCTAACCCTAACCCTAACCCTAACCCTAACCCTAACCCTAACCCTAACCCTAACCCTAACCCTAACCCTAACCCTAACCCTAACCCTAACCCTAACCCTAACCCTAACCCTAACCCTAACCCTAACCCTAACCCTAACCCTAACCCTAACCCTAACCCTAACCCTAACCCTAACCCTAACCCTAACCCTAACCCTAACCCTAACCCTAACCCTAACCCTAACCCTAACCCTAACCCTAACCCTAACCCTAACCCTAACCCTAACCCTAACCCTAACCCTAACCCTAACCCTAACCCTAACCCTAACCCTAACCCTAACCCTAACCCTAACCCTAACCCTAACCCTAACCCTAACCCTAACCCTAACCCTAACCCTAACCCTAACCCTAACCCTAACCCTAACCCTAACCCTAACCCTAACCCTAACCCTAACCCTAACCCTAACCCTAACCCTAACCCTAACCCTAACCCTAACCCTAACCCTAACCCTAACCCTAACCCTAACCCTAACCCTAACCCTAACCCTAACCCTAACCCTAACCCTAACCCTAACCCTAAACCCTAACCCTAACCCTAACCCTAACCCTAACCCTAACCCTAACCCTAACCCTAACCCTAACCCTAACCCTAACCCTAACCCTAACCCTAACCCTAACCCTAACCCTAACCCTAACCCTAACCCTAACCCTAACCCTAACCCTAACCCTAACCCTAACCCTAACCCTAACCCTAACCCTAACCCTAACCCTAACCCTAACCCTAACCCTAACCCTAACCCTAACCCTAACCCTAACCCTAACCCTAACCCTAACCCTAACCCTAACCCTAACCCTAACCCTAACCCTAACCCTAACCCTAACCCTAACCCTAACCCTAACCCTAACCCTAACCCTAACCCTAACCCTAACCCTAACCCTAACCCTAACCCTAACCCTAACCCTAACCCTAACCCTAACCCTAACCCTAACCCTAACCCTAACCCTAACCCTAACCCTAACCCTAACCCTAACCCTAACCCTAACCCTAACCCTAACCCTAACCCTAACCCTAACCCTAACCCTAACCCTAACCCTAACCCTAACCCTAACCCTAACCCTAACCCTAACCCTAACCCTAACCCTAACCCTAACCCTAACCCTAACCCTAACCCTAACCCTAACCCTAACCCTAACCCTAACCCTAACCCTAACCCTAACCCTAACCCTAACCCTAACCCTAACCCTAACCCTAACCCTAACCCTAACCCTAACCCTAACCCTAACCCTAACCCTAACCCTAACCCTAACCCTAACCCTAACCCTAACCCTAACCCTAACCCTAACCCTAACCCTAACCCTAACCCTAACCCTAACCCTAACCCTAACCCTAACCCTAACCCTAACCCTAACCCTAACCCTAACCCTAACCCTAACCCTAACCCTAACCCTAACCCTAACCCTAACCCTAACCCTAACCCTAACCCTAACCCTAACCCTAACCCTAACCCTAACCCTAACCCTAACCCTAACCCTAACCCTAACCCTAACCCTAACCCTAACCCTAACCCTAACCCTAACCCTAACCCTAACCCTAACCCTAACCCTAACCCTAACCCTAACCCTAACCCTAACCCTAACCCTAACCCTAACCCTAACCCTAACCCTAACCCTAACCCTAACCCTAACCCTAACCCTAACCCTAACCCTAACCCTAACCCTAACCCTAACCCTAACCCTAACCCTAACCCTAACCCTAACCCTAACCCTAACCCTAACCCTAACCCTAACCCTAACCCTAACCCTAACCCTAACCCTAACCCTAACCCTAACCCTAACCCTAACCCTAACCCTAACCCTAACCCTAACCCTAACCCTAACCCTAACCCTAACCCTAACCCTAACCCTAACCCTAACCCTAACCCTAACCCTAACCCTAACCCTAACCCTAACCCTAACCCTAACCCTAACCCTAACCCTAACCCTAACCCTAACCCTAACCCTAACCCTAACCCTAACCCTAACCCTAACCCTAACCCTAACCCTAACCCTAACCCTAACCCTAACCCTAACCCTAACCCTAACCCTAACCCTAACCCTAACCCTAACCCTAACCCTAACCCTAACCCTAACCCTAACCCTAACCCTAACCCTAACCCTAACCCTAACCCTAACCCTAACCCTAACCCTAACCCTAACCCTAACCCTAACCCTAACCCTAACCCTAACCCTAACCCTAACCCTAACCCTAACCCTAACCCTAACCCTAACCCTAACCCTAACCCTAACCCTAACCCTAACCCTAACCCTAACCCTAACCCTAACCCTAACCCTAACCCTAACCCTAACCCTAACCCTAACCCTAACCCTAACCCTAACCCTAACCCTAACCCTAACCCTAACCCTAACCCTAACCCTAACCCTAACCCTAACCCTAACCCTAACCCTAACCCTAACCCTAACCCTAACCCTAACCCTAACCCTAACCCTAACCCTAACCCTAACCCTAACCCTAACCCTAACCCTAACCCTAACCCTAACCCTAACCCTAACCCTAACCCTAACCCTAACCCTAACCCTAACCCTAACCCTAACCCTAACCCTAACCCTAACCCTAACCCTAACCCTAACCCTAACCCTAACCCTAACCCTAACCCTAACCCTAACCCTAACCCTAACCCTAACCCTAACCCTAACCCTAACCCTAACCCTAACCCTAACCCTAACCCTAACCCTAACCCTAACCCTAACCCTAACCCTAACCCTAACCCTAACCCTAACCCTAACCCTAACCCTAACCCTAACCCTAACCCTAACCCTAACCCTAACCCTAACCCTAACCCTAACCCTAACCCTAACCCTAACCCTAACCCTAACCCTAACCCTAACCCTAACCCTAACCCTAACCCTAACCCTAACCCTAACCCTAACCCTAACCCTAACCCTAACCCTAACCCTAACCCTAACCCTAACCCTAACCCTAACCCTAACCCTAACCCTAACCCTAACCCTAACCCTAACCCTAACCCTAACCCTAACCCTAACCCTAACCCTAACCCTAACCCTAACCCTAACCCTAACCCTAACCCTAACCCTAACCCTAACCCTAACCCTAACCCTAACCCTAACCCTAACCCTAACCCTAACCCTAACCCTAACCCTAACCCTAACCCTAACCCTAACCCTAACCCTAACCCTAACCCTAACCCTAACCCTAACCCTAACCCTAACCCTAACCCTAACCCTAACCCTAACCCTAACCCTAACCCTAACCCTAACCCTAACCCTAACCCTAACCCTAACCCTAACCCTAACCCTAACCCTAACCCTAACCCTAACCCTAACCCTAACCCTAACCCTAACCCTAACCCTAACCCTAACCCTAACCCTAACCCTAACCCTAACCCTAACCCTAACCCTAACCCTAACCCTAACCCTAACCCTAACCCTAACCCTAACCCTAACCCTAACCCTAACCCTAACCCTAACCCTAACCCTAACCCTAACCCTAACCCTAACCCTAACCCTAACCCTAACCCTAACCCTAACCCTAACCCTAACCCTAACCCTAACCCTAACCCTAACCCTAACCCTAACCCTAACCCTAACCCTAACCCTAACCCTAACCCTAACCCTAACCCTAACCCTAACCCTAACCCTAACCCTAACCCTAACCCTAACCCTAACCCTAACCCTAACCCTAACCCTAACCCTAACCCTAACCCTAACCCTAACCCTAACCCTAACCCTAACCCTAACCCTAACCCTAACCCTAACCCTAACCCTAACCCTAACCCTAACCCTAACCCTAACCCTAACCCTAACCCTAACCCTAACCCTAACCCTAACCCTAACCCTAACCCTAACCCTAACCCTAACCCTAACCCTAACCCTAACCCTAACCCTAACCCTAACCCTAACCCTAACCCTAACCCTAACCCTAACCCTAACCCTAACCCTAACCCTAACCCTAACCCTAACCCTAACCCTAACCCTAACCCTAACCCTAACCCTAACCCTAACCCTAACCCTAACCCTAACCCTAACCCTAACCCTAACCCTAACCCTAACCCTAACCCTAACCCTAACCCTAACCCTAACCCTAACCCTAACCCTAACCCTAACCCTAACCCTAACCCTAACCCTAACCCTAACCCTAACCCTAACCCTAACCCTAACCCTAACCCTAACCCTAACCCTAACCCTAACCCTAACCCTAACCCTAACCCTAACCCTAACCCTAACCCTAACCCTAACCCTAACCCTAACCCTAACCCTAACCCTAACCCTAACCCTAACCCTAACCCTAACCCTAACCCTAACCCTAACCCTAACCCTAACCCTAACCCTAACCCTAACCCTAACCCTAACCCTAACCCTAACCCTAACCCTAACCCTAACCCTAACCCTAACCCTAACCCTAACCCTAACCCTAACCCTAACCCTAACCCTAACCCTAACCCTAACCCTAACCCTAACCCTAACCCTAACCCTAACCCTAACCCTAACCCTAACCCTAACCCTAACCCTAACCCTAACCCTAACCCTAACCCTAACCCTAACCCTAACCCTAACCCTAACCCTAACCCTAACCCTAACCCTAACCCTAACCCTAACCCTAACCCTAACCCTAACCCTAACCCTAACCCTAACCCTAACCCTAACCCTAACCCTAACCCTAACCCTAACCCTAACCCTAACCCTAACCCTAACCCTAACCCTAACCCTAACCCTAACCCTAACCCTAACCCTAACCCTAACCCTAACCCTAACCCTAACCCTAACCCTAACCCTAACCCTAACCCTAACCCTAACCCTAACCCTAACCCTAACCCTAACCCTAACCCTAACCCTAACCCTAACCCTAACCCTAACCCTAACCCTAACCCTAACCCTAACCCTAACCCTAACCCTAACCCTAACCCTAACCCTAACCCTAACCCTAACCCTAACCCTAACCCTAACCCTAACCCTAACCCTAACCCTAACCCTAACCCTAACCCTAACCCTAACCCTAACCCTAACCCTAACCCTAACCCTAACCCTAACCCTAACCCTAACCCTAACCCTAACCCTAACCCTAACCCTAACCCTAACCCTAACCCTAACCCTAACCCTAACCCTAACCCTAACCCTAACCCTAACCCTAACCCTAACCCTAACCCTAACCCTAACCCTAACCCTAACCCTAACCCTAACCCTAACCCTAACCCTAACCCTAACCCTAACCCTAACCCTAACCCTAACCCTAACCCTAACCCTAACCCTAACCCTAACCCTAACCCTAACCCTAACCCTAACCCTAACCCTAACCCTAACCCTAACCCTAACCCTAACCCTAACCCTAACCCTAACCCTAACCCTAACCCTAACCCTAACCCTAACCCTAACCCTAACCCTAACCCTAACCCTAACCCTAACCCTAACCCTAACCCTAACCCTAACCCTAACCCTAACCCTAACCCTAACCCTAACCCTAACCCTAACCCTAACCCTAACCCTAACCCTAACCCTAACCCTAACCCTAACCCTAACCCTAACCCTAACCCTAACCCTAACCCTAACCCTAACCCTAACCCTAACCCTAACCCTAACCTCTAACCCTAACCCTAACCCTAACCCTAACCCTAACCCTAACCCTAACCCTAACCCTAACCCTAACCCTAACCCTAACCCTAACCCTAACCCTAACCCTAACCCTAACCCTAACCCTAACCCTAACCCTAACCCTAACCCTAACCCTAACCCTAACCCTAACCCTAACCCTAACCCTAACCCTAACCCTAACCCTAACCCTAACCCTAACCCTAACCCTAACCCTAACCCTAACCCTAACCCTAACCCTAACCCTAACCCTAACCCTAACCCTAACCCTAACCCTAACCCTAACCCTAACCCTAACCCTAACCCTAACCCTAACCCTAACCCTAACCCTAACCCTAACCCTAACCCTAACCCTAACCCTAACCCTAACCCTAACCCTAACCCTAACCCTAACCCTAACCCTAACCCTAACCCTAACCCTAACCCTAACCCTAACCCTAACCCTAACCCTAACCCTAACCCTAACCCTAACCCTAACCCTAACCCTAACCCTAACCCTAACCCTAACCCTAACCCTAACCCTAACCCTAACCCTAACCCTAACCCTAACCCTAACCCTAACCCTAACCCTAACCCTAACCCTAACCCTAACCCTAACCCTAACCCTAACCCTAACCCTAACCCTAACCCTAACCCTAACCCTAACCCTAACCCTAACCCTAACCCTAACCCTAACCCTAACCCTAACCCTAACCCTAACCCTAACCCTAACCCTAACCCTAACCCTAACCCTAACCCTAACCCTAACCCTAACCCTAACCCTAACCCTAACCCTAACCCTAACCCTAACCCTAACCCTAACCCTAACCCTAACCCTAACCCTAACCCTAACCCTAACCCTAACCCTAACCCTAACCCTAACCCTAACCCTAACCCTAACCCTAACCCTAACCCTAACCCTAACCCTAACCCTAACCCTAACCCTAACCCTAACCCTAACCCTAACCCTAACCCTAACCCTAACCCTAACCCTAACCCTAACCCTAACCCTAACCCTAACCCTAACCCTAACCCTAACCCTAACCCTAACCCTAACCCTAACCCTAACCCTAACCCTAACCCTAACCCTAACCCTAACCCTAACCCTAACCCTAACCCTAACCCTAACCCTAACCCTAACCCTAACCCTAACCCTAACCCTAACCCTAACCCTAACCCTAACCCTAACCCTAACCCTAACCCTAACCCTAACCCTAACCCTAACCCTAACCCTAACCCTAACCCTAACCCTAACCCTAACCCTAACCCTAACCCTAACCCTAACCCTAACCCTAACCCTAACCCTAACCCTAACCCTAACCCTAACCCTAACCCTAACCCTAACCCTAACCCTAACCCTAACCCTAACCCTAACCCTAACCCTAACCCTAACCCTAACCCTAACCCTAACCCTAACCCTAACCCTAACCCTAACCCTAACCCTAACCCTAACCCTAACCCTAACCCTAACCCTAACCCTAACCCTAACCCTAACCCTAACCCTAACCCTAACCCTAACCCTAACCCTAACCCTAACCCTAACCCTAACCCTAACCCTAACCCTAACCCTAACCCTAACCCTAACCCTAACCCTAACCCTAACCCTAACCCTAACCCTAACCCTAACCCTAACCCTAACCCTAACCCTAACCCTAACCCTAACCCTAACCCTAACCCTAACCCTAACCCTAACCCTAACCCTAACCCTAACCCTAACCCTAACCCTAACCCTAACCCTAACCCTAACCCTAACCCTAACCCTAACCCTAACCCTAACCCTAACCCTAACCCTAACCCTAACCCTAACCCTAACCCTAACCCTAACCCTAACCCTAACCCTAACCCTAACCCTAACCCTAACCCTAACCCTAACCCTAACCCTAACCCTAACCCTAACCCTAACCCTAACCCTAACCCTAACCCTAACCCTAACCCTAACCCTAACCCTAACCCTAACCCTAACCCTAACCCTAACCCTAACCCTAACCCTAACCCTAACCCTAACCCTAACCCTAACCCTAACCCTAACCCTAACCCTAACCCTAACCCTAACCCTAACCCTAACCCTAACCCTAACCCTAACCCTAACCCTAACCCTAACCCTAACCCTAACCCTAACCCTAACCCTAACCCTAACCCTAACCCTAACCCTAACCCTAACCCTAACCCTAACCCTAACCCTAACCCTAACCCTAACCCTAACCCTAACCCTAACCCTAACCCTAACCCTAACCCTAACCCTAACCCTAACCCTAACCCTAACCCTAACCCTAACCCTAACCCTAACCCTAACCCTAACCCTAACCCTAACCCTAACCCTAACCCTAACCCTAACCCTAACCCTAACCCTAACCCTAACCCTAACCCTAACCCTAACCCTAACCCTAACCCTAACCCTAACCCTAACCCTAACCCTAACCCTAACCCTAACCCTAACCCTAACCCTAACCCTAACCCTAACCCTAACCCTAACCCTAACCCTAACCCTAACCCTAACCCTAACCCTAACCCTAACCCTAACCCTAACCCTAACCCTAACCCTAACCCTAACCCTAACCCTAACCCTAACCCTAACCCTAACCCTAACCCTAACCCTAACCCTAACCCTAACCCTAACCCTAACCCTAACCCTAACCCTAACCCTAACCCTAACCCTAACCCTAACCCTAACCCTAACCCTAACCCTAACCCTAACCCTAACCCTAACCCTAACCCTAACCCTAACCCTAACCCTAACCCTAACCCTAACCCTAACCCTAACCCTAACCCTAACCCTAACCCTAACCCTAACCCTAACCCTAACCCTAACCCTAACCCTAACCCTAACCCTAACCCTAACCCTAACCCTAACCCTAACCCTAACCCTAACCCTAACCCTAACCCTAACCCTAACCCTAACCCTAACCCTAACCCTAACCCTAACCCTAACCCTAACCCTAACCCTAACCCTAACCCTAACCCTAACCCTAACCCTAACCCTAACCCTAACCCTAACCCTAACCCTAACCCTAACCCTAACCCTAACCCTAACCCTAACCCTAACCCTAACCCTAACCCTAACCCTAACCCTAACCCTAACCCTAACCCTAACCCTAACCCTAACCCTAACCCTAACCCTAACCCTAACCCTAACCCTAACCCTAACCCTAACCCTAACCCTAACCCTAACCCTAACCCTAACCCTAACCCTAACCCTAACCCTAACCCTAACCCTAACCCTAACCCTAACCCTAACCCTAACCCTAACCCTAACCCTAACCCTAACCCTAACCCTAACCCTAACCCTAACCCTAACCCTAACCCTAACCCTAACCCTAACCCTAACCCTAACCCTAACCCTAACCCTAACCCTAACCCTAACCCTAACCCTAACCCTAACCCTAACCCTAACCCTAACCCTAACCCTAACCCTAACCCTAACCCTAACCCTAACCCTAACCCTAACCCTAACCCTAACCCTAACCCTAACCCTAACCCTAACCCTAACCCTAACCCTAACCCTAACCCTAACCCTAACCCTAACCCTAACCCTAACCCTAACCCTAACCCTAACCCTAACCCTAACCCTAACCCTAACCCTAACCCTAACCCTAACCCTAACCCTAACCCTAACCCTAACCCTAACCCTAACCCTAACCCTAACCCTAACCCTAACCCTAACCCTAACCCTAACCCTAACCCTAACCCTAACCCTAACCCTAACCCTAACCCTAACCCTAACCCTAACCCTAACCCTAACCCTAACCCTAACCCTAACCCTAACCCTAACCCTAACCCTAACCCTAACCCTAACCCTAACCCTAACCCTAACCCTAACCCTAACCCTAACCCTAACCCTAACCCTAACCCTAACCCTAACCCTAACCCTAACCCTAACCCTAACCCTAACCCTAACCCTAACCCTAACCCTAACCCTAACCCTAACCCTAACCCTAACCCTAACCCTAACCCTAACCCTAACCCTAACCCTAACCCTAACCCTAACCCTAACCCTAACCCTAACCCTAACCCTAACCCTAACCCTAACCCTAACCCTAACCCTAACCCTAACCCTAACCCTAACCCTAACCCTAACCCTAACCCTAACCCTAACCCTAACCCTAACCCTAACCCTAACCCTAACCCTAACCCTAACCCTAACCCTAACCCTAACCCTAACCCTAACCCTAACCCTAACCCTAACCCTAACCCTAACCCTAACCCTAACCCTAACCCTAACCCTAACCCTAACCCTAACCCTAACCCTAACCCTAACCCTAACCCTAACCCTAACCCTAACCCTAACCCTAACCCTAACCCTAACCCTAACCCTAACCCTAACCCTAACCCTAACCCTAACCCTAACCCTAACCCTAACCCTAACCCTAACCCTAACCCTAACCCTAACCCTAACCCTAACCCTAACCCTAACCCTAACCCTAACCCTAACCCTAACCCTAACCCTAACCCTAACCCTAACCCTAACCCTAACCCTAACCCTAACCCTAACCCTAACCCTAACCCTAACCCTAACCCTAACCCTAACCCTAACCCTAACCCTAACCCTAACCCTAACCCTAACCCTAACCCTAACCCTAACCCTAACCCTAACCCTAACCCTAACCCTAACCCTAACCCTAACCCTAACCCTAACCCTAACCCTAACCCTAACCCTAACCCTAACCCTAACCCTAACCCTAACCCTAACCCTAACCCTAACCCTAACCCTAACCCTAACCCTAACCCTAACCCTAACCCTAACCCTAACCCTAACCCTAACCCTAACCCTAACCCTAACCCTAACCCTAACCCTAACCCTAACCCTAACCCTAACCCTAACCCTAACCCTAACCCTAACCCTAACCCTAACCCTAACCCTAACCCTAACCCTAACCCTAACCCTAACCCTAACCCTAACCCTAACCCTAACCCTAACCCTAACCCTAACCCTAACCCTAACCCTAACCCTAACCCTAACCCTAACCCTAACCCTAACCCTAACCCTAACCCTAACCCTAACCCTAACCCTAACCCTAACCCTAACCCTAACCCTAACCCTAACCCTAACCCTAACCCTAACCCTAACCCTAACCCTAACCCTAACCCTAACCCTAACCCTAACCCTAACCCTAACCCTAACCCTAACCCTAACCCTAACCCTAACCCTAACCCTAACCCTAACCCTAACCCTAACCCTAACCCTAACCCTAACCCTAACCCTAACCCTAACCCTAACCCTAACCCTAACCCTAACCCTAACCCTAACCCTAACCCTAACCCTAACCCTAACCCTAACCCTAACCCTAACCCTAACCCTAACCCTAACCCTAACCCTAACCCTAACCCTAACCCTAACCCTAACCCTAACCCTAACCCTAACCCTAACCCTAACCCTAACCCTAACCCTAACCCTAACCCTAACCCTAACCCTAACCCTAACCCTAACCCTAACCCTAACCCTAACCCTAACCCTAACCCTAACCCTAACCCTAACCCTAACCCTAACCCTAACCCTAACCCTAACCCTAACCCTAACCCTAACCCTAACCCTAACCCTAACCCTAACCCTAACCCTAACCCTAACCCTAACCCTAACCCTAACCCTAACCCTAACCCTAACCCTAACCCTAACCCTAACCCTAACCCTAACCCTAACCCTAACCCTAACCCTAACCCTAACCCTAACCCTAACCCTAACCCTAACCCTAACCCTAACCCTAACCCTAACCCTAACCCTAACCCTAACCCTAACCCTAACCCTAACCCTAACCCTAACCCTAACCCTAACCCTAACCCTAACCCTAACCCTAACCCTAACCCTAACCCTAACCCTAACCCTAACCCTAACCCCCTAACCCTAACCCTAACCCTAACCCTAACCCTAACCCTAACCCCCTAACCCTAACCCTAACCCTAACCCTAACCCTAACCCTAACCCTAACCCCCTAACCCTAACCCTAACCCTAACCCTAACCCCTAACCCCTAACCCCTAACCCCTAACCCTAACCCTAACCCTAACCCTAACCCTAACCCCTAACCCTAACCCTAACCCTAACCCTAACCCTAACCCTAACCCTAACCCCTAACCCCTAACCCCTAACCCCTAACCCTAACCCTAACCCTAACCCTAACCCTAACCCTAACCCCCTAACCCAGTCTGACTAACCCTAACCCTCTCCTCTCTGCTGAGCTGAGCAGGCAGATGCTGGTGCTGAGTTCCCAGCTGTGGTTAAACACTGAGCATGTCTGGCCTCTTTGGTGTGGCAGAATTGCTGGAGCTTTGCAGTCTTGGAGCTGAGCTCATTCTATGGGCACACAGCTGCAGGCAGCATTCCCTGGCTGAGGAAACACAGCTGCTGAGAAGGGGTGGGGCTGAGGCTATGGTTTCCAAGGGCAGGGGAGGCCCAGAAACCGCTCCTGGCCTGGCACTCTTGCTGGGGAACACAGGGGCTCCCGTGGGCACTGCTGCAGTCAGGATTGTGCCAATGTGACCAGAGCCCACCAGCTCCTTCCCACCCTGTGCAGTGGCTGGTGGGCTTCTGGGCTGTGCCTGCACCTGCCAGGGCCTTTGTCACCTTCCAGAATGCATTGCCAGAGCCCAGCAGAGCACTGGAGCCTTGCGCATTGCCCAGCACTAGTCTGGCCTTTACCAGAGCCGACCAGCACCCCTCCTGCCTTCCGCAGTGCCCCGAGAGCTTCTGCAGGCGCTGCCGGAGCCAGGCAGGTCCCCTTGTGCTGAGCTCCCAGTGACTGCAGCAGCAGCTGCACTGCCCTGGGGCTGCTCCTGCCCTGACTCCTCCTCAGCACCTCTGTCACCAACAGCTCCTGTACACTGAAGGCTCCTGCTTTGCCCCCAGCACCTCTGCAGGCAGAGCTCAGCTCCAAGCACATGAACAAGCCCAGTGCATTCTCCTCACTCATGCCCTGCTCCCACAGCTGGGATGGCACCAGCACATCTCCTGACAGCTTCTCCTCCCTTTGCAGGACGCACCCACAATGTGTTTCAAGTCAACACTAAACCAGCATTGCAAAGTCAAAAACCACGTACGTGGATACACAGGGCAGCCAGGGCAGATGCAGCCTCCTGGTGGAGGGGTCTCCTCTGCACTGGTTCCTGCAGGGCTCTCGCTCCTTAAATAGCCCATGCTCACCGTGGGGGCTCTGTCACAATGGGCGTCTCCACAGTGACCGCCACGGCTTTGTGATGGTGGCAGCATCGTGCCCATGGCCACTGAGCAGCCAGGGCTTCTCTGGGAGGTGCCGCAGGGGCACCAGCCTCTGCCCAGCCGGCTCTGGGAGGTCCCTCATGGGCTGCTCTTCCTCAGTGCCTTGGGTGCACAGGTTGGGCATACGAGGGGTCACAGCTCAACTTGGGCATTGGAACAGGGCGTCACGTCCTCCTGCGAAAAGTGGGGAGTGACCGACATTGGCACAGCAGGGAATCATGGAATCCCAGAGTGAGTTGAGGTGGAAGGGACCTTACAGCTCATCCAGCTCCAACCCGGGCCACAGGTTGGAACACCTTCCACTAGAGCAGGTTGCTCCAAGCCCCTGTTTCCAGCCTGGCCTTGAACACTGCCAGGGATGGGGCATCCTCAGCTTCTATGGGCACCCTGTGCCTGTGCCTCAACACCCTCACAGGGAAGAGTTTCTTCCTGAGATCTCTTCTCAACCTCCCCTCCCTGTCAGGTTAAAGCCCTTCCCCTTGTCCCATCCCCACAGCTCCTTGCTCTCCCCACAAGAAATGAGGCAGATCCCAGGATCTAAGGCAGGTGGAGCGCTCGGCTGCCGGCTCAGCCAGCACAACTCGCACACCGAGTCCAAAGCAGCCGCTCTGGGGAAGTCACTTAAGGTGTTCTTGGCAACTCCTAAAGCACCCCAAGATCACCATCGCCACCTGCCTTGTTCCACTCTCCTGTGTCCACAGGTGTCACCAGCTCTGAGACACCAAGACGGGAACCATAAGAGGAGCTGTCCTTGCCTCCTCCACCAGTATCTTGTGTTCCGTGGGGCAGCTGTTGACTCCAGGTGCCTCCGGTGAAGGGTTCTGAGGGGTTCCGTGAACATGGGGAGTTCCAGAATCAGCCAGCCCTGAGGTCCCCATGGTCATTGTGATGCATGAGCACTGCTTGGTTCCATGGGGTGCTCTGGAGGTGCTGCAGGATTTTCTGGGATTCTCTGGGAGCATCCTTGGGATGCTCTGTGGGTTCTGAGGACGCTCTTTTGGGGCTTTTGGGGTCACCACACCCCAAATCCCACCCAAATCTGGCAAACTGGGTGTTTATTGGGCTTTTTTACTCCAATCTTTCCACGAGCAGGGAGCATTTTCCCAATCCTGACCCTTATTCAATAGAAGTTCTCTCCTTCTCATCAAATCAACATTAAATCACTGGCAAATCTGGGCAGAGCTGCCTCTCTCTATGCCTTGAACCAGCAAAGACCCTCTGCCAGACAGATATCATTCTGGGCAACCTGTGACAGTGTCCCACCAAGCTCACAGAAACAAACTTCCTCCTAAGGTCTCATCTTATTCACCCCCCTCTGTCAACTTAAAGCCATTCCCAAGTGTCTGATCACTACATGCCCTTGTAAGGAATCCCCCTCCAGCTTTCTTGGAGGCAAAATACAGATGTTGGAAGGAAAACTCATAGTTGTAATCATCATCTAAATTATAATTTACATCATCTTCAAATCATTGTGAATTCGCAGTTGAATTAAAATTCTATCACTGCTAAATGACCACTGGATTGCCACATGATTTTTATTCAGTCGATGATTAATTACCATTGGTTATTAATAAGGCCCTTTCAGTTATCCCCACAAGGATGACTTCTCTGAACCATTCCCCTGTGAAGCACAATGAGGCACAGCTCCAAGTCCATTTCCCTTCAGGTGTGCAGCAGCAGATCCAGCAGTGCCCCCCTTCCCCACTGAGGGCCATGGCAGCTGAAGGAAGCGCAGCACATCCCGGCTGGTTCCAAAGAGAGCTGCAGAGAAGGTCCCCAAGTGCAGGAGAGCTCCTGGCACAGGGACTATCCCAGCTCCAGCTCCAGCCTGCACTGGACACCCTGAGCCTCCTGCCCTTGGTGACGGGGTCACAGCGGGGCCTTTTGTGACCCAGTCTGTGACAGTCCCCGGCGTGGTCACGTCCCATGTGCTGCCCTTCCCTCTCCTGCCCACATCCCTCCACCATGCAGGGAGGCAGAGTGACCCCACAGCTGCCCCAGGGGGAAGCTGGGAGCAGTTACCCCGAAGGGCTAGCTCACTGCTTGGGGCAGGCTGGGAGTCGGTCGGTGCGTGGTGAGCAATTGTATTCTCTCCCCTTGTTATTGCCCTGAACATTATTATTATTGGTGGTAGCAGCAGCGGTTTGTGCTATACCTTGGTTATGGACTGCTCTTAGCCCATGGCAGTTACATCCTCTCCATTCTCCTCCTGCTCCCTCTGGGAATTGCGGTGCGGGGGGTGTGTGGGAAGAGGAAGGAGAGAGAGTGAGCGGCTGCGTGGTTCTGAGTTACGGTCTGGGCTAAACTATGACACTCCGCAGACCCAAAACTGGCCCCCTGTGACCCCAAGTTTACTCCCTAGACCCCGAACTGCGCTCCAAGTGTCCATGAAGTGATGCCCAAGGCCAATAGCTGCCTTCCATGTGACACCCCAGACCCAAAACTGCCCCCCAAGTGAACCCCTATTGACAGCCGAAACCCACAACTGCCCCCAATGTGACCCCTATAGAGCCAAAACTGCCCCCCAAGTGACCCAAGTGACTCTCCAGACCCACAACTGCCCACAAGTGACCCACAGACCCACAACTGTCACCACAAGTAAGCCCCCAGATCCACAAGTGCCCTCCAAGTGACACCAAAGTGACCCCCGGAATAACAACTGCCCCCCAGGTGACACCCCAGACACAGAACTGCCCCCAGATGAGCCCCCAGTGACTCCCAGGCCCATAACTGCTCCCCAAGTGACCCCCCGAGACCCACAAGTGCCCCCCAAGTGAACTTAAATTGACCCCCACACTCACAAATGCCCTCCAAGTGACCTCCCAGGCCCACAACTTCCCCCCAAGTGACACCCAAGTGACTTCCCAGACCCACAACTGCCCCCCCAAGTGACCCCCCACACCCACAACTGCCCCCCAAGTGATGCCCAAGTGACTTCCCAGACCCTCATCTCCTCCCAAGTAACCCCCAAGTGACCCCCCAGACCCACAACTGCCCCCCAAGTGATTCCCCAGACCCACACCTACCCGCCAGGTTGGGGGTCAGAGAACCCTGTCACCCTAGAGGCACGGATGGGCTGGGGAGAGCAAACTTTCCCGATTGGTTCCATTTCAGCCTGATCAGTGCAGAGAGAAAGCTGCAGAAAGACAACTTGCGAGCAAGTATGTGTGGAAAATCCTCTGCTCTCCCCTAGTGTATTTTCTTCCTCATGAGATGGGGTGTGTGGAGGGTGATCCCATCTCAGCTCATCCTAACCTCGTCTCCTTGCATGTCATCATACAGGTCAGCTCATCTTCATCCCATTTCAACTCCATCTCATCTCATCCCATTGCATCGCATCCGATCGCATCTGATCGCATCTTCATCTCATCGCATCTCATCTCATAATCTTTATTTTTTTCATTTAATTTCATTTCATCCTCCTTCTCATTTGTAGAAGCATTTCTCACTGAGAGTGGTTTTGTGAGCAATCCAGCCTTTGGCCTGGCTCCAACTGTCTAGTGAGCAGAAGGCATGAGAGGCATCCAGCCCTTGGCTGAACTCCAATTCTCTGGTAAGCGGAAGTCATCAGAGGCTGCAGGGGGGGTTGCTATAGGGCACCTCACCGGAAGCCACTAGAAGCTGCTGGCAGTTGCCAGCAGCTTCTGGAAGTTGCCAGAGGGTGCTGGAAGTTGCCAGAAGGGGACACCCACTTGCTGACATGAATTTAAGCCTCCAATCACAAGCCGTTGCTAGGACCTGACATGGAGTCAGAGCCAATCATCTATTGTGGAATGTTCTGGTATTCTGTAACTTTTTCCTATAAAAGGTGTGCTTGCGCAGAATAAATTGTTCAGCGTTCGATTACATTAATCGGCGTTTGCGTTGTTCCATATCCCCTGCACTCATTTTGTCTCTCCTCTCCTCTCCTCCCTTCTCTTCTCCTTTCCTCTCTTCATCATATCCTGTAGAACATGATATTGTATCATATAGCATATTTTGGCATATCATAGCATATCAAACCATATCAAAGCATATCACAGCGTATCTTGCTATATAATATATAATCATACAACATATTATCTTTCATCATGTTCTATCATGTTACATCATGTTGTATCTTCATAGCATATCATATAAATTCATTTCAATTCCATTTCATTGTATTTAATTTTATATCTCCTCCGCATCATTTTCTCTCCTCTCCTTTACAAAATATCATAACATGTAATACCATATCATTTCATTATATTTTATTTCATCTCATTTTCTTTTAACTTCATTTCAATTTAATTTCCATTTGATGCGATTTCATTGAATTTCATTGAATTTCATTTCATTTCATTCTCCTCATCTTTTGCAATTAGACGTTTGCCTTTTGCCTTTATCCTTCTTCTACCTTTTGCCTTTTGCCTTTTTCCTTTTCCCTTCTCTCTCTTGCCTTTTCTCTTTAGTATTTTGTATTCTACCTTTTCCCTTTGGCCTTTTGCATTTCTACTTTTACTTTTTGAAATTTGCATTCTGCCTTTTGCCTTTAGAGTTTTGCCTTCTCCCTTTTGCCTTTTGACCTTTGACTTTTCCCTTTTGCATTTTTAAACCTCTGCCTCTTGCATTTATCCTTCTACCTTTTGCCTTTGGCCTGTATCCTTTTTTGACTTTTGCCATTTCCATTCTGCCTTCTGCTTTTTGCCTTTGCCTTTTGACTTCAGACTTTTGCCTTTACACGTTTGCCTTTTGCCTTTATCCTTCTTCTACCTTTTGCCTTTTCCCTTTTCCCTTCTCTCTCTTGCCTTTTGTCTTTAGTATTTTGCCTTTTACCTTTTCCCTTTGGCCTTTTGAATTTCTACTTTTACTTTTTGTAATTTACATTCTGCCTTTTGCCTTCTCCTTTTTGCCTTTTGACCTTTGACTTTTCCCTTTTTGCATTTTTAGACCTCTGCCTGTTGCATTTATCCTTCTACCTTTTGCCTTTGGCCTGTATCCTTTTTGACTTCTACCATTTGCATTCTGCCTTCTACTTTTTGCCTTTGCCTTTTGACTTTAGACTTTTGCCTTTAGACGTTTGCCTTTTGCCTTTATCCTTCTTCTACCTTTTGCCTTTTGCCTTTTCCCTTCTCTCTCTTGCCTTTTGTCTTTTTCCTTTTGCCTTCTACCTTTTCCCTTTGGCCGCTTGAATTTCTACTTTTACTTTCTGTAATTTATATTCTGCATTTTGACTTTAGAGTTTTGCCTTCTCCCTTTTGCCTTTTGACTTTTGGCTTTTCCTTTTTGCATTTTTAGACCTCTGCCTGTTGCATTTATCCTGCTACCTTTTGCCTTTGGCCTGTATCCTTTTTTGGCTTTTGCCATTTCCATTCTGCCTTCTGCTTTTTGCCTTTGCCTTTTGACTTCAGACTTTTGCCTTTAGACGTTTGCCTTTTGAATTTATCCTTCTTCTACCTTTTGCCTTTTGCCTTTTCCCTTCTCTCTCGCCTTTTCTCTTTTTCCTTTTGCCTTCTACCTTTTCCCTTTGGCCTTTTGCATTTCTAATTTTACTTTTTGTAATTTGCACTCTGCCTTTTGCCTTTAGAGTTTTGCCTTCTCCCTTTTGCCTTTTGACCTTTGACATTTCCCTTTTGCATTTTTAGACCTCTGCCTGTTGCATTTATCCTTCTACCTTTTGCCTTTGGCCCGTATCCTTTTTTGGCTTTTGCCATTTCCATTCTGCCTCCTGTTTTTTGCCTTTGCCTTTTGACTTTAGACTTTTGCCTTTACACGTTTGCCTTTTGCCTTTATCCTTCTTCAAACTTCTGCCTTTTCCCTTTTCCCTTCTCTCTCTTGCCTTTTCTCTTTAGTATTTTGCTTCTACCTTTTCCCCTTGGCCTTACGCATTTCTACTTTTACTTTTTTTAAATTGCATTCTGCCTTTAGCCTTTAGAGTTTTGCTTTCTCACCTTTGCCTTTTGTCCTTTGACATTTCCTTTTGCATTTTGAGACCTCTGCCTGTTTCACATATCCTTCAAACTTTTGCCTTTGGCCTGTATCCTTTTAGAATGTTGCCATTTCCACTCTGCCTTCTGCATCTTGCCTTTCCCTTCTGACTTCAGACTTTTGCCTTTAGACAAAAACCCTACCCCTAACCCCAAACCCTAACCCTAAACCCTAACCACTTAACCCTAACCCCTAACCCTAACCCTAAACCCTTAACCCTAACCGTAAAACCTAACACCTAACCCTAACCCCAAACCTAAACAAATAAAGCTAACCCTACCCCTAACCCCTAACCCTAACCCTAAAACTAACCCCTAACCCAAACCCTAACCCTAAACCCTAACCCTTAACCCTTAACTCTTAACCCTAACCCTTAACCCTAACCCTTAACCCTACCCCCTAACCCTACCCCCTAACCCTAAACCTAACACTAACCCCTAACCCTAACCCCTAACCCTACACCCCTAACCCTACACCCCTAACCCCCAATCACCTAACCCGCACCCTAACCCCTAACCCTAACCCCAACACCTAACCCCTAACCCTAAGCCCCTAACCCTAAGCCCTTAACCCTGACCCCTGACCCTGACCCCTGACCCCGACCCCCTCCCCCTAAACCCTTAACCCTAACACCCTAACACTAACCCCCTAACCCCCTAACCCTAATGGCTAACCCTTACCCTGACCCTAACCCATAACCCTAACCCCTTTACCACACAACAACTAACTAACTTCTCCAACCACACAACAACTAACTAACTTCTCCAACCACACAACAACTAACTAACTTCTCCAACCACACAACAACTAACTAACTTCTCCAACCACACAACAACTAACTAACTTCTCCAACCACACAACAACTAACTTCTCCAATCAAAGACCGGATTATCAAAACATAGGACAAGTTCTCCAATCAAAGAAAAAATTCTCCAATCTCGGAACAAGTCCTCCAATCTCGGAACAAGTCCTCCAATCTCGGAACAAGTCCTCCAATCTCGGAACAAGTCCTCCAATCTCGGAACAAGTCCTCCAATCTCGGAACAAGTCCTCCAATCAAAGACCAAATTCTACAAACATAGGACAAGTCCTCCAATAAAAGACAATATTCTAAAATCACAGAACAAGTTCTCCAATCAAAGACCAAATTCTCCCATCACACAAAAAGTTACCAAATCAAAGACCAAATTCTCCAATCACAGAACAATTTGTCCAAACAAAAGGCAAATTTCTCCTCCGAATTTAAACATATTTTACAAACACAGAAGTTCTCCAAAGACCAAATTCTGCACTCTTCAAAGAATTATCCAATCAGAGACCAAATTCTAATGTCACAGAACAAATTCTCCAGTCTCAAAAAACCTTCCCCGTCTCAAAAAAACTTCCCCGTCTCAAAAAAACTTCCCCGTCTCACAGAACAAGTTATCCAACCTCGGAACAAATTCTGCAGTCTCAGAACAATTACTCTGATCTCAGGACAAGTTCCCCAGTCACAGGACAAGTTCCCCAGTCACAGGACAAGTTCCCCAGTCACAGGACAAGTTCCCCAGTCACAGGACAAGTTCCCCAGTCACAGGACAAGTTCTCAAATCTAAGACCAACTTCTCCAACCCCACAACAGCTGACCAACTTCTCCAACCCCACAACAGCTGACCAACTTCTCCAACCCCACAACAGCTAACCAACTTCTCCAACCCACAACAGCTAACCAACTTCTCCAACCCCACAACAGCTAACCAACTTCTCCAACCCCACAACAGCTAACCAACTCTCCAACCCCACAACAGCTAACCAACTTCTCCAACCCCACAACAGCTAACCAACTTCTCCAACCCCACAACAGCTAACCAACTTCTCCAACCCCACAACAGCTAACCAACTTCTCCAACCCCACAACAGCTAACCAACTTCTCCAACCCCACAACAGCTAACCAACTTCTCCAACCCCACAACAGCTAACCAACTTCTCCAACCCCACAACAGCTAACCAACTTCTCCAACCCCACAACAGCTAACCAACTTCTCCAACCCCACAACAGCTAACCAACTTCTCCAACCCCACAACAGCTAACCAACTTCTCCAACCACAAGACAATTTCTCCAATGAAAGAAAATATTATCCAATCATAGAACAAGTTCTCAAATCTAAGACCAAATTCTCCAATAACAGAACAAGTTCTCCAATGAAAGCCTGAATTCTCCTTTTTGGAGTACAGGTTACCCAATCAAAGACCAAATTCTCCAATCACAGAACAAGTTCTCCAGTTAAAGACCAAATTCTACAATCACAGAACAAATTCCCCAGTCACAGAAAAATTCCCCAGACAACAAGCTCTCCAATCTTAGACCAAGTTCTCCAGTCACAGAACAAGTCTTCCAATCAAAGCCCAAATTCTCCTATCACAGAACAAATTTTACAATCACAGAACAAGTTCTCCAAAGACCAAATTCTGCAATCATAGCACAATTTCTCCAGAGACCAAACACTCCAATCACAGAAGAATATCTCCAGTCTCAGAACAACTTTGCCAGTCTCAGAACAAGTTCTATCACAGAAAAATTTCTCCAAACACAGATCAAATTCTGCATTCACAGAACAAATTCTGCAATCATACACCAAATTCCTTAATCACAGAACAAATTCTCCAATCAAAGACCAAATTCCCCAAAAACTAAATTTTCCAAAGACCAAGTTCCCCCGTCACAGACCAAGTTCCCCAGTCACAGACCAAGTTCCCCAGTCACAGACCAAGTTCCCCAAAGACCAATTTCTCCAAAGACCAATTTCTCCAAAGACCAATTTCTCCAAAGACCAATTTCTCCAAAGACCAATTTCTCCAAAGACCAATTTCTCCAAAGACCAATTTCTCCAATCATAGACCTAATTCTCCAATCACAGAACAATTTCTTCAGTCATAGACAAAATTCTTCAATCACGGAAAAACTTCTCCAATCAAAGACCAAATTCTCCAGTCACAGAACAAGTTCTCCAAACATATTCTACAATCAAAGACCAAATTCTGCAATCACAGAAGAAGTTCTCCAATCAAAGACCAAATTCTGCAATCACAGAACAAGTTCTCCAATCAAAGACCAAATTCTGCAATCACAGAAGTTCTCCAATCAAAGAACAAATTCTGCAATCACAGAACAAGTTCTCCAATCAAAGACCAAATTCTCCAGTCACAGAACAAGTTCTCCAATCAAAGACCAAATTCTCCAGTCACAGAACAAGTTCTCCAATCAAAGACCAAATTCTCCAGTCACAGAACAAGTTCTCCAATCAAAGACCAAATTCTCCAGTCACAGAACAAGTTCTCCAATCAAAGACCAAATTCTCCAGTCACAGAACAAGTTCTCCAATCAAAGACCAAATTCTCCAGTCACAGAACAAGTTCTCCAATCAAAGACTGAATTCTCCTTTTTACAGTACAGGTTACCCAATCAAAGACCAAATTCCCCAGTCACACAACAAATTCCCCAGTCACACAACAAATTCCCCAGTCACACAACAAATTCCCCAGTCACACAACAAGCTCTCCAATCTTAGACCAAGTTCTCCAGTCACAGAACAAGTCTTCCAATCAAAGGCCAAATTCTCCTATCACAGAACAAATTTTACAATTACAGAACAAGTTCTCCAAAGAAAAACTTTGCCAGTCTCAGAACAAGTTCTCCAATCACAGAAAAATTTTTCCAAACACAGATCAAATTCTGCAATCACAGATCAAATTCTGCAATCATACACCAAATTCTTTAATCACAGACCAAGTTCCCCCGTCACAGACCAAGTTCCCCCGTCACAGAACTAATTCTCCCTGCGAAGACCAAGTTCTCCCAGCGAAAACCAAGTTCTCCTACTGCAGGGCACATTCTCCCACCGCAGGCCACGTTCTCCCACAGCAGACTACCAGAGTAGTGCTGGAGCACAGAGAGTTCTCCTCTCAGACACTAAGACCAGCATTCTGAGACTAACTTCTCTAAGCCTAACACCAGCATTCACAGTCTGAATTCTTCCCTCAGAAGCTAAGGCTGGCATTCTGAGACTGAGTTTTCCACTCAGAGACTGAGACCGGTATTCTGAAACTAAGACTGGCAGTCGAAGACTTAGTTCTCATTCACAGACTGATTTCTCCTCTCAGAGTCTAAGACCGGCATTCTGAAACTAAGATCGGCATTGGAATGCCGACACCATTGGTATTATACCGACACCGGCATTCTAATATCAATACCTGCGCTCTAAGCCAAGACAATCATTCTATCACCTATACCCACAAGTAAAGAACTAAGCCTACACCCATTCGCACATGCTGACATACTTCGCACACACTCACACACGTATCCCAGATGCAACCCCCTGCCATCTACCTTCCGGGCCAAATTTTATTGCAGATCATCTGCGCCCGTAGAGAGGCCTTCCTCGCTCTGAAAAACACAATGGGAAAGATGGTCCAAAGAATGCTGAAAATGCCCTGCCTGCGAAAACCCCATCCCTGAGCCGGCCTGTGCCCAAACCTAGGCGATGAATGGTGCTTCACAGATCATCCAGGACCTGGGAAAAAAATCCCAGCTGGGGGAGAAAAAAAAAATTCCCCAGCTGTTTGTTTTTTTTTTTTAACTCTTTTTTTTTTCCTAAAAATCTTTAAAGGAAAAATTTTTAAGTCTACAACCCACAGCCCACCCACAAGTAAAGCACTAAGCCTACACCCATTCACGCATTCTGACACGCATCTGCATATGCTTGCACACATCCCAGATGCGACCTCCTGCAATCTACCTTGCAGGCCAAATTTTATTGCAGATCATCTGCGCCCGTAACTAGCCCTCGCTTGCTCTGAAAAGCTCCACGAGAACAACAATCCCAGGAATGTTGAAAATGTCCTGCCTGCAAAAACCCAGTCTCTGCAACTGGCCTGCACCCGAACTTAGGCAATGAATGTCACCTCGCAGCCTGGCCAGGACCGGGGAAAAAAAAAACCAGCCAGGGAGAAAAAAAAAAAAAAAAATCCCATGGCTGGGTTTTTTTTTTTTTTCCCCCTAAAAAACTGAAAAGAAAAAAAATTTTAAGTCTACAACCCACAGCCCACCCACAAGTAAAGCACTAAGCCTACACCCACTCACGCATGCTGACACACATCTATGCACACTCACACATGTGCCAAACGCCTCACCACTGCTGCTTGTCTCTCTCAGGCCTGACTACGAGCTGTGCCCATAGGGTCAAAGCGAAGCAACTCCCCAGATGCTCCCATTGTGACTGTTCCTCCTCCCCTGACTACATATGGTGGGCATAACGGCTTCTAAGCAAACACATATATACACACACACACACAAACAGAATGCTACACACTCTGTGACACCAAAAAGCTGTAAACTCTCTTGTGGAAGACCGCCTCCCAAATGGAACACTCCATCGGCCCAGATAGCCGGTGGGCCAATGAGACCGAGACGAACAGGCTCCCATGGAGCCTCGGAACCCAGTCCGACGCGACCATGGGATTCCCACACCGACTGCCGAAACTGCCATGATGGTCCGGTGACGAGCCCAACTTCAAGACTGTAATGGCTGCAATGTAACACGCTCCCTTTCCCTTTCCCCTGTGCTACATTTGAAACCATTTCCTGCCATCCTGATCTTGTCCCGCACTCCCCAGCCCCAAAAACAACTCCCTGTACTTACTTTCCGTAGTAACGTTGGTCTTGAGCCAGCCTCGAGGCTCGGAGCTCCCACATCATGGTCCCAGATCATCGTCTTTGTTGCTGAGTTCCTCTTCGCCATCCATAGCAAACAAATGAATGGAAACACGCCGTGCTTGACCATTGTCTCCGCCGCCCCAGTCATCGATTCCGGCCTCTTCCATAACGACCATCTGCCTCCTCCAAAGCCGCTAGACCTTTTATTCACCAGCTCCTAAGTGACTGCAGAGTACGACACCGGGGGCACACAATATTTGACCAACGTGGCACAAAACCTCCTTAGCTTCTCACAGCTCTCCTCAGGGTGCAGCTTCACCTCTCCCAGGTAGGATGTGACATCTGAAAAAGAAATGGAAACAGGTGCATGCCTAGACTGGGCTCAAAGAGGCAGCCCACCCTGTGCAATACTCATCTCCTGCTTCAGTACATTGGCTGCTCAGTGGCCAGGCCTCCCATATTTCTGCCAGCTGTATCTGGGCCTGTATGTTCATCAGGAAAACACACATAAATATTGCCTTCAGCTACTTCAAGCCTTTTCACCTAGAGCTGCTGCTGCAGCCACCTAGTCAGTTCTCACATTAATCATCAAGATCAGCAGACACAGTCAGGTCTGTGAAAATTGACGCAGACAACAGAGCTGCACAGGACATCTGGAGCCATGCCTCAAAATACAACTGACCTGAAGACTGAGCCGCAAGCCTCATCTACACTTGAACTCTGTGAAGCGAGATAAGCTCAAGCTGAATAGTAACCTGCTCCCTTCCCCTGACCAAAGAGACCAGTTCTTTCAGAGACTCTCTCCCGCACCCACCTTTCATCTTTTACAGGCTCCTCCCCAAGCCCAGCCTTTTGCCTTAGCTTTCAGAGGGGCAGAGGTCCAAAGCTATCCTTTACAAAAGCCTCTTCTCAGCTAACTGCGATATTCCTTCAGTAGCCACATTCCTCTTCATCATCTGCAAAATAAAACAGGAATGGTCTATAGGTCCTCCCTACCTTGTCCAAAGGTGACCTTTGCCACAACTCCTCAGAACAGACACAGGGCTGCCATTAGCTCAGCACCACCAACAAATATAACACCTAAAAAAAAAAAAACCAACAACACCATACACAAAGATACTTACTACTGTATTGTCATGGGTTCAGCAGCAGCAGTCATTTTTTTTTCTTTTTTTTTTCCTCCTTCATAGTAGCTGGTGCAGTGCTGTGTTTTTCGATTTTTAGTCTGGGAACAGCGCTGATAACACGGATGTTTACAGTTGTGGCTTAGAATGTTTTGGCTCGACCAAGGACTTTCCGAGTCTCATGCTCCGCCAGGGAGGGGGGGGAGCCGGGAGGAGGCAGAGACAGGACACCTGACCCAAACTGACCAAAGAGTTATTCCATGCCACAGCATGTCATGCCCAGGATGTAAAACTGGGGGCAGGAACCCAGAAGAGTTCAGTTCACAGCTCGGTCATCGAGTGGTGAGCAATTGTATCCTCTTTCCTTGTATTTCCCTGGTCATTGTTGTGGGTGGTGGTAGCAGTAGTGATTTGTGTTATACTTTAGTTACTAAACTGTTCTTATCTCAACCTGTGGGAGTTGCATTCTTTTCGATTCTCCTTCCCATCCCTCCGGAAGTGAGGGAGAGAACGAGCTGCGTGGTTAGAGAGGCTTAAACCACTACATGTATGCACTAGTGAGTCTTGACATAGCCTGAGGGTCTTAATTCAGACAAGACCATGCCAAAAAAAACAACAGCAGAAATTAACCACAAAGCTCTAACCCCACAAACCCCAAAATAACCACCACCAAACTTACCCTGATGAAAGCCAAATACTAAAAGAGCTCCCAGGTGAATGGCTGTGCCTCAGGTGCCTAAGGACCCACCCACAACCACTCCCTCAAAGCCCTGGGTCAGCAGTGGGGCAAGCCACCAGCTGGAAAAGAAGCAACCTGATAAGCCACAGCCTGGTCTTTTTACTATCTGACTCTGGCTCTCTGCCTTTAACTTCTGGGCTCTCATTCTATGGTTCAGACTCACAATCAAAACTCAAAAACCACACCACCTAAAAAAGTTTAATCGGCCTCTAACTCTCAGGTCACACTTACACCAAGACATAGCTTGAAATGCACACACAAACGGACAGCCAGACACTCTGAAGCCAGACAGTCTGACTCTGACATTGACTCCAGATAAACTACCACACCCATTCCCAAGCTGACTCTCTGACCTGGACCCATTAAAAGCAAGCTTATTCCCAGAGCTCTTCTGTTCCTGACCCATTAAATGCAGGCTTAGTCCCAGACCTCTTCTGTCCATTTATGCAGATCATCAAGAGTAGACAGCTACACTGAGATTCTAAAAGCCCATCACACCTATTCCAGAGCTCCAGGATTCCAGGTGAGAGAAAACCAGAGACATATACAGAATTCTCCACTAGTTTATTAATGTAGGAAACTCGAGAGAGAGTAAAGGATTCAGTAAAGGACGCTTCTGATGCTTGCATATCTTACCAACCCCAAGGACCCTGCGAAGACCTTCAGGAAACCAGCTCCGAGAACCATTACAGCAGCTTGAGGTGGCAGGCTCAACCCGAGCGGACGTCCCCACGGAGACAATGTTGACCTGGGTGGGATGAGCTTCTGCCTCCCTCACATCGCATGAGGCTCGGGCTTTTATATGCACAAAAAAGCACACTCATTCCGATGCAGGGGGCCAGGCGCCGTCGGAAGAAGTGGCCAGCAACATCTAGAGCGGTCTCCAAGAGCTGTGACTTTTCCAGGGATTTCTAAAGCAGAACTTTCTGGGTAGGAACCAAAGCTAGACTTTCTGGGCAGCAGCAAAAGCGGGACTTCCCAGGGAGGAGCCAAAAGAGACAGACTCCCACATGGAACACTACATCCGCCCAGATCACTTGCAGGGTGGCAAGAGCAAGGAAACCCAGCTCCTAAGGAGCCCCGGAATAAAGTCTGACATGACCATGCTATCCCTACAGCGACCGCCCAAACTGGCACAATGGACACGCAGCAAACACGACTTCAAGACCTATGAGCATGAAGATGCAGTGACAAAGTCCTATCCAATGAACAGGGATGCCAAGAGCACAGAGCTTCCAAGGCAGCCTGGAACCAAGCCCCAAAATACTAATGACCAAATGACTCCAAGACAAAAGCCCTAGCATACTTTATACTTGTAAAGCTGGAAAAGGAATGCCCAGCAGGCGCTTGGGCAACCGACACGAGTGGTCGGCACCCAGAGGATGGGGCCTGAGAAGCAGGCTTAAACTCCTTCAGCTCAAGGATGTACAAAGACATCAAGACCTGAGGAAGCACCAATGTAGAACATGGGCCACACACAGTCCATAAAGCAACCAAGCTGGAACTGCCCTGCTCACAGTAAGCTCACACTGCAATTTAACACGCTGCCTTTCCCTCTGCCCCATATTACATTTTCAACCCCTTCCTGCTATCCTGAACTCATCCCCCACACCCCAGGCCCAAAAAGGAGTCCCTCTACTTAGCTTCCATAGTGCCATGGCTCTTGAGACAGCCTCAGTGTTCAGAACTCTCCCATCAGACACCAGCATTGTTGCAGCCATTGCCAAGTTCCTCTTTATCAGCTGCCAGAAACAAATCAAGGTGAATACCCTGTGCTAACTGTCATCACCACCACCCCAGCTGTCGACCTCCACCTGTTCCATACCAAGCCTCTGCCTCCACCAAAGCTCCTCAACACTGCGCTTGCCTGTTCCAAAGAGATATCGGAGTCTGACGCCAGGCCTCGCGTGCCCTCTGTGGCCTAGAAGTGCAACAAAAGCAAATGACCAAAAGCAAATGGCTCTTGCAAAAAGTGACCGACTCCACAATCCTTCTTCTTACCACCCTGACTCACATGAAGCACTCATCTGACTTCGAATGTAGGGGGCAAGACTTGGAATACGAAACACAAATACTGAATCCCTTTGCCATGTCTCTCTCAACTCTAAGCCACCACCCCCACAAACAAACCCCTTACCTACTCACAGCTGCAAAGGTAGCCTGGAGCAATGCCCCAAAAGACTACTGACCAAATGACTCAAAACAAAAAACCTACTCTGCTTTACGCACATAAACCTGGAAAAAAAAAATGCCTGCACCACTCTTAGGCAACGAGCTTGAGCAATCACTAACTAAAAACAAGGTCCAAGGAGCAGGTTGAGCACCTTTAACTCAATAAGCTACATGGAAGCGCCAATGCAGAATACAAGCAAACTCACTCCATAACACAGTGTCGTAGTTTAAGCCCCTCACACAGTTTGTTCACTCACTCCCCCCTCTTTCTTCCCCCAGTCCCGGGGGGATGGGGAGGAGAATCGAAAGAATGCAACTCCCACAGGTTGAGGTAAGAACAGTTTAGTAACTAAGGTATAACACAAATCACTACTGCTACCATCAATAATAATCACAAGGCAAATACAAGGAAAGAATACAATCGCTCACCACCTATACCCAGCCCCACCAAGCAGTGCACCCTCACCCTTCCGGGTCTTTGCTCTCTGTTTTACATCCTGGGCATGACATGCTGTGACATGGAATACCATTTTGGTCAGTTTCGGTAAGGTGTCCTGTCTCTTCTTTCTCCCGGCTTCCCCTCCTCCCTGGCAGAGCATGAGACTCAGAAAGTCCTTGGTCAAACCAAAACATCACCAAGCAGTAACTGAAAACACTGGTGTTATCAGCGCTGTTCCCAGGCCGAAAGTCAAAACCACAGCGCTGCACCAGCTACCAAGGAGGAGAAAAAAATAACTGCTACTGCTGAACCCATGACACACAGTCAAGCTGTACTACCCTGACCACTGTAGGATGATGCTATTAAGCGTCTCACTTCTTTTTCCTCACCCCCATGGTACATTTAATACCCGTTCCTGCTAGACTGATATTGTCCCCCACCCCCCTGCTCCCAAAAAGTAGTCCCTCAGCATAGTTTCCATAGTGTCATAGATCTCTAGCCAGACTTACTGCTCAGAACTCTCATACTAGACACCTGTCTGATTGTTGCATTTGCCCATTTTATCTTCATCATCTACAGTAAGTGAAGCAAAAACTAAAAAAGAAAAAAAAGGCAAAACAAAAAATTCAACCATACAACAGCCTGTAATCAGACAAACAGAAGAAAAACACTGGTTTGGCTATCATTCTCACCACCACCAGACCAGTCAATGCTCACCTATTTCTGTAACACCTTACTGCCTCATATTTAACTCTTCAAACATTTGCTCAGCTGATCCTAAATTACTTCTGAATGCTACACCAGGGTTCTCCTCCTCTGCAAGACTTAAAAAACTAGACATTAGTGAGCATTGCTCTGGTGATAAGTAATTGATCCCACCATCCTTGTCCTTACCTCCCTGACTCACTGAAAACAGTTAATAGACTTCACAAGGAACTGCACAGAACCTACAAGAAAAACTAAAACCCATCACAAAATTACATTCAACTGTTAGTCACCCACCTCACACAAAATCCTCCAAATTTTTAACAGTCCTCCTCACTGCAGCACTTCATTTCTCAGGATTTGGATGCGACTCCATAAAAGGAAATGGAATCAGATGCAAACTGAACAGAGCTAGAAAAAACTATCTTTCCTGTGAAGTTTCTAACCCCAGCTTGATTGTACAGGCTGCTCATACCCCAAGCATCCAACAGGTATATCTGCTACACCCACCCTTGTATGCCTCTTAGAAAACAGCAACAGAAAATAAAGTACTTAAAACCAAGGAAGATTTACTAGCTCTATAGCCACCTAGTCAGTGTTCACATTAACCAGAATACACCACAAAAAAGTCAGCTCTGTGAAAATAAACTCTGAGAAAATAAACTCTGAGAAAATACACCTACAGAGACAATTTACAACTATACCCCAAAACACAACACACATATAAACTCTAAAGAACAAGCCCTACGTGTACGGGAACCTTCCCTAGCAAGAAAAGCAAAGGCAAAAACTACTATTCTTTTTCAAAAAAATTACAACAAAAAAAATTTCTCAAACAAAGCACACACAGAAACAAACAAAACCAAACAACTTCCTAAGAGACAAAACCCCTACAGAAAATGAAAAAAAAAAAAAACAAAAGCAGAAACAACACCCCCAACCATCTTACCTGCAAGAGAGCCAAATCCAAAATAACCACACCAGGCTAAGGCTGTGCCTTATATACCTCAGGCCCTAACCACAACCCTTCCCTCAGTGCCCTGGGTCAGGGGTGGGGCAAACCAGCAGGTGGGATAAAAGCAGCTTGACAAGCCACATCTGGGTCTTTTTTTCTATCTGGTTCTGATTCCTTGGCTGCTCCCTGGCTTTAATTTTTTGTGTTTATTTCTCTGGCTTAGATTCACATTCAAAACTCACAGGCCATGCAGGCTTGCTCTCACACAGACTGGCCCGTAATCATACTCGCTTTCAGACCATGCAGGCACTCTCTTGCTGAGGCTCTGGGGCTGAATCTCTGAGGCTCAGACTCACATTCTAAATCCACAGACCCACAAAGGCCCCCAATCACACAGACTGGCTCAGACTCTTACATTTAAGCTGCACAGACACTCTAGCTCAGACTTTGGCTCACACTCACTTAGGCTCAATCTGACACTGACTGGCTCACACATCCACACAAATCTCACATTGAGACTAACACAGACTCCCTGGCTCAAACTCCCCCTTACATTCTAACTGAAAAATGACTTTCAGGCGACTCAGAGAAGGTGAGCCATTAGGTGAAGCTGCAAACTGAGGAGGGTTGTGAGAAGGTAAGGGGGTTGTGTGTGGGGGTGGTGATTAAGAGTTGAGAATAGCATGGCAAAGGGGTTCAGTATTTATGTTTGGTAGTGCAGGTCCTGCCCTCTGACTTTGGAGTCAGATGAGTGCTTGAGTTGAACCAAGGAGGTAAGGAGAAGGACTGTGGGGTCCGTCTCTTTGTGCAAGAACCATGGTCATTTGTCTCTATTGTCCTACTAGGACCTGGAGGGAAGGAGAGGCCCAGTGTGCAGCTCTACTATGGGCCTCGAACAGGGGAGCATAAGTTGAGGAGCTTTGAAGGAGAAAGAGGGCTGTTAGAGAAGAAGCCAGCATTGATGGCTGGGGTGGTGGTGATGATGGCCAGCACAGTGAGTTCCTGTTTGTTTCTGGCAGATGATGAAGATGAAGTTGGCAACTGTGGCAAGATCCCAGGAATCTCATGTGGGTGTTCTGAGCATCAAGGCCAGCTCGAGACCCATGGCACTGTGGAAGCTAAGTAGAGAGACTCTTTTTTGGGGCTGGAGGGTGGGCGACAAGGTCAGGATGGCAGGAAGGGGTTTGAAATGTAGCATGGGTCTGAGGGAAAGGCAGGGGGTTACTTTGCAGCAGGAGCTTAGCATGGGCAGGGCAGCTGCAGTTTGATTGTGTTATGGAGTGAGGGTGTCACTCACAACCATTCACTCAGTGACTCAGTGAATTCACTCATTGACTCAGTGCCCTGGGTCAGTGATGGGGCAAACCAGCAGGTGGGATAAAAGCAGCTTGACAAGCCACACCTGGGTGTCTTTTCTGTCTGGCCCTGGTTCCTTGGTTGCTCCCTGGCTTTAATTTTCTGGCTTTATATCTCTGGCTTAGATTCACATTCAAAACTCACAGGCCACACAGGCTGGCACATAATCATACTCGCTTTCAGACCATGCAGGCACTCTCTTGCTGAGGCTCTGGGGCTGAAACTCTGAGGCTCAGACTCACATTCTAAACCCACAGACCCACAAAGGCCCCCAATCACACAGACTGGCACATAATCATACTCCTATTTAAACTGCACAGACACTATCTCAGACTTTGGCTCACACTCACTTAGGCTCAGTCTGACACTGACTGGCTCACGCATCCACACAAATCTCACATTGAGACTAACACAGACTCCCTGGCTCAAACTCCCTGGCTCAAACTCTCCCCTACATTCTAACTGAAAAATGACTTTCAGGCGACTCAGAGAAAGTGAGCCATGCTTAGAAAACCCAAGTAGCAATTTATTTCAGGGTTTTGTCATTTTCATAAAACTACAAGCATTCTTTCTTTGTTAGTGTTTTCCAGGTGGTGCACAAGTCAGAATAAAAGGATGAACGACCTCCAAAGGCTAGCGGATGGGCAGTTAAGCTAAAGAAGATGGGACTTGCTGAGAGATGGCTGCAGCTTTGATCCCTCTTAGTGCTTTCATTTCTTTTTCAGGTGCCGCAGATAACTGGAGAGAGGTGAAGCTGCAAACTGAGGAGGCTTGTGAGAAGGTAACGGGGTTGTATGTGTGGGTGGTGATTAATGGTTGAGAATAACATGGCAAAGGGGTTCAGTATTTGTGTTTGGCATTGCAGGTCCTGCCCTCTGCCTCTGGAGTCGGTTGGGTGTGTGAGGTGAGGCAGAGAGATAAGGAAAAGGTTTGTGAGGTGGGTCAATTTTTGCTGCAAGTATGGACGTTATTCTCTTTTGTATGCCTAGACACTTCAGGTGATGAAAGGCCCGGAGTTGTACTCTGCAGTAGATACGGAGTAGGGGAGCAAAATGTTGAGGAGGTGGAGTGTTACAGAAGATGGTGGCATCGATGGCGGATGTGGGGGTGAGGTTGACCAGCACAGCATGTTCCCATTTGTTTGCTTGTTTGTTGCAGAAAATGACGAGGAAGTAGGCAGCTGCAGCAAGACCCCAGGGCTGTGATGCGGGAGTTCGGAGCATCCAGGCTGTCTCGAGACCCATGGTGCTATGGAAACTAAGTAGAGGGACTCCTGTTTAGGATAAGGAGATTGAGGGACACTGTCAGGATGTTAGGAAGGGGGCTGAAATGTAGCAGGGGTCCGAGGGAAAGGCAGTGGGTTCCTTAGCAGTATGAGATAACTGTGGGCAGGGCAGCTCCAGCTTGACTGTGTTATGGAGTGCAAGCAGTCTGTGTTCTGTTTCGGCACCTCCTCAGGTCTTGATATACTCATTGTTCCTTGAGCTCAAGGTGCTCAGCACATTCCTCTGCCACTGTTCTTTGGATCCTGACTGCTTGTGTCAGTCACCTAGGTGCCGGTGGGAATCTCTCTTCCAGTTTCACAAGCACAAAGTACGGTAGGCCCTGCCATGAATTGGATGTGCCTGGGAGAGGAACGGTCAGATGTAGCGAAGGTAGCGAATGGTCAACTGCCTTTGGCTTAGACTCCTGTCAATCGCTTGTATCCCGCCCCACCCTCCAGTCTGATTGGTGATCCACTCCCGTGGTTGCCATTGGCTGAGAAGCCTGTCCATCACTCGTAGCCTGACCCTCCCTCTGCTGTGATAGGCCACTGCTCTCTGTGGTCGCCATTGGCTGACAATCCTGTCAATCACTTGTAGCCCGGCCCTCCCTCTGCTCTGATTGGCCAGAGCCCTCTGCAATTTCCATTGGCTGTGAAGGCTGTCAATCACTCATAGCTGGTCCCTCCCTCTGTTCTGATTGGCCACTGCCCTCCGCAGTCGCCATAGGCTGTAAAGGCTGTCAATCACTCATAGCCCTGCTCCCCTCTGCTCTGATTGGGCACTTCCCCTGAAACTACCATTGGCTGAGAAGCCTGTCAATCACTCGTAGCACGGCCCATCCGCCTTTCTGATTGGTCCAGCGCCAGACGTGGGGCGGCTTTCCTGCACCGTGTGCAGTCCCGAATATTGGCCACATGATGGCAGCGCCGACAGTCTCCCGGCACCATACCCCTGCTTCCCCTCCTGCAGTGCCGTGGTTTGGACACAGGGTAGCACTGCAAAGCGGCTCCCAGCTGCTTTCCCCCGTCACCACTGCACCTGCGCCCATCACCACCCATTTCAATGCTGAATTTTCTGCAGAGAATGGGATCAGTGGGCTGTGCGGGCTGTGTGACCCCAGTGTCGCTGGATCAGCCCTGGTGCCCCTAAAATACTCCAAAACCCTGAGTCTGGGTCTGCAAGGGTTGGGGCCGGGGGGGGAGGGGCGTTGCTGGGAGGAGATACCCCCGCGAAACTCGATAGAGCGGGGGGGGGGGGCGCGGTGTGCCGCCGGGCGCCGCTCGCTGCTGCCATCCTGTGTCCATAGTTTGGTACTGCAGCTCTGCCTTTGCGCAGGAGCCCGGGGGCTCCCTTTGTCTCCGTGGCTGTTTCCGGAAGTGGACGGTGTCACCTAGCGGTTGCTGGCTCCCGGTGAGCAGTGGCCGCGGCGTGTCCACGCTCGGGTGCGTGGAGAGAATCTGTATGTATAACACCACTGCGTTACAGAGCAAACCAAATGAGTAAAGAACAGCTCAGATTGAAGTTAAGCAGCAACCTGGAAGCTAGTTAGTGAGGTGACACTTTGTTTTCTTTAATACCCTGGATTTGGAGAAAGCTGAAGTTCTGATGATTTCTTTGCCTCAGTCTTCACTGGCTAATGCTCTGACCACATCACCCAAGTCTTGGAAGGCAGACGCAGGGACTGAGAATGGAGACCTTAGGCCCACTGTACGAGAGGATCTGGTTCAAGACCATCTTAAGAACCTGAACGTGCACAAGTCCATGGGACCTCATGAAATCCATCCGCGGGTCCTGAAGGGGCTGGCAAATGAAGTTGCTAAGCCACTGTCCATCATATTTGAAGATCACAGCAGTCAGGTGAAGTTTCTGATGACTGGAAAAAGGGAAATATAACCCCCATTTTCAAGAAGGGGAGAATGGATGAGCCGGGGAACTACAGAGCAGTCAGTCTCACCTCTGTGCCTGGCAAAATCTTAGAGCAGATTCTCCTGGAAGGCATGCTGAGGCACATGAAAAACAACAAGGTGGTTGGTGACAGCCAGCACGGCTTTGCTAAGGTGAAATCCCGCCAGACCAATTTGGTGGCCTTCTATGATGAGGCTATGGAACTGATGGACAGGGGTAGAGCAGCTGATGTCATCTACCTGGACTTGTGCAAAGCATTTGACACTGTCCCACACGAGATCCTTGTCTCTTAAATTGGAGAGACATCAATTTGATAGGTGGACCACTCGGTGGATAAAGAACTGGCTGGATGGCCGCACGCAAAGAGTTGTGCTCAATGGCTCAATGTCCAGCTGGAGACCAGTGACGAGGAATCGGTGTTGGGCCCAGTCTTGTTCAATATCTTTGTCAGTGACATAGACAGTGGGAATGAATGTGCCCTCAGCAAGTTTGCTGATGACACCAAGCTGTGTGATTCGGTTGATACACTGGAGGGAAGGAATGCCATCCAGAGGCACCTTGACATGCTTGTGAGGTGGGCTGATGCCAACCTGATGAAGTTTAACCATGCCAAGTGCAAGGTCCTGCACCTGGGTCAGAGCAATCCCAGGCACAGCTCCAGGTTGGGCAGAGAAGAGATTCAGAGCAGCCCTGCAGAGACGGACTTAGGGGTGTTGGCTGATGAGAAACTTAACATGAGGCGGCAGTGTGCACTCGTAGCCCAGAAACTAACCGTATCCTGGGCTGCATCAGAAGGAGTGTGACCAGCAGGTCGAGGGAGGGGATCCTGCCCCTCTACTCTGCTCTTGTGAGACCTCACTTGGAGTGTTGTGTGCAGTTCTGGTGTCCTCAACATAAGAAGGACATGGAACTGTTGGAACAAGTCCAGAGGAGGCCATGAGGATGATCAGGGGTCTGGAGCACCTCCCGTATGAAGTCAGGCTGAGAAAGTTGGGGCTGTTCAGCCTGGAGAAGAGAAGGCTGTGTGGAGACCTCATAGCATCCTTCCAGTGTCTGAAGGGGCCTATAAGGATGCTGTGGAGGGACTCTTCATGAGGAACTGTAGTGATAGGAGAAGGGGTAATGGGTTAAAACTTCAACAGGGGAAGTTTAGATTGGATATGAGGAAGATGTTCTTTCCTGTAAGGGTGGTGAGGCACTGGAATGGGTTGCCCAAGGAAGCTGTGAATGCTCCATCGCTGGCAGTGTTCAAGGCCAGGTTGGACAGAGCCTTGGCTGACATGGTTTATTGTGAGGTGTCCCTGCCCATGGCAGGGGGATTGGAACCAGATGATCTTAATGTCCTTTCCAACCCTAACTATTCTATGATTCTATAATGAAATATTCATTACTTGTCTCTCAGACAAATGATATCCAGAGGATTTTTAAATTTGCTGTGAAATTTTCAAATATAATTTCTGTTCAGCTGATTCTACTTGTCCCATTTTCTAACGCAGTCCCATAATTCCCCGTTCTATGGGTATTCCTGACCTGTAGCAGGCAAATGTTGGTACCAGAAATTCACTGTTGGATTGCATGGACACCGCAGTGTCGAGCAGTCTGTTGCTACACGCAGGGCACCATTTGCGGCATCTGTAAAGAAAGAAGCTAACTACACTCACACACTCCATGCTTGCACAACTAGTTCCACTTTATTCACTACAGCATTGTAATATATAGCATACAGATACATGTCTGAGCTATGAAGCCAAACAGAAACCACATCAGTCACAGTGACTGTTTTGAGTCACTCTAAACTCCACTCTATAAACATTCACTCCCCAGGTGGTTTCCCAGCCTGACCTTGCAATCATGCACACAAACACTCCTTGGCTTGCTCAAGGCCCAGGTGCAGTATCAGCAATTCTTCTTTAAACATCCACACAGCAGGAACAGAACAGCTTGCAGTTCCCACAGTGCTCCAGGATACCCAAGTGCAGATGGTGTTTTTGGTGGGTTGCCATGATGGTGGCACCATAGTGGAGCTCATCATATGGAGGTGATTCCCAGCACCAGCTTTCTGCCCTGAGGGAGAGCCAGAGCCAGCCCCAGTCCTCTCCTCACCGACTTGAGCAGAGCTAATATTTCCAAGATTGCCACTGTTAGATGGCTATTATTATCCCAGTTTTTCACATGAATCAATTGGCCCTAATGGCCTGCAATCCCCGGCACTTGGGGATTTGTGCCTTCAGGGGAGTCTACATGTGGTTTGCCCATAGTGTTTTAGCAGAGTTACATCCTCCTTTAGGTCTAACACCACATTTTGGCTTTAATTGTGAGCTCCTTCAATGTTACAGGACATATACTTTTGAAGTTCCTGCAAGTTATTTCCCCCTGTTAATGGCAATTTCCATTATTGTGCCATTTCTGTAGATGTGCAAGGGTTAGAGTGACCGCTCGAGGCAGACCGGAGTGATAGGATAACATGGAGGACATGCTCTCTGTTGTGCTCTAACACAAGAAGAGCCATGGGAAACCTGAAGAAATTTGGGATTAGAGCTCAGAGGAAAGTTTCCTTCCCAGCAGCTTTTCCCCAGCAGAAACGGCTGCTTTTGTCAAGAGACCCAGACGCGTGACACATCTGTGCAGTGCTAAAAAAAGGGGGGGAAAGCGTATGGAAGCAAACACTTCAGAATTATTCCCCCCCTTTCCCTCTGCCTATTAACCAGCAAAATGGAAATCCATAGGCTTGTGAGTATATGGGGTGAAAACTAATAAAAAGATGAATAAAGTGAAAAAATTTTCTGGTTGGGCAGCTCTTTTTTTGGCATTTCATTTCATTTTGACATTTTTGGTTTCATTTGTGGATGTCAGAATTGGGATGGGGGAAATAATGTAGCACCTGGACTGGTGTAATGTCAGTAAAACAGGCAGAGATTGACCAATTAGATGAAATTAATTGCAGTGCCATAGGCTGGATGTGGAAATAACATCATTTTCAAGAGATTACATGAGCGAGTGGTGGGACTGCCTGATCTGCCAGGTTCATGCAACCCCAAGTCACCCCCTTTGTGTTAAGTGAGCCTCAAATTACCCCTCACTCACCCTTTGTGTGAACACATTACAGTCCCTTCGAACTGGAGCAGCTCTTGGTAGCAAGGCATGGAGCAACCCAGTTAGAGCAATCTTCTAGTTAGAGATGAGCACTGGACATGGAGTACTCTTAGCAGATGCCATGGCTGAACATTCTCCATCAACTGAACTTCGCACTTAGGGAGCTAGTCTGTGGGTCAGCAGGGAGTGCTGTCCAGTGAGGTTTCCACAGATGGAGTTTTAGGTGTGTAAGTGAGGATATCCATATTTGTGGCACTGTTCCAGAGAGCATCATGTGTAGTAAGTGCCCAGTTATTTGTTTTTGTCCTAACACATTAGGTTTAGGTATAGGGTCTGGACATTTGCACTTAAGGAGCTGGTTTATGGAGAATCTGAGAGCACTGCCGTGTGAGGTCGTTCACATACAGAGTTTCAAGTGGATAAGTAAGAGTGGCTATCCATGGTGGTGGCAGCGTTGCAGATCTCACTGTGAGTAGGTGAGGCCCAGCAGCAGCTTTCTGTGCTGGCACCTTAGGCTTAACAGCAGGGGCTGGACATTTGCACTTAGGGAGCTGGTTTCTGGGTTGCCTGAGCCTGCTGCCCAGAGAGGCTTGACACAGATGAGCCTTTACATGGCAAAGCAAGAGCAGATGGCCACATTGTTGGCACTGTTCCCGAGGACACTGTGTAGGTGCGGCCCAGCAGCAGCTTTCTGCCCTTGCTGGCACCTGAGGCTTAGGAGCAGGGTCTGGATGTTTGCACTTTGAGATCTGGTGGCTTGAGTGTAATTTTGGGCATTTGAAGGTGGTTTGGGGGCATTTCTGGAAGGGTTTGAGCTGGTTTGGGGGAAATTTGGGCTGTTTGTGCATAATTGGGGGTAATTCCAGCCATTCAGGGGCATTTGGGGTGCATTTTGAACTGCTTTGGAGATGTGGGGCATTTGGGGGAGTTTGGGGCTATTTGGGGTCTGGCTTAGGACAGTTAAAGCCACTTTTGGGGGTCATCTGAGCTGATTTGAAGCAATTTGGGGGGGTTGGGGTAGTTTGTGCCATTTCAGGCCGGTTCAGGCTATTACTTTCAGCTGCTCTGGGGCATTTTGGGCCTTTTTGGGGCAATTTGGGCAGGTTTGGGGGTGCTTGGGATGGGTTTGGGGAATTTCTGTCTGGGTTTAGGGCCATTTGGGGAAGTTTGGTGTTTTTTTGCTATTTTGGGGCAATTCTAGCTGGTTTTGGCTGAGTTATGTAATTTGGGCTGGTTTGGGGGAATTTCAGGTGGGCTTCGGGGCAATTTGAACTGGATGTGGTTAATCTGGGCATGTTTGGGGCACTTCAGGTGGGTTTGTGAGCAATTTGGGCAGGATTCTCTAGGATGCTTTCTACAGGGCAGTGCCAGGCATGATAGAATTAACACAGGGGTTTCAGTCAGGTCCAACCTTCCCTGCAAGCACCAGCCTAGGGAGCCACTGCAGGCTTCAACCAGGTCTGACCCCGCCTCTTTAGCACTGCTCCCCCCAAACAGACTCCTCCAGCGTGGGTCCCTTCCACATGGTATGCCCTTCAGGAACAGGCTACTCCAGTGTGGGCTCCCCGCAAGGTCACAAGTTGTGCAGCAAACCTCCTCCAGTTTTGGTTCTTCTCTCCACTGGTTCTGGTGGGAGCCTGCTCCAGTGCTGGCTCCTGACAGGATCACAGCCTGCCTCAGTTATCCCCCTCCTCCAGTGTGGGGGTCCTCCCTGAGCTGCGGGGGGATATCTGCTCCACCATGGACCTCCATGGGCTGCAGGGAGACAGCCTGCCTGGAGCACCTCCTGCCTGCTTCCTCCCTGATGTTACCATTTGAAGAGCTGTTTCTCTCACACATTCTCACTCCCCTCTTTCTTTTGCTGTTGTGCAGCATCTTTACTTTTTCTTAAATATACCATCACAGAGGCACTACCACCATTGCTGCTGGATTCTGCTTTGGCCAGTGGTGGGTCCTCAGAGCCATTTGGTTCCGTACAACATGGGGCCAGTATCCGGTGTCTTCCCAGAGAAGCCAACCCTGCAGCCCCTGCCCTCCAATACCATGCTGTTGCGCATAAACGACATAGAAGGGTGCTGTAATCTATCAGGAAACCAACCACAAATCAGTAACATCTGAAGCTATAAAACTGAAATAAGAAAAATTTCACTTTCAGGTGTTTTTATGCAAACCAATCAACCACTGCAATAAACAAGCAAAGGAAGTCATCTCCATTATTACTGTGTTCAAGTTTAGATGCATTTCCAGGAAGTTGTACTTTAGTCACAAATAGCTAGGTTAGATGAACAAGTAAACCAGTGAAATCCATTGCCCTATACCACTGATATGCCAAGCTTATACTGTTACACACAGAGAGAAACAAAAATTCTCATGTACCAGGATTAGCTCATCTTCCCTACAAAATGCGGGAATTGCCTCCTAAACTATTCATTTCCTTTCCAAATGCAGAAACTCCTCCATAAATAAGGACTGCATCTGCCAAACTCCTTTCTAGCATCTGCCTTTCAGATGTCACAAACATCCCCATATACACGCACCCCTTCTTCACTTTGTGGGACCTGAGGCTGCTTGCCAAACTGTTGGAAAGAAAATCCAAATATACGAACCAGAAATGCTCCAGCAGATACTGGCACCTAATTCCCAAAGAGGACTGTATCTTAAGTCATACCTTTTCCTTTAGCAGCGAGCTGAGGCTGTTTCCTCATTAATTCATTGGCCACTATAAATCTTAAAAGCCAAACTGCCTTTGTGTTTCTGCTTAACTGATTGTCTATTCTAGCCGAAACCAGGACCCTGATGCCAATAAGTAACAAATGTCACAGTCAGGCCCCGCAACCGAGCTGGGAACTGAAACAGCTCTGAGAATCTCACTGCAGAACTTCTTTTGTGACTTGGCATGTTTCATCACCATGGACACGCACAGCTTACAAACAGCAGCATTCCTTAGAGAACACAGGCTGGCAATCAGCAAATGCTGTCCAGTAGACCAGGAACAGCAAGCCACAAGAAGCTATCTGGAAAATCCATGAAGACCACAGGAGCAGGAAAGGTCAGTGCTTGCTTTAAAACACCCACCTCATTCTGTATACCAACTGCCACAAGGCCTGGCTTTCCCATGCAGATGTAGGAGTTTCTCTGGCGTTCATACAGCTCTACAACTGCCTTTCCCCCAAAACCGTACAATTAGTATTAATTCAGTTCTACTATTGCCTGTGGTGACACCCTTCTGGGTCAAGTCTGTTTCCCAAAACAACTACAATGATTTCTGTACGGAGTCTTATGCCTCCCTGTAACCTCTCTACTTCTGATGCAGCTGCCATATTCCCAGCTTGGAACCTGTTCTACCATTACTGTGTCAGGTGATTTTAGTATATTTATTCTATTTTTTTCACTTACATCCCTGAATTTTGCATATTTTCTTTAAAAAGGGTCACCATTTGTATTACAATACAGTAAATTTTATGTTCATTAAAACAGTTAGAGTTACCAGACTTCTCTCCAGTTTTAAATCCTTGATTGCACTGTTCCTCTTCTGAATTAGTTTAGAAATTCAGCACACAAGGTACTAGTTACCCCTCTATTTTCCTATTATATCTGCAAGAATCATTAATAGAATCATACAGAATCATAGAATAATTAGGGTTGGAAAGGACATTAAGATCATCCAGTTCCATCCCCTTGCCATGGGCAGGGACACCTCACACTAGACTGTCCCCAAGGCTCTGTCCAACCTGGCCTTGAACACTGCCAAGGATGAAGCATTTACCGCTTCTTTGGGCAGCCTGGGCCAGGGCCTCACAACCCTCAAAGAACATCTTTCTTATGTCTAACCTGAACTTCCCCTGTTTAAGTTTGAACCCATCACCCCCTTGTCTTATCGCTACAGTCCCTGATGAAGAGTCCCTCCCCAGCATCCTTGTGGTCCACTTCAGGTACTGGAAGCTGCTCTGAGGTCTCCACGAAGCTCCTCTTCTCCAGCTGAACAGCCCCAGCTTTCTCAGCCTGTTGTCATAGGGGTGGTGCTTCAGCCTCTGATCATCCTTGTGGCATCATCTGGACTTGCTCCAACAGCTCCATGTCCTTCTTCTGTTGACACCAGAACTGAACACAGTGCTCCAAATGGTATCTCACAAGAGCATAGTAGAGGGGCAGGATCACCTCCTTCACACTACTTTTGATGCAGCCCAGGACACGGTTGGTTTCTGGGCTATGAGCGCACACTGAACCCAGCTCATGTTCAGTTTCTCTACTAATGATGCACTTTCCTTTCTTTAGTATCTATTGTGAACTTAACTGTGCCTCTTAGATTGCAAGTATCTCAACAGCTTTAACATATAATGTTGCATGTTAAAAAAACAAACAAACAAACAAAACAAAGCCCAACAAATTCCCTCCTGAAATGAATACTTAAAAAAAAAAAAGGCAAATTTTTAATGTAGCATTGCAGGCACAGTCCTCACACTGACTGAATATATATTCAAATTGTTACATTATCACTTAGTGTTGTTTCAACAATTCCCTGCCTCATTCACATCACAGAAATTATGCTAAATACTATACATCCCTTTTCTATGCTGTATTATCTTTTAATAACTTGATATATACAAAAGATCAATTGTTAGAAGTGCTATATAGAGCACAATTATTATTCCATCACCTTCACTTGGTATCTCACAAATGTTGAAAAACATCTTCGAACTTATTCCTCAAATTCAGGAAGTGTTTAGCTGTACTTACCAGTGAACCTGTGCCACACAGTCAAGACCAACAAAACCAATATTCTGAACCTAAAGGAAAAAGCATGAATATCAGATATGTACAGCTCCTATCTTGCTGCTGTGCTTCATCATTCATTATCCAGTAATGTTTGACCCTTCTGGAAAACAAGCCTGTGCTCTAAATATGCATTTTACTCTGGTAAATTTTACTAGCATCTTGGTTCTCTTCCTCTCTTGGACCTGATAGTTACAAACAAGGCAGTACTAGTTTGAGATGTGAGAGGTGGGCATAGCCTTGTAGTAACCACAAGATGATGGAGTTCAGGATCCTGAAAAAAGGGAACAATGCAAATAGTAAGATCACAGTCCTGGACTTTAGGAGAGTAGAGTTTTAGCTATTCAGTGTCTGGAAGAATCTCATGGGAGATGGTCCTTGAGAGAAGTGCAGGAGAGCTTCAATCTCAAGAATGGTCCATCCCAAATAGCAGGAAGTCAAGCAAGGATGGCAGAAGGCCTGCACCGAAGACCAAGATGCCCCTTACAAAACTCACATGTAAAAATGAATCATCCAAATGTCAGGATCACGCAACCCAGGATGAATACAAGGACACTGTCTGAGTGTGCAGGAAGCCAAAGCCCATCTGGAATTGAATTCAGGAAGGGATGTGAATGGCAACAAGAAAGGCTTCTACAGGTTATGAGCAGTCAAAAGACCACCAGGGAAACATGGCCTTTTAGCTGAAAGAGGCAGAGGACGAGTGACAAAGGATGCCAAAAAGGCTGAGCTACTCAGTGCATTGTTTGCATTGATCTTTACTGGTAAAACTGACCTTCCAGAATCTGAGGTCCCTGAGGCCAGGGAGAAAGTCTGGAGCAAGGAAGCCTTGCCCATAATAGAGGAGGATCAGGTTAGGGAACATTTCATTTAAACAAAATGGACGTACACAGTTCTACTGGAGCTGACAGGATGAAGAGGATGAAAAATTTTTTTACTGTGAGGGTGATCACACAGAAGGAACTGCCAGGTGGGCTTTTTGAGTATTTCCTTAGAAATACTCAAAACCTGACTGGACACATAATTAAGCCACCTGCTGTGGTTAACCCTGCTCTGAGCAAGGGGCTGGACTAGGCAATCTCCTAAGGTCCCTTCCAGCCTCAGCTGTTTGATGGTTCTGTGAATGTGTCCAATCAGTGGTGACTGAGTAACACAGTGGGAAGTATCAGACCAGAATTCCTATGTGCAGTGTGAAGTGGTGTCTGTATGTACCCAATGCAGATGAGCTGAAGCAGGATGCTTGCTAGAAAGGCATTTCCAGTCAAGGACAAAAGAATGTGGCATAGTGCTTCCACTGCAAACCACTCCTGCTACCCCCAGTATGAACTCATTCTGCCCACCCAAAACGTCCTTGAAATCTTGATAGTTTAAAAATAATATGATAAAGTTTTATTATAAAACATTGTGTTTGACTTATTATGCAGTGCTTTGTCACATACCTACCACAGGCCAAAAATACATACTGTACTGCAGAAATACAAATAGATCAGCTATGATAATATTGTGCTTTGGAATAACTTGACCAGTATAAATAGAAAATGACACAGATAGAAAGAGAAGCCTCTCATTCTGTCGTAATCAAACTGTCTTTATTAAAGGACTGATATCTGCTCAGCAAGAGACAAGCTAGACAGAACAACTCGTAACAACACAGAAAACCAAGGCAGGGTTACCAGTGTACTCAGAGCCGTAACATCTTCCTCATGATAGAGTAAGCCATTTTACCTTAATTTGACCAAAACACCAAAGCAAATTTCAGGCTACTTATCTATGACGAAACCAAAATAGAACACAGAAAAAGAGGTGCTGAATTGATGTTCAGCCCTGAATGTTGTGTACTTATCTCCCACCCACCATCTCTGAGAGAAGAATCCAGTCCTAGACAATGTGCACATCCGCATGGCACATTCAACATTCCATCAAAATCCATGGCACACTTTCCGTGGCCGGACCTGGGAGGATGTTTCTTTAGCCATTATTGCCTTTATGGTCATTCTTTCACTCTCTCTGTATTCATAAATATTTAGTTATCTGTGTCATATCTCAAATGACGTTATAGTTTAAGATGATGTCCAAGAAGGTATCAGTTTATGTTACCTCAGGCAGTGGAAGGATAAAAACATGGTCAGTCTCCAAAGTGAGTGAGTACCTTGCTTGATTACTGAATCCTGAGATTAAAACTGGTTGCAACACTTCCTTTTCTGCACTCATTTCATAAGAAAATGCTGACTGAACTTTCTAAATCCAGGAAAAGGATTCAGCTGTCTCTTCAAGTACAACTGCAGGACATAGCTTTGATGGAGGAATGGGGCTTAATCTGTACTACTGTCCATAACATTTTCTACAGATAATTTCCAGTCCAGCCTGATGACTTAGCACTTATGGTTTAGAATTTACTTTATGAATATGGAAGTTTTGGGCATGCCTCTGTTAGCACTTTAGTTCTTAACTTGGTGCTGAAGTTTTAAGGACAAGGTCTACTGCCTACAGAAAGACAGTACAATAATTGGCCAGTGGAATGTGACTTTGTACTCCAAACTATAGAAATAATGCAACATGATACAACAAAAGAGAAATCTTAAAAAGATGTGTATTTTTAGATTAGCAGAACTACTTTTTAGTTAACTAGGAATATAAAAATTAAAATATGCATTTGTGCACGTTTCAACTCACAACATAGGCCAGACATGAAACATTTAGGCCAAACATTCTAGCTGCCAGAATAATCACTGAAAACATAAGAACATAAGAGGACATGGTGTGGAAAATAGCAACACTCATACATGTGGCATAAATACTTGGTTAGAATTTGTCATTTTTCATTCTGTTACAGTTTGCCAGTGTTTGATACTCCCAGTGTAGACTATGGCATCCAAGACAAAGCAGAAGAAACAAGACAACACACGTGCTGGGGAAAAAAATCAAGAAATAACAACCAAGAATGGAGATAGATCCAAAGGAGTAAGTGACATGGAAATACTTTCCCAAGAGAGAAAATCATACTTGCAGAAGGAATACAAGGTTGTTACTGAACATATGAACACATATATGGGAAGGATGGAGTATTTCCTGCAGGAAAATAAATTCTTAGAAAAGGAAGCCAAACAGAATCAGGAAGAGGGCAACACTTACCTCTCTTACATAAAAAAACACAGCCAGAAGTGCCAGGATCTGATAATAACATTAAATGACCAAAATCATGCTGATCTGTCTGAAGTTGGGATGCAGAAAGAGAAGCTCATCTCAGAGTACACAGAAAAAGAAAAGGATGTAAGGAGTGATCTGATGAACATGGAGTCAAAGTACTCTTTTCTGAGCATGGAGGTTGAAGACCTGAAGCCTTTCAATGACCCGTCTTATCGAAAGGAACAGATAAAAAAGATTAAACAGCTGGAGAAGGAACTGTTGGTCACAAAGATACAGCATTCAGATAAAATGCACAAAATCAAGAGCAGATTTCTGCAGGCCAAGGATGACTGTAAGATGGACTTTCAGCAGAAGATCCAGGTTCTCACCAAGAGAGCAGAAGCAGCAGCAATACAATCTCTAATTCAGCATATCAAACAAGTAAAAGCAGAGAATTGGCATCTGCAGCAGGAATTGCTTAGACTCATCCAATATTCAAAAATCCTTAAAGAAACTAAAGTTCAATTGAGAGAGCAGCAGGAGCAGCTTCTTCGGGAGAACCAGTACATTCAGGACATGGCACATGCACGGCACTCTTTACACCAGCATCAGGGGCACAACGCAACTGGTGAAACCTACAGGTCTCACAGCCTGTTCAGATGTGCCCATTAACTTCACTCATACCAGTGTCAGCAGACATTGCTGGACTGACAGCTGTTGCCACCATTAGCTAAGTAACAGAGTATATACAAGAAAATATTCTGTGGGAGGATGAAAGGATTGACACAGCTCATGGTCAGCACATGATCCAGACAACAGATCTTGAAAGTAACATCAGCTCTAACTTTCATGACATTTGAAACTGCAATCCCTTCATGTCCCAGAATAAACAATGATATTTTCTTTTTGAAATCAGAATTTTGTGTTTCATTAATTAGTAATTTTCCATGGGCAAGTTATATTCTTAGGCAGTGAGGCAAACTTCATCTAAAAATACCATAGTACCCAGTGTAGGCCAGCTCTTACTTAAAGCGATATTCATTTTCCCAAATCTTCTACATGGCAAAGATTTATTTTACCTTCTGCTAGTCTCTAAAGAAGAGAAAATAAATAAAACCAAGTAAAGGAACCAAATCATTTACACAATATAAGCAGCTGAAGTATGTGACCCTTTGACATCACTATCAATAAAATACCTTCATTTAATATATGCAAATCAATTTTTACGTCATTCTTTTCTTGCTTTAGTGTCTCACTTGAGAAGCAAGAGGTAAAGAGTTGTTTCTAACAGACTTCAGCTACATTCTCTTTCCAAGTTGAACATTTCTGGTTTTCAATTACCTCACTGGCAGTGACACCAGAGGTCACTCTTAGTCCAAGTTTTAACATTCACACTGGGCTATTTTATACAGAAGCAGACCTTTGTTTCAATTGGAAGAGACCTCAAAGTAGGATCAACCAGAGCAGGGCCACTTTCAGTGCATTTTAGTATCTCCAAGGTCTACACATCCTCTCTGTGCAGCCTGTTCCAATGTTTTGCCATTCAAGTAACAAAAAAAAACCCCAAAACCAAACAAACAAAAAAATAGAAAAGGTAAAGAAAAATAAGTTTTTCTTATATTTAGATGGTATTGAAATTCCATCACAAATTTCATTTTCAGAACAGTCTGGCTCTGTCTTCTGCCCTCCTCTGCCTGATATTTAAACACATTTTTAAGATCCCCTGAACCTTCCTCAGGCTACACAATCCTAGCTCTCAGCCTCCTCTCTTATCACAGATGCTCCAAACCTTAATCATCTTTGTGTCCTTCTGCTGGACACAATCTCATATGTCCATGTCTGACATAGTGGGGAACCCAGAACCATGCAATTTACTCTAGTCATGGTGTCTCAGTGGAGAGTAAAAGGGCAGGGTTGCCTCCCTCATACAGCTCACTGACTATTCCTCTTGCAGCTCAGGATGGTATTTGCTGCCTTTGCTCCAAGAGCACATTTGCTGGCTCGTGATCAACCTGGTGTCCACCAGGACCTCCAGGTCCTTTCCTATCAAGCTGTCTTCTAGCCCAATAGCTACCAGCCTGCAGTGCTGCATGGGATTATTCCTCCCCACATGCTGGACTTCGCATTTTCAAGTGATGAAATTCACCAAGTTCCTCTTGGTCCCTTTCTGCAGCCTGACAGGGTCTCTGGATAGTAGCAGAACCACCTGCTCTATCAACTGCTCCTCTCTGGTATGTATCATAGAATGGTTTGTGTTGGAAGGGACCTTAAAACTCATCCAATTCCAATCCCCTAGCAGGGACACCTTCCACTAGGGCAGGTTGCTCCAAGCCCTATCAAACCTGGCCTTGAACACTGCCAGGGATGGGGCAGACACAGCTTCTCTGGGCACCCTGCACCAGCGTCCCACCACCCTCACATAAAGTGGTGCAAACTCGCTGGGGCTGCACTGCAACCCATCATTGGCTGATTAACAAAGAGGTTGATCCCTAGAGTACCTTACTCCACTGACCTCCAGCTGGACTTCACGTCACCAGTGACAGACCTCTGGTTCCAAAGCTCTGTACGTTTTCAGTCTGCACTTACTAGCCTGTATTTGGCCAGTTTGTCACTAAGGACGCTATGGGACACGGTGTCTGCCAGAGCACGCTCCTGGCACGAGGGGCTCTCCAGCATTAGCGATGGTGGGAGCTACGCTTTTGAGAACAAGAACCTTTTTTTTTTTACACTGGATTCGAATGGTGCTGATTTGAGAGCAACGTCTGGCATCCCAACGCGCGCTCCAAGTTTATCAAGTAAACTTGTCCAAGTGAAAGCACCGGATGCGCTGCCCCGGAGCAGTCTCACGCCCGGCGGGAGCAGGAGAGAGGGGGAAGCGTGAAAGTGGATGGGGGAAAAAGGGAAACTAGGAAAGCGGGAAACAGCAGCCCGCGGCCGCAGACCACGGAGACAGCCCACAGCGCCCGGAACCGCCCCGAACCGGACGCCTGACGTTATGCTGTGCGCCTGCGTGGGCTCGGCCCGCTTGGCGCATGCGCTGCTCGGCGGCGCCGTTTCCATAGCAGCAAAAACCAACTGAGCGAGCGCGCGCGCGGCCTGGTGCAGGCCGGCGCGGCGCGGCGCGGCGCGGGCTGTCTGACCGCCTCCTCCTGTCGCCCCCCGCAGCGCGCTTCGGCCCGGCCGTCATGATCGCGCCGGAGGTGGAGGCGCTCGTCTCTCAGAAGTACGAGATCAAGAGACGCCTGGGCAAGGGGGTGAGTGCCTGGGGGGGCGTTGAGAGCTCGGGGAGTTGGGCAGCGAGTCCAGCACTGCCTGGGGGCGTCCCGGCGGCGCCTTGGTCTGAGGCTTCCCGGTCCCTGCCGCTGGCTGTGGAGCTGAGCCAAGTCTAGTGATGGCGGTCTGAGAGTTTATATCCTAGAATCCCAGTCTGGTTTGGGTTGGAAGGAACCTTAAAGCTCCTCCATTTCTAACCCCCTGCCACGGACAGGGACCCCTTCCACTAGAGCAGATTGCTCCAAGCCCCTGTGTCCAACCTGGCCTTGAACACTGCCAGGGATGGCGCAGCCACAGCTTTCTGGGCAACCTGTGCCAGCGCCTCATCACCCTCACAGGGAAGAACTTCTGCCTAATATCTAATCTAAATCTCAACTCTTTCATTTAAAGCCACTAACCCTTGTTTTATCACTATATGCCCATGTAAAAAGTCCCTTTCCATCTTTTCTGTAGGCCCCCTTTAGCTACTGGAAGCTGCTCTAAGGTCTCAGTGGAGCCTTCTCCAGGCTGAACAAGCCCAGCTCTCTCTGCACCCCGAATGGGACAGAAACCTTTTGCTAGCATTATCACTGCTGTGGCTGAGCTGCAGAACCTCCTCAGCTCTGCCCATACCCTCCCAGCGACTCATCCTTTGACTCAGAGAAACTCTCACGCCAAGCGCAGCATTTAAGATCATTTAAGATCATCAGGGCCAACTATTAAACTGGTACTGCCAAGTGTACCACTAAACCGTGTCTTTTAAATGCCTCCAGAGACAGTAACGCAAACAGTGCCCTGGGCAGCCTGTTCCAGTGCTTGACAACCCTTTCTGTGTAAAATTTATTCCTAACGTCCAGTCTAAACCTCCCCTGGCACAACTTAAGGCCATTTCCTCTTCTCCTGTCGCTTGTTAGTCAGAAGATACCTTGCTCCATCCTCCTTTCAGGTTGTTGGAGAGAGTGATAAGGTCTTCAGTGAACTTACTTTTCTCCTGACTAACCCCCCCCCAGGTCCCTCAGCCATTCCTCATCACACTTGTGCACCAGGCCCTTCACCAGCTCTGTTGCCCTTCTCTGGCCCCACTCCAGCACCTCAATGTCTCTCGTAGTGAAAGGCCTAGGACTGAACACAGGGTTTGAGGTGTAGCCTCACCAGTGCCCAATGCAAGGGGGACAATCACTGCCCTGGCCCTGCTGCCACACTAATGCTGATACATCAGTGTATCATAGAATCATAGAATAGTTAGGGTTGGAAAGGACCTTAAGATCATCTAGTTCCAACCCCCCTGCCAGGGGCAGGGACACTTCCTACTAAACCATGCCACCCAAGGCTATGTCCAGTCCAGCCTTGAACACCGCCAGCGATGGAGCATTCACAACTTCCCTGGGTAACCCATTCCAGTGCCTCACCACCCTTACAGTAAAGAATTTCTTCCTCATGTCCAGTCTAAGCTTCCCCTGTTTAAGTGTGTGGATGTCTTTGGCTTCTTGGCTGCCTGGGCACAAGCTGCTCATGTTCAACTCTGTCAATCAGCCTCCCAAGTCCCTTTCCACGAGCAGCTTTCCAGCCACTCTTACCCAAGCCTGGAGCACTGCATGGGGTTGTTGTGGCCCAAGTGCAGAACCAGGCACTGAGCCTTGTTGAACCTCATCCCACTGGCTTCTGTTCATGGATCTAGCCTGTCCAGATCTCTCTGAAGAGCCTCCTGCCCTCCAGCAGATCAACTCTCCCACCCAGATTGGTGTTGTCTGCAAACTTCCTGAGGGTGACCCCGATCCCCTCATCCAGATCATTGATAAGGAGATTAAACAGAACTGGCCCCAGTCCTGAGCTGAGGGGAACAGTACTTGTGGCTGGTGCCAACTGGATTGAAATCCATTCACCACCACTCTCTGGGCTTGGCCATCCAGCCAGTTCTTTACCCAGTGAACAGTGAATGAGTTTACCCATTCAAGCCATGAGCACCCATTTTCTTCAGGAGAAGGCTGTGGGAAAAAGTGTCAAAGGCTTTACTAAAGTCTGGGAAGAAAACATGCACAGTCTTTGCCTCATCCCCTAAGTGGGTCACCTTGTCATAGAAGATCAGGTTGGTCAAGCATGACCTGCCTTTTGTAAATGTCAAGAAATGAAGGAAGTTAGTCACTTAGTGTAACTTATTCAGCCTTAGTAGTTAGATGTGCTGAAACCTTAGGCTGCAAGCTGTGAACTTTCACATAGGTATGCTGAGCTTTTTACCTACTTAAGTAAAAGGAGGTCCCAGAATTCATTTGCAATATACATGAGGAAGCCAGGAAGCTCACTACCCTTGTCAGCAGAAGCTGCAACCTTAGAGATAACAGAAGAAATGGCCTGCCTAGAGGCAGTGAAGAGACACAGTGGAGAGCAAGAAAACCCCAGACCCCAATGTTATTATTTGGAATTATCATGTGAGGAGTGGGAAGCTTAGATTGCAAGAGTATGATTGCTCAGGGATTTCTTTGTTCAGGGTCTCTCTCTGGAGGCACCCAGCTCAAGCTGTAGCTCACCACTGTACCAACTGAATGAATTCATTGAAGTCTGCCTGAGACTCTGCTTGGGAAAGCTCGTGATAGAGGTAAAAAGGGAAAACACCTGCCTGTGTGTGTCTAGAGTGAACATGGAGCCCCTCTCTGTCCACTGAAGCTGCCACCACCAATGGACTGCATAGTCCCCATATTTAAAGTCTTAGGTGGTAGTAATGTGATTCCTTGATTGGGTGTGCAACAAGTCCATATTCCGTAACGGCAGCCCATGCTGACTGGGCCTGATCACCTGGTTCTTCTTTCCTTGCAGCCCAAGATACAGTTGGCTTTCTGAGCTGCAAGCATACATTGCCAGCTCATGTCCAGTTTTTCATCCACCAGTACCCCCAAATCCTTCTCCTCAGGGTTGATCTCAGCCCATTCCTCCCCCAGTTTTGATACTGGGGATTGATCTGACCCAGGTGCAGGACCTTGCACATGGCCTTGTTGAACTTCATGAGCATGTACATCTGCTATTGGCTGCTTTGAGAACCAGAACACTTTACCTTTTGGACATTTGATTGGACTCAGTGTAGCTGTTCTTAGTCCTTGACTCAACCAAGTGTTGCTCATTGGCCTAATCTCTCTTTCTTCTAGGTAGCTGGTGATTACCCCTTCTTTCAGTCCTTCTAATGAGCATGTTCTACTTCCACACTGAAGGTCTGAACTGTGCTTTAAATGGCATAGTACACTGTTCATCCGTACCTTTTTCTCTCTAGGCTTATGGCATTGTATGGAAAGCAATTGATCGCAGGACAGGAGAAGTGGTGGCTGTTAAAAAGATTTTTGATGCTTTCAGGAACAAAACAGATGCTCAGGTGAGAAATCATTCTAGTCATTCTAATATGTCTTGAAAGATGTGGTGGGAGTTCATAGATATTTTCCGGATTTATGTTTCTGAAAGATGTTATTTGGCAATTATGCATGTAATAAAACAGTCGCCATCTATATTAGGATATATTAGGAGCAATAAATGTTAAGCTTTGTATGTCATGTCGTCTGCAAAATACTGTTTGATATCCCTGAGGAAAGAGTGTCTTTATAGACATGCAGAATTTGATTCTCCCATGAGTTGTTATGCTATAGTGTCTAGGCAGAGAGCACACTTGTAACTAGTGACCAATTGTTTTTTTCCTAGCCTGTTTACCATATAAGGGTTTCCTCTGTTTTAGAGATGAGAAGTCTATGCTCTGTTCTGTCATTCTGTTGAGGTGATAATAAACTTGTTTGTTGTTTATTTCTAGAGAACGTTTCGAGAGATCATGTTCCTACAGGTAACGTTCATTGTCCCCACTTCTCTCTGATTTTTCATTACCTCTGATGTTCACATATTTTCTTCCCACTGTTTTTCAAAATGCAATGATCAATGTTGACAAGTCTGTTAATTTCTTTTCTGCACCATCTTGGCAAACAGTCTTTCCGTGACTGTGCAAAACCACCTGAATGAAATGGAGAGTTTGCCTTATTTTTCCTTTAAGACATACTATCATAACTATGATCTTCTAAGGACACAAGCAAGGCAGGGCTCATAGGAAGAGGTATTTCCTAGGACTGCCAAGTTTAAGTAGGTGAGAGATGAGGTTTTTTGCTTTTTAATCCTTTAATTCTTTAAGCGTGAAATGGAAGCTGCAAATTTAAGAGATAAAAATATATGAGAACAGTTCCTTAGAAGTGAATTACCTCTAAGTTAGATCATCTATGAAAGTGTAGCACTTCTGGAGTTGACTGGTGCAGGAGGAATTGGGAGAAGAAAAAGTAGACTATTTCTCCTGAAGGAAAGAATGAGCCATTTGGGGGGAGGGATGTTAATGTGCCATTCAGTCCTTAATTTAATGACTTTTGGTGCTCAGTAGGTTTAAGAATTTTAGTTTCCTGCTCCTGTTTTTGAAGGTCCGTATACCTTTTTCTTGAGGTTCAGGACTGAGAGATTATAAAGGGAAAGACATAAGAAATATTCTTTCATTGGTAGCTGGATGTTTGTCTTAATTTGCTTGTGCAAATTCCTGTGCATAACAATTGCTTAGTTCAGTCTGTATGTTTATTATAAGGGCATTGGTGGGCTGGATGAAGTTCAGTTCTTTAATTGAGATGTGCTTATGTAGAATCTGGGCATTTCAATGATTCCCTTGTGAGTAATATGTGATATGCTGGTCATTATGCTGCTTGCAGGGTTTATGTTTATTGTTCAGTATAGTTGTAGATCTATTTGGTACATTTTGGGCCACATTTTAGAGTGTTGGTTTAGGTAAATACTTTATTAAGAACATTGTTCTTTAGGCAAAGATAAGTAGGACTGGCTCTGACAAGATGTTTTTCAAGGTAGGATTTTTTTAGTATAGATTGAAACTTTTTTCATAACTTTCCATTATCAGTTCCAGGACAAGACAATAAGTCCTTAAACACTACTGAAATAACACTGTCAAGACTGATGCATCTCTAGAAAAATATCCCTTTTGGGTAAAAACTTTCTTTAGATTATTTGGATGGGTATTCTGAATATTGTCCTCAGAATAAATGCAAGGGTGCTTGATGGCCTGGGGGTATATTACTGCTTTGTAAGTGTATTTTCATGGGTTGCTGCAGGTGAGTGTGTTGGTTTGTGGTTTTTTCTAGATGTTATGCATCACAACCAATTTTTGTCCTGGCCTCAGAATCTAGGAAGACGATGCTGTTATAAGACTGACATGGGTTCAGCAGTCGCAGTCATTTTTCTCCTTCTTGGTAGCTGGTGCAGCGCTGTGGTTTTGATTTTGGGCCTGGGAACAGTGCTGAAAACACCAGTGTTTTCGGTTACTGCTTACTGATGTTTTGGTCTGGACAAGGACTTTCTGAGTTTCATGCTTTGCCAGGGAGGAGGAGAAGCTGGGAGGAAGGAGAGACAGGGCACCTGACCCAAACTGACCAAAGAGGTTATTCCATCCCACAGCACGTCATGCCCAGGATGTAAAGCAGAGAGCAGAGACCCGGAAGGGTGGGGGGTGCACTGCGTCGTCGGGCTGGGTTTTAGGTGGTGAGCAATTGTATTCTTTCCTTGTATTTGCCTTGTTATTATTAGTGGTGGTAGCAGTAGTGGTCTTGTGTTATACTTTAGTTACTAAACTGTTCTTATCTCAACCTGTGGGAGTTGCATTCTTTTCGATTCTCCTTCCCATCCCTCCGCGAGCGGGGGGAAGAAAGAGGGGGAAGTGAGTGAGAGAACGAGCTGCGTGAGTTAGAGAGGCTTAAACCACGACAAAGACTGTACTGGAGTAGCTTAATATTATGCTTTTTGATACTCTTTATAGCTGAATTTGTGATGGAAATAGATAAAGAGTCAACATTAGTGGTTCAAATAACAAAAATTTCACTAATTTTAGGTATGAGCATAGATTTTACGGTGCAGCTCTTTATAATATTATATACAGGTAGTTCATGAAATGTTGGCATATTGTGAAGTGTCCACAGTGCCTCTGGCTGCACAGAAGTGCTCATAGGTATAGGGAATAAAACATGTTGAAATAAGCTATAGGAAATGAAGAAATTATCTTGACAGTATTGTCAGTCTACAAATGTGAGGGTAGAATTCACCTACAGTTTAAGGTATCCATATTTAGGTGTCTCTCTGCTGTCTGCTCTCCCATTACAGTCAGCTCAACCAAGGCAGCCTGTGGAGGGTTTCAGCCCACTTTCAAATTGGCTGGGTTTGTTCATTATGGATGTCGATGGCAACTTTGCTCTGCTTTCACTCATTCTTTGAGTTCAGTAGGAAATCTGAGGTGCATAAAGATGGTTGGATTTTATTTGCAAATGGTATAGAGGGGTTTTTAGAACTCATGTCTCAGACACTAGATTTTCTTTTGTTTGCATTTCCTGCCTGGCTTCGTACTGTGGAGCAAGCATAAATACAAAATTAAATAGGTTATTGTCCCTTTTATGGTTCACATGCAAGACAAATGATTTTTGACAGTTGGGTCTCTTCCCTCTGCAGGAATTTGGAGAACATCCAAATATCATCAAGCTGCTGGATGTTATCCGAGCTCAGAATGACAAGGACATCTACCTCATCTTTGAGTCAATGGGTGAGACTTAGCATTGCATCACCCATTTAAATACAGCCTCTCCTATGAGTTATCTTTGTTCCCTGCTTTGATAGTGTGTTGATGATTTGCATGAATATTCATGTAAGTAGGAGCAGTACTTTTTTCAAAACAAGTATCTGTTGTGAATAGATTTGAATCGCAGTGAGTCTTTAAAAGGAATAATAATTACATGGGATCTGCCTGGCTGAGATGAAGGAAAGACATCAGTGAGCAACACATTAGAAGGCTTGTAGAGACAGGAGAGTTGCATATGGAAGAGACTGTGCAATTTTATTGTAACAAAAAATGCAAAAATAGAACAGCTACTGTAGCATGAACCACAAGTCAGACTGATGATAGTACAGAAAGATTGCAGTGTGTTAGTGATTGCAGTGTGTTAGTAATTACAGTGTTAACTTCTGTTGAGGATGCACTTGAAAGATTACTGTTTGGACAATGGTCTATTCTGGCCTTGCTTTGAGGAACTTGCATTCCTTTACTGATGTAAATATATTACTGATGTAATATATTACAGAGACAGACTTACATGCTGTGATTAAGAAGGGGAATTTGCTGAAAGATATCCACAAGTGTTATATTCTCTACCAACTCCTGAAGGCAACTAAATTCATCCACTCAGGAAATGTTATTCACAGAGATCAGAAGGTATATTTCAGTCACACTATTTATCCTTCACTCAAGTTTTCTGTTAAACAGTAAATAGAAAATATATTAAAAGAATTAGACTAATAAAAGAAACTGGATAATAATCTGCCATCCAGAGAGTAAAAATCTTATTAATTTTCCTTTGTTCAATTCAGCCTTCAAATATCTTGCTGGATACAGACTGCTTTGTCAAACTTTGTGACTTTGGGCTGGCCCGTTCTTTATGTCAGACAAATGAGGACCAGGTCAACCCTGCTCTAACGGAGTACGTGGCAACACGCTGGTACAGAGCCCCTGAGATCTTACTTTGCTGTCAGAGGTAACTGTTTAATATTGAGTGAAGGCATGGCATTCTGTAATTTCTTCCCACTGGGAAAACCTAATGTCAAAAAGCTTAAATATTTTCATTTTGGATGTCACCAGATGCAATGTCATGTTAGCAGCTCACTTCCTCAATATGCATTTAAACTTCAGTTCTGCAACATAAAAAAATCTCTCATTATGTGTACATTTCCCTCCTTGGCTTCTTAGATTGCCTACTTACATACACTATCAGCTCATCTGTTTGTCATCCTTTCTACTACTACACTTATTCTTTCTCCTTTTAAATCTGCATCTTTGCAGAATTTGGTTGAGTACCTTTGTTCTCCTTTCCAAATTTATGGAGAATTTTTTGATAGACCTTCAAAAACTGTCCTGTCATTAAATGTTAAATCAGCAGCTAGTCAGACTTAGTGCTTTTTTTGACTTAAACATACAAAATCTTATTGATCAGGAAAAAAAACCCTACGGGCTTGCTCAGTATCCCAAATTTGAAATGTGAATGTTTTGCAAAGTGTCATTTACCCATTTTTTGGCATTTACTTTGCTTAATAATTGTAAGAACTTTCTGAATACATTATGTCCTGAAAAGTCAGTTGTTTCCAAACAGCAACTTGTATCTTCAGGGTTGGTGATATGAAAAGTGTATAGTACCTTGTCCTGGCATTTACATTTAATATATTTGCTTTTATGGTTTCCTAGAATGGACTTTCAGTAGGATAAATCTCCTTTTATGCTTGCCAGTTTCATGATTCTCAAATCTCATTCACTTTATAGTTAAAACCTGTGAACATTCATGTTCCAAGGAGTCATCAAGCTTGTTTCTCTAGCAAAATAAACTAATGTAGGTGATGTGAATACCAGGTACAGAAAAACAGTTGCTTGACTTTGTCCTAACTCTATTCTGTTCTTATTTGTAGTTACACTAAAGGTGTAGACATGTGGAGCATTGGCTGTATTCTGGGAGAGCTGCTACTTGGGAAACCTCTTTTTCCTGGAACTTCAACAGTGAATCAAATAGAGCAGATCTTGAGGGTCATTCCTGCCCCATCCCCAGAAGGTAGGGCTCTTCTGTGGGGAAAAGTATTTAGAGATTAAAAGAGTGAAGGAAAGCAGCTCAGCTGGATCAGGGAAGAAAGTATCTCTTCTGAGACATTCTAACATCTTTCCAAGGAAATTAAAGACTTAATTATGAAACCGTTACTTGATTGGGTGAGAAACACGAGCCAGGCTTTCAAAGCAGTTTTGAGATGTATAAGAAGATAACAGTTTAAAACAGTGTCATACTTCAGGGGGACTTGTATAATAAAGAGAAATTGGACTTTTTGATTTGGAAATCTAAACACCAAAGTGAAAGCTGGAAGAAGTATATGTTAAATCTAAAAGGGATTATTATTATGATGTCTTCTATGAGTTCCAGTCTGACAGCCCATATAGTTTATGAACTTTTGCAGCATGTTGATATGTTCTAACTGAGCTAGCAAATAGGGTTTTTTTTTAGAAAAATAACAACCTTCAGTTAAAGGATGTGACAGTGTTGGAGAATTCCATTCAAGGTTAAAGTTAGTTATAGTTTTTATTAAGAGATTTGGTTGCTGGGGATGAAATATGAATGGAAATGTGTGTGAAAACACCAAAACAGGAGTTAGAAGAATAGCCAATTATTAAACAAAAAATGCTATTCTATTCTCACCAATATAATTGAGGAATGTGTTGATAATGTCATAACCAGGTCTGCACTCTAAGACAAGACCAGAGGACAACAGATCTTTAGCAGAAGGTCTTGTGTCTTTACCACAGGATAACAGCTGCAAGGTTGCAGCATGTCACAGGCACAATTTCTTCTTCTTTTAGCCAAAAAAGTGAAAAGAGACAATTGTTCAAAACATTATTGCAAACAAGGAAACCCAGTCTACTAGCAACAACTTTGCCTAGAGTTTATGGGTACTGAAGAAGCAAGATTCTGAAGCAGAAAGCATTCGATAGCAACTGTTGACTCTTTGAGAGTATGACAGATATGTTCAGCAAACAGTTCATCATCACCAGCCAAAAAGAACCCCAGCGGATGTGATCGCAAAATCAATAGCTGGTATCCGTTGTTCTTTGTGTACCACACAAGTGATCCTGGACAGATCATTTGGCCTCAGATATCTTGGTACTTCTGCGTATGTGGGTATAAGAATGCAAGTTTATGAAATCTATTATAGAATGAATAGGAACTGAGAAAATCAGCTTAAAGAATTTGTAAGTAAATATTCCATCTGCCTTTCATAAAATCTCACTTCAAGTTTTATTAGGATAATTTCCTACATTAATATCAAATATTTGTTTTCCTTCATAAAATGTATAGCTCTGGTAGTCCTTAGCATAGAATTGTAGAACACTTTGGTTTGGAAGGGACCTTGGAGTTCATCCAGCTCCAACCCCTTGCCATGGGCAGGAACACGTTCCACTACAGCAGATTGCTCCAAGCCCTGTCCAGCCTGGCCTTGAACACTGCCAGGGATGGGGCAGCCACAGCTTCTCTGGGCACCCTGCGCCATCACCTCACCACCCTCACAGGGAAGTTCTTCCTTATATCTAACTTGAACTTTCCCTGTTTCAGTTTGAACCCATCACCCTTTGTCCTGTTGCTGCAGTCGTTGATGAAGAGGCCTTCTCCAGTATCCTTGTAGCCCCCTTCAGATACTGGAAGCTGCTTTGAAGTCTCCACTCAGCTTCTCTTCTTCAGGCTGAACAGCCTCAATCTCATCCTGTCTTCATATGAGAGGTGCTCCAGCCTCTTATCATAGAATCATAGAATAATAGTTAGGGTTGGAAAGGACCTTAAGATCATCTAGTTCCAACCCCCCTGCCAGGGGCAGGGACACCTCCCACTAAACCGTGCCACCCAAGGCTATGTCCAGTCCAGCCTTGAACACCGCCAGCGATGAAGCATTCACAACTTCCCTGGGTAACCCATTCCAGTGCCTCACCACCCTTACAGTAAAGAATTTCTTCCTCATATCCAATCTATACTTCCCCTGTTGAAGTTTGAACCCGTTACCCGTTGTCCTCTCACTACAGTTCCTCATGAAGAGTCCCTCCCCAGCATCCCTATAGGCCCCCTTCAAATACTGGAAGGCTGTTATGAGGTCTCCACGCAGCCTTATCTTCTCCAGGCTGAACACCCCAACTTTCTCAGCCTATCTTCATATGGGAGGTGCTCCAGTCCCCTGATCATCCTCGTGGCCCTTCTTTGGACTTGTTCCAACAGTTCCGTGTCCTTTTTATGTTGAGGACACCAGAACTGCACACAATACTCCAAGTGAGGTCTCACGAGAGCAGAGCAGAGGGGCAGGATCACCTCCCTCGACCTGCTGGTCACGCTCCTTTTGATGCCGCCCAGGATACAGTTGGCTTTCTGGGCTGCGAACACACACTGCTGGCTGATGTTCATCTTCGTGGCCTCCTCTGGACTTGCTCTAACAGCAAGCTGGGGACATCAGAACTGCACACAGTACTCCAATTGGCATCTTAGAAGAGCAGAGAAGGCAGGCAAGATCACCCCCTTCACACTGCTTTTGATGGAGCCCAGGACACGGCTGGTTTCTGGGCTGTGAGCGCCCACTGAACCCAGCTCATGTTCAGTTTTTTGTTCACCAGCTTCCCAAGTCCTTCTCTGCAGGGCTGTTCTGAATCACTTTGCCCAACCTGTAGTTGTGCCTGGGATTGCCGTTACCCAGGTGTAAGACCCTGCACTTTGCTGTGTTGAACTTCATGAGGTTGGCATTGGCCACCTCTCAAGTGTGTCAGTGTCCGTCTGGATGGCATCTCTTCAGTGTATCAACTGAACCACACAGCTTGGTGTCATTGGCAAACTTACTGAGGGTGTTTCAATCCTACTGTCCATGTTGCTGACAAAAATGTTGAACAGGATCAGTCCCAACACTGACCCTCGAGGGACACCACTGGTTACCTGTCTCCACCTGGACACTGAGCCATTGAGCACAACTCTCTGCATGCAGCCACCAGCCAATTCTTTGTCCACCATATGATCCATCCATCAAATTCACGTCTCTCCAGTTCAGAGACAAGGATGTAATGCAGGACAGTGTCAAATGTTTTGCACAAGTCAGGTAGACAAGGTCAGCTGCTCTGCCCCTGTCCATCAGTTCTGTAGCCCCATCATAAAAGGTAGGATTTGCCCTTAGTAAAGCCATGTTGACTATTACCAACCACCTAGTTGGTTTTCATATGCCTTAGCATGCTTTCCAGGAGAATCTGCTCCATGATCCTACCAGGCACTGAGGTGAGATTGGTCTGTAGTCTTCCCATATTTCCCTTGAAAATGGAGGTTATATTTCCCTTTTTCCAGTCATCGTGAACTTCACCTGACTGCCATGATTTTTTCAAATGTGATGGACAGTGGCTTAGCAACTTCATTCGCCAGCTCCTTCAGGACTCATGGATGGATTTCATCAGGTCCCATAGACTTGTGCACATTCATGGCACTAACAGTAATTCTTTTCACTGTTACAGATATTTTGGCTGTGCAGTCAGATTACAGAGCCTCAGTTATTAGCTGCATCAGTTCCCGGTAAGCCTTGTGTGTTTGCTGTGTCTCAGAAGTCAGCAATCTGCTGTATGATGTCAACAGAAAATTCCACGGCAGTTCACCTGCCACTGTTCCCCAGTGGAAATGGTTTCTGCTCTCTGCAGATTGAAAAAAAAAAAAAAAAAGACCAATGACATAATCTGGGAATAACAAACAAAAATGAGGTTGGGCCCATGGGCCGACATTCCAAGCTGTTGTCATGTGTACTTTCTGAAAATTGGAGTATGTTCTTATCCTGAGACATTTTGATTAATTTTCTTTTCCTGATGTCTGTCATGGTTCTTTTGGAGCATACAGTTATGTACCCAGACAAACACAACATTCTATATTTATTACATACCTCATTAGTAAACATTAGTAAGCTTGATGCTCTTACACTATCTTATAGCCATAGCAAGTTACTCACTGGTGTCTAAGTGTGCTCTACTCATATGTGTCATGAGTATCCTGGTGAGCATCCCTTCTCATTGAGAAGTCTGCAACATGCATAGCCCAGCTATGTGGTGTGAGTCCTCTGAATGCTATATTTTCATAGGTCTAGGTTAGGATGGCTCAAACCATAAACTGTAGCAGGTCTTGTTTACATGAGCAGCATGTGGGTTTTCATGCTGACTTCTGTTTTTGAGGTCCCTTCCAACCCTAAGCACTCTGATTCTGTGATTCTCACTTGCCCAGCCTGTTGGCAAATCCTTCTGTTGTAGGGCTGCTGCATGTTAAAAGGCAGAGAAGGGGAAGTGAGCAAGCAGCTTAGCTGCTAGCGGGGGTCAACCCCCACAGCACCTCTGAGAAGAGCTCTCTCATTACTATAACCCTTCTCTGAGTAGTGAAAGACAGCAATTGGAGCTCTCCATTAACTCCTGCCTGAAATGCACTTGTATTTGACAGCCCTTCTCTTTGGATGTTATCTCCTCCCCCCAGAAAAAAATATGAAAGTTGTGTGGCTGAGTTCTGATAGATGGCTCCAGATAGGTAAAAGGCAAGTGAAATGTTAGTCTTCAAAACAAAAAAAGATTTTTTCCTGAGCCTCTCAGTCCAAATGCTATGCTCAGTGATGGATCATTTTTATAAACTAAAAGAATGTTGTCATGGTGTAACAATGTTATTTAAAATATAAGCAAGAATTGTGTTTTAAAACTGATTTTTCAAATGTATTAGATGTACTCATGTTCATGATGCTAATAATTATATTTAAGATTTCTAAATGCAAAACCAGACTTTTAAAGTTCGTCTTCTCATTGCAAATTCTACAGAAATACATTTCTGTGGTCTGAGGGCTGGATTCATGGGATCTTTAACGGTTGAACTGAAACATCCAAGTTAGGAATTTGGGCTTCCTGCATTTTCAAAAGAACAGAAGAAGGACTCATTGGCCAGAGAACTCGTTATTTCCTTGTGTCTGACACTGTCTGGTATCTTTCCACTGTAAAAAGATAAAGACTAGATTTGCAAGTTAGGTACTTCATGTAGGTTCCTAGTGCTAGGAGGGAGGCATTCAAACCTAATCAAAGGGGTAAAGACTTCAGCGTACTCACAGGCCTCTACTTCAGAGTGTTCCAGGGTTATTGCACTATTTGTGAGTGAACTCTGGAGTCAGGTGTCCCTTGATGTGATTCCCAGAACTGTTAATTCATGCCTTCACTGTGAATTAGACACTGGAAGCTTGTATCATTGCTTTCTGACTTCTAGGCAGCGAATAACATTTGAGGAGATTTTACCATCCTCTACTCCACTGCCTGCCTTGGATCTTCTGAAGAAACTTTTGGTATTTAACCCTGACAAACGACTCACAGCAGAGGAGGCTTTGCAGCATCCTTATGTGAAAAGGTGAGAATAATGCCAAAGTGTAGTTTCCCTGATGTCTTCTGAGATGTTAAAGACCCGCACTTGGCACAAGTTTTCTTTATATGCCTGGTAGAAAAACAAAAACCCCACCCAAACCTAACTGTTCATTTTCTCTAACCCTGGTTACACTAGAGGTCACCCTGGATGATTTAACAATCCTTTTTAACATTATCGATCTGTGGTGCTGCTGGTTTTGCTCTTAGTGAATTACATTAGGTGTTATCATCTTCTTAGGTTTCACTGTCCTGCCAGGGAGCCCTCTCTGGATCATGATGTGGTTCTTCCTTTAGGTGATGATATTCAGCTGTCTGTGGCAGAATACCGAAATAAATTATACGAGGTACTTTCGCTTACTTTATTTTTCCAGAATCCAAGGTAATTCCACATGCTTAATGAATGCTGTAATTTTCTTCATTTCATTTAAGGTGCTCAGTAGAAGAAAATGAATAAATTCTATTGTGATAGAGCATTAAGAGTCAGGAGAAGGTGAATTAGGAAAGTGAATATGGAGCACAGGTAGAAAAGATATTCTAAATGTCAATAGATTGGTCACACATAATGTAGGTACAAGGCTAAGAAACAAGTGAATAGTTTTGAATTATCTTACTGATAGGGTGTCAGATTTGGGATGACTTATTAAAGGAAGTTGAGAGCAAATTATCTATACTAAGACACAAACCTTGTCAAGGATTCTGTTGCTAGATAATATTGTGTAGAGGTAGAGGAGAAATAATTATGCACAAATTGGAGTGAATATTGCTTTGACGAATAAAAAATCAGCTTTGCAAAGTTCTAGAAAGGGATGATAAGGAACAGCATAATGTTAATCTTCTGAACATGTAGATTGTCTTTTCCAAGGCTAATGCTCATTTTATGTAGTGGTGTCCTCTCTCAGTATGTATTGAAATTGCCTGTTCACCAATACTTTTTCTTAATGCTTCAGCCTCTTCTTTCTTTGCACTGAGAATTTTATTTCTATCTTCTTTCCAACCTAAATTAATTTTAAAATTATACTTATTACCTATGCTGTGAAAGAAATTGCAGTTTGGTTTTATGTTTTGTTCCTCTGCTGTGTAGCTGTGTTAAGTCTAACCAACTTCTCCTTTCTGTAGATGATCCTTGAAAAGAAATCAGATAGCCATCCAAAGGAGCAAATGCGGAGAGAAAACATACAAAGAACTCAGTCTGAATCTAGGCCGCTTCCAAACTCCACTTCTTTGATATTACCTACCAAGAAAGGCCAGATAGAGCCAATGCCACCTCTTCTAAAAGCTCCATGTGTGCATGCTGGAACTACATGTGGTACCCAGCCAGAGGTATCCAGCCAGAATGAAGATTTAGCAAGACCTTTATGTCAGAGATCAAAGATCCATGTGATATACAATCCTATAACACACACTGCTGTTCAAAGTAGGTACTACCCTCCTACAGTGGGATGTAATCCATCATGAGGTATTATTGTGGGGAAGAAAGAAGAAAAGACATTGAGGGGGGAAGAGAAATAAGGGGAATTTACATGGCAAAATGAGAGGTTGAAAGTGTGCCAAGAAAATGACATAAGATCAAAACACAGTTGAATGAGTTTTGAGTGTGTGACATTCTCTTTGGCTCTTTCCTGCCTCAGTCTTGACTCTGTGTTCCTTTGTCTTCTCTTTGCTTTTCTACTGCTGTTATCTTTTCCCATGCCCTTTTGAACGGGTTTTGTTTGCTACTACAGCCTGATTTTATTCTGAATATTTAGTGAGATGAAGTTATGTGGCAGGGGCTGACTCAGTTTCTATGTTCTGTCCCTGCCTCAGTCATTGTGTTCTGTGTCCTTATAATTTTCCTACTTTCTCTCATTTTTTTTCTGCTGCAGGTAATGCAAATTCTGGTGCTCTTATCAGGAACTCTTCAGCATCACTTTCTCAACAGGCCAGAACCTCCAATAATAGGCGACTGGGGAGACAAATCACATGGGCAAAAGCAAATGCTGGGCTACCTTCTACAAGTGTACAGAACCTTTACAATGTGAGTAGCAGTCCTACCAAAAAAAAAACAAAAAGGCGACCTTAACTTTTTATGGCCCAAAATTATATAGACACGAAATATCATAATTTGCAACTTTGTAAAGATACTTAAATGAGAGGCTGGTCTGTAACTAAATAAATACATTTTTATCAGTTAAAATTACTTATGACAAAAATATGCATTGCAATATTGTTGCTTCTATGTATGTCAGTCAAATGGTACGTGTAACCTAGTTTGATAAAGCAGTTGGGCTTGTATAGAGTATGTTCCCTTAAATAGAAAGCTAAGAGTGTGCTCTTGGTTTAACTCAGCATGGGCAGATCCTGCTTGACCAACCTGATCTTCTATGACAAGGTGACCCACTTAGGGGATGAGGCAAAGACTGTGCATGTTTTCTTCCCAGACTTTAGTAAAGCCTTTGACACTTTTTCCCACAGCCTTCTCCTGAAGAAAATGGGTGCTCATGGCTTGAATGGGTAAACTCATTCACTGTTCACTGGGTAAAGAACTGGCTGGATGGCCAAGCCCAGAGAGTGGTGGTGAATGGATTTCAATCCAGTTGGCACCAGCCACAAGTACTGTTCCCCTCAGCTCAGGACTGGGGCCAGTTCTGTTTAATCTCCTTATCAATGATCTGGATGAGGGGATCGGGGTCACCCTCAGGAAGTTTGCAGACAACACCAATCTGGGTGGGAGTGTTGATCTGCTGGAGGGCAGGAGGCTCTTCAGAGAGATCTGGACAGGCTAGATCCATGAACAGAAGCCAGTGGGATGAGGTTCAACAAGGCTCAGTGCCTGGTTCTGCACTTGGGCCACAACAACCCCATGCAGTGCTCCAGGCTTGGGTAAGAGTGGCTGGAAAGCTGCTCATGGAAAGGGACTTGGGGGGCTGATTGACAGAGCTGAACATGAGCAGCTTGTGCCCAGGCAGCCAAGAAGCCAATGGCATCCTGGACTATATCAGCACAGTGTGGCAGCAGTGCCAGGGCAGTGACTGTCCCCCTGTACTGGGCACTGGTAAGGCCACACCTATTTTTTTGAACACAAATCCTGTGTTCAGTTCTAGGCCTCTCACTATGAGAGACATCGAGGTGCTGGAGCAGGTCCAGAGAAGGGAAATGGAGCTGGTGAAGGGCCTGGAGCACAAGTGTGATGGGGAACAGCTGAGGGACCTGGTAGGGGGTTTAGTCTGGAGAAAGGTAGTTTCAGGGAGACATTATTCTCAACAACTACCTGAAAAGGGGTTGTAGCAGGGTGAATGTCAGTCTCTTCTTCCAAATAACAAGTGACAGGATAAGAGGAAATGGCCTCAAGCTGCGCCAGAGGAGTTTTAGGCTGGAGATTAGGAACAATTCATTTACCAAGAGGATTATCAAGCACTGGAACAGACTGCTCAGTGCAGTGGTGGAGTCACTGTCCCTGGACGTATTTAAAAAATGTGTAGATGTGTGGCACTTAGGGACATGGCTTAGTGGTGGCCTTGGCAGTGTAAGGTTAAATGTTGGACTTGATGACCTTGAAGGTCTTTTCCAACCTGAACAATTCTGTAATTTGATGATTCCAACTGAAGAGTTTATGCTAGTAGGGGAAATAACTGGACATAACTTGCCTCTAATATGGATTAGATACATACAGAATTACAGACTCATAGAATAGTTTGGATTGGAAGGGACTGACCAGTTTGTAGTTCTCCAGGTCTTTCTTTTTTCCCTTTTTAAAACTGGGGGGTTTATTTCCCTTTTCTGTCACTGGGAACTTCAGAGTGCCACGAGTTCTCAAACACAATGTGAAGTGGCTTCGCCACTTCATCTGCCTGCTCCTTAGGACCCTTAGATGTGCCTCATCAGGTCCCATGGACTTGTGCACCTTCAGGTTCCTTAGGTGGTCTCGAACCTGCTTTTCTCCTACAGTGGGTGGTTTTTCATTCTCCCAGCCCCTTCCTTTGCCTTCTGCCACTTGTCAGTGTGGCTGGAGCACTTGCCAGTGAAGACTGAGGTAAAAAGAAAAGGCCTTCTCCATATCTCTGGTAACCAGGTCTCCTGTTTCCTTCCAGAGAAGGCCATGTGTTCCCTAGTCTTCCTTTTATCACCAGTGCACCTATAGAATCTTTTCTTGTTGCCCCTGATGTCCTTGTCCAGATTTAATTTTATCAGGACTGTAGCTTTTCTAACCTGATCCATGGCTGCTCAAACAATTTGTCTGTATTCCTCCCAGGGTGCCTGTCCTTGCTTTCACCCTCTGCAGGCTTCCTTTTTCTGCTGTAGGTTGTCCAGGAGCTCTTTGTTCATCCATACAGACCTCCTGGCATTTTTGCGTGACTTGGGATGTGTTGCTCCTGAGCTTGGAGGAGGTGTTCCTCGAATGTTAACCAGCTTTCTTGGGCCCCTCTTCCCTCCAGAGCTTTAGCCCATGGTACTCTACCAAGCAGATCCCTTAAGAGGTTGAAGTCTCCTCTCCTGAAGTCCAGGGCTGGAAGCTTGCTGTGTGCCCTCCTCAATGCTCTAAGTATCTTGTACTCCGCCATTTCATGGCTGCCCTCAAGCTTTACGTTCCCCACCAGCCCATCCTTGTTGATGAGAACAAGGTCCAGCAAAGCACCTCTCCCTGTTGGCTCCTCTGACACTTGGAGAAGGAATTTATCATCAGTGTATTCTAGGAATATCCTGGATTGCCTATGTCCTTCTGTGCTGTCCCTCCACCACATATCAGAGTGGTTGAAGTTCCCCATGAGAACCATGGCTTATGAACATGAGGCTGCTCCTATCTATCTATAGAGGGCCTCATCTGCTCCGTCTTCCTGGTTGGGCAGCCTGTAGCAGACTCCCACTATAATGTCACCTGTCCCTACCCTCCCCTTAATCACAACCCATGAGCTCTCAGCTGGCTCCTTGTCTATTGCCAGGCAGAGCTTGGGCATAGGAACTTGCATCCTGCAGTCTTTAGTGTTGAAATACCTACATTCAGGTGTTTTATCTGCTAATGAACTTTACAACCCAGAGTTAAGTTCTGTGCATAAGGCAGAGTGTTGAGAGGAAGACAGGAAGACGAGGAAGACCATCTATCAGAATCACCAGGAAATTGCAAGGGTACAGATGTGGCCTTACTTCTGCAGAATGTGTAATGCTGATCTCCAGCTGGTCTGGGTTTATAAATACTTTCTTCTGGATTTTGAAGTCTAGCCCCAGTCTTTCAAAACAACCCTATCACCTGTGACTTGAGCAGCAAGAGGAGGTTCATGCAGAAATTCTGTGAATGACTGTTGAATTTCAGTATGGGAATTAGGTACTTCCGAGAATATGGAGGAACGGCCCTTTGGAAAATCAGTCTCTGCCTCATTAGCATATTTTTTTTTCCCCCACAAATATTAACTGTAATGGATTATATGTGTCACCGAACAGTAAGCAAAGTAAAACTATGGAATCATAGAATAGTTAGGGTTGGAAAGGACCTTAAGATCATCTAGTTCCAAACCCCCTGCCAGGGGCAGGGACACCTCCCACTAAACCATGCCACCCAAGGCTCTGTCCAGCCCGGCCTTGAACACCTCCAGGGATGGAGCATTCACAACTTCCCTGGGCAACCCATTCCAGTGCCTCACCACCCTTACAGTAAAAAATTTCTTCCTCATATCCAGTCTAAACTTCCCCTGTTTCAGTTTGAACCCGTTACCCCTTGTCCTGCCACTACAGTTCCTAATGAAGAGTCCCTCCCCAGCATCCCTTCAGATACTGGAAGGCTGCTATGAGGTCTCCACGCAGCCTTCTCTTCACCAGGCTGAACAGCCCCAACTTTCTCAGCCTATCTTCATACGGGAGGTACTCCAGTCCCCTCATCATCCTTGTGGCCCTCCTCTGGACTTGTTCCAACAGTTTTGTGTCCTTTTTATGTTGAGGATACCAGAACTGCACACAATACTCCAAGTGAGGTCTCACAAGAGTAGAGGGGCAGGATCTCCTCCTTTGACCTGCTGGTCACTCTCTCTGCAGAGATCCTCTGCATCCTCAATATCTCTGCAGATCCTCTGCCTCTACTTCCTTTTCCCATCTTGAGTTTCTAGTGCAACATCTTTAGAGATGTGCTCAGATACATGACTTTTCCACTGCCTTTTTTCTAGAGGACAGGCTAATTTCAGACTGCATTCTAGTTTCAGTGTTATCACTTCAGGTAAGTGGTTATCACATTTTTCAGACTGTGAGCAGCACTAAAAACTCCCTTTGAGAATCACAGATCAGTTGCTTTTACATTATCTTCAGCAATGGCTTGTCCTGTCCAAAGCATGCAGGTAGCGAAATCTTTTTTAACCAAATTGAGACTGTGGTGTGTTCTTGTCATGGGTTCAGCAGCAGCAGTCATTTTTCTCCTCCTTGGTAGCTGGTGCAGCGCTGTGTTTTTGATTTTGGGCCTGGGAACAGCGCTGATAACACCAGTGTTTCGGTTACTGCTTAGTGATGTTTTGGTCTGGCCAAGGACTTTCTGAGTTTCATGCTCTGCCAGGGAGGAGGGGAGCCGGGAGGAAGCAGAGACAGGACACCTGACCCAAACTCACCAAAGAGGTTATTCCATACCACAGCACGTCATGCCCAAGATGGAGGACGGAGAGGAGAGACCCAGAAGGGTGGGGGGTGCACTGCATGGTCGGGTTTGGTTTTAGGTGGTGAGAAATTGTATTCTTTCCTTGTATTTGCCTTGTCATTATTATTATTGGTGGTAGCAGTAGTGATTTGTGCTATACTTTGGTTACTAAACTGTTCTTATCTCAACTTGTGGGAGTTGCATTCTTTTCGATTCTCCTTCCCATCCCTCCGGGAGTGGGGGGCAAGATAGAGGGGGGAGTGAGTGAGCAAAACTGTGTGAGTTATAGAGGCTTAAACCACGACAGTTCTAAACTTAGCTGGAGAATTCACACTGCCTCTGGAATCAACTTAATGGATTGCTGTTGCTGAGCAGTGACAGTTTCAGTCCTGTCCTCTCTGCTCCTCCTTTTTCCCTGTTCCTGATCACACTTCCTGGTGAAAGTTCCTAAGCTCATTGGGTTCTTACATGACCTCCTTGCCCCTGCTTTTTCTTTTTCCTGAGCCAGTTGTCTGCTGCCTGGCTCAAGGAGTCTAGCCAACACAAGGTGATCAGAGGAAGCTTATGGCAGAGGAAGAACATGGAAGGAGACACCACAGATTACCCTTTCTGTGCCACTAAGGATTGACTTTTTTGTTGTGGGACTTTCTCACATCCCCACAACAGAATTCCAGTGCCAGTAGTTCATGATACACCCATTCTTAAGCCCTTCTCCCTCACATCCTTTTCACCATCCTGTTCTTGATCTTGCAAAACAGTGCTTATTGTTCATACAATATTCATGATCTGTCCTACTCCAAGCTGAAGTAAAATTTGTGTTCCTTTTTGTATTCTAGTAAGCTATTACAGGTTACTATCTCGGCTTTCCTTTATTGCACAGAATCCAAGAAATACTCAGTTTCACAGCAAAGATGTTCGTCCCCCTCTGAAGTCCAGTAAAAAGATGTTCCAGATTACTGCAAATATGGGAGCTGCTGGTGACCCGAAAGCATCGATGGGCAGTTACTCTCAGGCCTATGGAACCATATGTAAATCGGCGCTGCAGAGTCTTCCAATATCAAAGTCCTCCCAGCAACTTGAGCAGTGAATATGGAAGTGTTCTAAGCAGGTGAAGTCAGCTCATCTCATCAGTCCCCTAACCGAGCCCTTCAGTTTGTTTTCCACTATTTTCTATGACTCTTCTGGGGTAAATGAACATAATCACTGGTGGCTTATTTTCATTAAAATAATGTAGAAAAGCATTTTAAATGCAGACAGGTTCTGCTACATTTAATAGCTTACCTACCATGTAATACTGTGATATTGCAAATATTGCAATAATAAATGCTTTACATTGCATTACATAAAATCTTTGTCTTTCAATCAATGTATGCTGTGTGTGAAAGAGAAAAATCCAGAAGTATCTTGTTCAGTGAATAATGCAGTAATTTATTTGTTTTTTGCTTTCAGAAAGCAATGTTTCAAGAGATACTGTTGCTGAAACATCATGAAGTTGTTATCAGGCAACAGGGGGACAATAGTAAACTTTAAAACTAGATTCCTGTTTTAATGCTGATTTTTTCTAAGTTTTCCTCATTAACTTATAGTTATTATAAGAAGTCTTTGTGCCTGAAATTTTACTTCATCTATGATAAATGATTCTTATTCCAGAATGCTGGGACTACAGTTACAGAGGGGATTAAGGCACTAAATTTTAACGTGTGAGTATCACTGCCATTGATGGAATATCCATTTTATCTTGTGGTATGTAAACACTATTTTTAGTTTATATAGATTATATAGTTAGTTATATAGATTTAGTAATCTAAGCAAAAGGCTAGTTAGGGAAAAAATCAAAATATTCGCTTCTGATACCAGGTGTGGTCACTCAAATCTGGTAATAGTAGGCTGGGAATGCAGCTCTCAGGGAAGTCCTGGTTTATTCTGGTATATTCATAAAATAGGCATTTTCTATCTATCCCAGGTACAGGTAGATAACAGAAAATGGCAATGACAGGGTGAACATGTTGTGTAGTGCTCTGTGCAGCATGACAGCTCTTGTGAATCCAAGATGCTTGTTCTCATGCACGGAAAAGGGAGCCTACTGCTTAATTCACAGTTGACTTCCACTGAAAGACAGCACCCAGCAGTTTGATGATACAATGAGATATCGAAGATCCTCTGTGAACCTCATCTCAGAGGTGATGGGCTGTAACATTAACCTTTTATTCTTAAAATGGCTTTTGTTATTACAAGGTGAATTAATTACTCTGCAATATTTGTATGCACCTACAACATCTGGTAATCAGCACTAAAAGAGATGTGTCATTCTAGTTCTGGTCAGGAACATGTTTTTACACTGAACACACCACGCTGAGTAAAAGAAAATTCTAAAACTAAAAAATACAACAAAATTCTAAAATATTAATGTGATCTGTGACTACAGCAATCATTAAATATCTAACTTTGTTATGGAACAGTGCTGGAGCTGGTGGGTTTGGGAAAGGCTGGGGAGATGTGGAATGATGTAAGACTTGCACAGAACAGAGGTAGCACATATATAACAGGATATGTATCTATATAGCCTATCTCCCTTTCTATAGTAAAATAATTTCTATCTCTATCATCTAGAAGAGAACAACTGTATTGATCATTACAGTTCATTTTGGGACCCACCAGTAACTGGATCTGATTCATTACTAAAAGCAGACAAAATAAGTATACATACAGCATTCCAGCATTCCTTCATGAATTTATAGGTATGTAACAGATTATGGGTAGTATCTGAAATAGTATACAGTTGTACAAGATGGAATAAGCATAAGAATTCAGTTCAGCTTTGTTTCCAGTAATTGTTACAGATATGTAAAGCCTGCTACCACGGGAGCTGGCATCCTCAAAAAGGAACTAGTTTTAAAGACCCTACTAAAGTTACCTTCAGGAATTGATGCAGCCTCTTGTCTCCATCTATCAGCCACATACCTGAACTGGTTTGCTGAGCTTGCAGCTAGTGTCACAAGTGACTACTCAGGAACCCCAGGCTAACGGATGTGAGAGCATTTCTTTGGACTATGGTACAAAGATCAAGGGGACAAAAAAAAAAAAAAAAAACAAAACAAAAAACACCAGTTTGGCAATTCTGCTGGATGCCAAGCAGAGAGAGTCCAAGCTGAGGAGAAAAAAAGCTAAGGAACTAAATATTATGTACAGTGTATTCATGATAGCCTCTGTGGCTATCTTCTGTCATCCAAAGACACTGTAACTCAACAGCATGAACCCACGAGCTAATCTGGACTGGTTAAGCTGCATGGTTAAGATTGGTACCAAACTACATGAGAGAAAACACTCCTGAGCTTGAAAATTCCAGTAGCCTTATTCTTTCCATTGTTCTGAGTCTCTTCTTCCCCTGTGTTTACATGGACAAACACACTAACAAATGAGCGTCCCTCCTGCCTGCAGTCACTTAACGAATTGGAGTTACACTGTCAAGGAAGTTACTACTTGGCCAAGATGGCATTTTAGACGCTTCATTAAACTCTGGACTCAGCTGAAAGGAGTCCTAAACCCAGGTCTTTCTCCATTAATAGCATGTCCATGTCCTTTCTTATGGCATTTCAGCTGCTGCTTTCAGCTCACCCCTAGGGCAATACTGCCCTTATACATAAGGAATAAACCAACAGAACCAGAACCAACAGGCTTAGGAAATGGTAAAAACAAAAGCTGAGTGTGTTCTGCTGGACAGGACCATGACCACAGATAAGGGAAAAGTTGTTTACAATATTTTTTTTCTCCTGTAAACCTTGAAAAAGGTGCCTATCTCATTTGATTTGTTATTAGATACAGAGGTAACTGTACCTGAGAAACAGTTGTTTTTAAACACGTTTTCCAGTTCTTGCGCGTGTGTCTGTGTGTGTCTTTTCTGGACTGAACTTAAGTCTTGAATTTTCTATTTTTTATTCTTTCCTTCTGAAAGTAGAATTGTTTTGTTTGCTGAAAATATTCCCTGAGCATAATATAAAGAGACTCTGACTTTATTTCTTTGGTTTAAGCATCTTGGCAATTTAATAACTTTATTTGAAACATAATGTGATAAGGATGCTGGATACCACATGACTTTATTGGGCAGATTGTGCCACGAGAGTCTAATGTTGAACACATTTCCACTCACTAACCATGAAGAGTATTGCCTGTGGCGTTTACAGCCATCATAAACAAGTTACTTCCTCATTCCTCTTTGACAGTCAGTGATTATATGGAATTAAATAGTATTTCTATGATCATTTTTTAGTTTTGAAGGTCCCCAGGATTTTGGGCATGAATTTTCCCATCTTCTTGTCTTTGGCATCTGTGTCATATTCCTCTTCACTCTGACTTGTGTGTTCATCCTTTTTGCAGAAGACCTCAAATCTACTGTAGACTCGCTTCTCCTTCCGCATATTCTCCATTTTCTTCAGGAGGGTATCTCTATCCTCTGATGGTTGCCGCTGAAGATTTCGTTTCTGGCTCCCAAAACTCTCTGACCTGTGGATGTTACAGCTTTTTTCCTTCTCACCTTTCCTTTCCAAGCTTGTAGTTGACTTTGAAAGATCAGGATTACTAGTGGATGGTAGTTGCTTGGCCAGTTCAGCTCTGTTCTTCTGACTGTTTGCAGAGATTTGTTCCAAAATCACCTTGGTATCATCACGGAGGTTGCTGCTGTAGAGGATGTTAGCTGTGGATGAAGGAAATCTCCCCTGTGTGGGCTGGCTGCTTTTGGGAGGTAGTGGTGTTGCAAATTTATGAGTTTTTTCTTCCTCCACCATTTCCTGACAGTCCCCTGTAGAAGATCGCTTGAGAACCACAGCCTGCTTATCAGACTTTCCAGTCTCCAAAGTGGACTCCTCCTCCAATTTCTTTTCACCTTTTGGGTTCAAAAACTGCTTCAGCCGTAGTGACCCTTTTCTTAAAAATTCCATTGGATTTTGTTCTTGTTTTGAACAGTCTTCCTCAGATTTATTGAGAGAGCTGTCAGATCCTTGACTTCTAGATAAGTTTTCAAGAACTGATGTGGTACTTGTTCTAATCTGTGGTTTCTTCAGTTCTGTACTGACTAATTTCTGAGTGTCTTCTTTGAATGTCACTCTTTCCTTCTTCTCTGGAAGAGTCAACTTTTGAGTGTCTCCTACAAATATAAGACTCTCCTTCTCTGGAAGAGCAGGTTTACTCTCTATAGGGTAAAACCGAGATGATAATTTGTCCACCTTAGTGCCAATATGTGCTAAGGGATCTTTACTCATTGTGTCAATAAGCTGGGGGGGTGATGAGGCCATTGCAAATGGTCTTTCAGCTTCTCCGTGCATTTTGTAAGTACTGCAGGAGTCTTTGGATTCTAGTACCCTACTCTCCAGAATCTTATATTGCACGGATTTGGTGCATTTCTTCTCTGTGTTCTGTGATTCTTCCTGTAGATAACTGGAAACAGCTTTGGTATGAGTTACTGTAGCTCGCTCTGTGTCTTTGCCCACAGCTTTGTACTTCTCTAAAAGTTCTGCCACTTTAGATGAGGTGGCTGTCTTTATAGTTTCATTGTCTTTTGTCAACTCACTGGACATTTGTTCTTTCTGGACCATCTGAACCTTTTCTATTGTGGTGTTAGGCTGATCTAACTTGGCAGCACTGAAAATCAGAGAGGACCTGAGTCTTGAGCTCCTCTGGATCAAAGGATTTATTCTGGACCTAAATGCATCTTGTTTCATTATAGGGGTTTCTTCACCTACTCTATCAGGATCTGCAAATTCTTTGGCACTTTCAATTCCCAGTGACTTGTTGTTAAAAGACATAGGGGATTTGAATGCTGGGATGAGGTCAGTGGGGTGCTTTGGGAGGGCATCCCCAAGAACATCATTATATGCCTCTGATTCCATAGGCATTGGAAGACCTTCTTCTGGTTCGGACTGGTATGCACTCAGGTATGAGGAAATCCTCCAGTTACGTAAACCTGTTCTGTTTTCCTGTGTGTTCTTGTCCTCATCTTGGTCCTCCTCTTTGTCTTGTAAGAACAGGCGTTGTTCCAGGCTTTGCTTCTGTGTAGGAGAAGTCTGGCAAATAAATTTCTGTCCTATATTCTGCCTTCTTAACATCATTCCCATTGGGCCATTCCCAGCAGGATTCAGCTGATCAGAGCCATGTCTCACTTCCCTGGAAGAATTTGAAGGTACATAATCCAGCCTTAATGGGAAACCCTCTTGTGGAAAATTGGATTCAAGTTCAGGATATCTGGATCCCTCTCCATAGTCTTCCAGTTCATTGAATTGCCTACCACCTCGGATTCTCTCAAAGAGTCCCTGAGGCCTGCCAGGAAGATGGGGATGTTCAAACTGGTACTGGTAGAACTGGTCCTTCTGAAAATGGCTAGACTGGATTTTGAATTCATCCATATTGTTCAAGAACATCTGCCTGGCATACTGCTTAGAAGAAGCAAAGTTTTCAAATGTTCCTTCTGCAAAACTGTGTCTCTTAAAAGCATCCAACTCCAGTTGCTTGGAACGGAGAAAACCCCTGACAGGATCCATCTGGGAATTCTCCATTTCTACCTTTTTATACATTCGCATAGCTGACCCCTCCACAGTATGGCGCAACATGTCATCCCGCCTGAAATTTGACAGGAAGTACCTGTCTGGATCAACTCTGTCCATAAAGGAGGGAAAAAGACTGTCATCCCTCTGGAACATCAGGGGTGCTTTTCTTGGAAAGAAAGGCATGTTATTGCCAAAGGGAGTCATGGCAAATGTGTTGTCTGCCTTTGCCAAGACATTGGCTGGAGGAATAAGAGGTTCTGACTGTGCAAAGAGAATTCGGAATTCTTCATCGAAGCTGGCCACCAGCTCCCCCTGGAAGATGTGTGCAATGCTCCTGTGAATCTTCTCAAAAGACCACATAAAACTACAAAGAGAAACAGAAGTAATGATAGTGTATTAGCATCATACTTGAAACCATTTCCTTACCTGAAGAAAATTCTCCCAATACTCTTAACTGCCCAGGCAGGAATTCATTGCACACCCTTGTTCCCAAACCTCATAGTTATGAACAGATTTGGCATCACATCTTTGCAGAGGATTTTACAAGGCAATAAATGACCTCTGTTCTAAAAAAGCCAGTCAGCAGTAACAACAGCAAGAGAGCCAGCTGGTGGTAATCCTTGTACGAAATAGTTGTTTCTGCAATTACTTTGGGTTGTAATTGCTTTTTTATAAATAAAATGTTATGCCCAACTTTAAAAATAGCAAAGGAAACAACAGCAAGTCAGCCCTACCTCAGCCTGAAGGCAGATTATGGAGCAAATCTTCCTGAAAGCCATTTCCAGGCACAAGAACAACAGAAAGACAACTGGGATCAGACAACAGGGATTTACCAAGGGCAAACAATGCCTAACCCAATCTGACTGCCTTCTACAAAGAGAGATCTGGCTGCATGGATGAGAGGACAACATAGCAAGAGTGTCCACATGGCCTTTAGGTATCATTTTAGCCAAACTGGACCATTAGACTGTATGAGTGTGACAGACAGTACACAGGAAATTGTGTGGACTGTCAGGCTTAACGGGTGGTAGTCAGCAGTTTGAAGTCTGACTGATGGACAGGAAGTGGTGTTCCCCAGGGGCCAGGGCTTGGGGAAATAGTTTTTACACTGTCATTAATGACCTGGACATCAGGGCAGTGTGTACCCTCAGAATGAGGAGATGGTGCAGTTCATGTGCCAGTCAGGGGCTGGGGAAATGTACTGGCAGGAACCTCATGAAATTCAGCAAAGGCAAATGCAGAATCTTGCACCTGGGATGGAACAACCTTATCCGCCAATGCAGCTGAGCAGAACTATCTAGGAAACAGCTTGGCTGGAAATGTCTTCATGGCTCTGGCAGGCTTCTCACGACTACCTAGAGTCTCCCTCCTTAGAGATACTCAAAAACCATCTGGACACAGTCCTGGGCAACTGGCTCTAGGTGGCCCTGCTTGAGCAGGGTGAGTTGGGCCAGATGACTGCCAGAGATCCCTTCCAACCTCAACCATCCTGTGCAGGAAGGAGGAAGACATTCAGTGTTACGGCTTTTGTCTTCCCAAGTCAAGCTTTCCTTGAAATGGCTACGTACCTGCCTACTGATGGGAAGCAGTGAATGGATTCCTTACTTTGCTTTGCTTGTGTGTGCAGGTTTGCTTTAGCTATTAAACTATCTTTATCTCAACCCACAAGTTCTCTCATGTGTGCCCTTCTCATTCTCTATCACATTGTGCTGGGAGTAGTAAGCACACATCCATGTGGGTCTCAGCTGCCTACTGGGGTTAAGCCACAAGAGCCTGTAATTAGTGTATCATTTTTACAGATGGTTTACATTTGTGATGTGAAGGAAGCTTGGCTTTGGGTGTCTGGGCCTGTGGCCTTGTTTAATTGGTATATCTACCTCTGCTGCAAAATTGAGTATTTTTTCTGAAAACTGCTGCTCAGTATCCTTCATTGAGAAGAACTTTTGTCACTGCTGTTGAAGTGCCGAAGCCCTGCTTTAGCAACTAACCAGCCTCTTGCTCACTGAAACTGGACATGTAACATTGCAGGGCTTCTCACCTGTAGTTGCCACTCAGCACCACCATGCAGTCCACCAAGAGGAATTTCTCTTTCACATGGCCTTTGAAGGACATCCCTGTGCGGCAGTAGTAGGTTGGGCCAGAAACTGTCCTCACCCTTAGGAACTGCGAACCAGACAAGGCACTTAGTTGGAAGCTGTTACTTCTCTCCCCCTGCCCCTCCTTTTTCCCCTTGCTCTTATCACTTCCATCCTGCCACCATTCTTATATTCAGTGCTGGTGACTCTGTCTGCATACACCATGGATAGATAAAACCATTTATTAGTGTGTCCTCAGTCTTCATCCCTGTATTGTGCCAGCTCTCCCAGCTTTCTTCATACTCATCTTTCACTAGGCTCTGGCCTGCTTTACCCTTTCTCAGGTTTTTACAGTCACAGTAGCCCCCTATATTCCAGGACATTTTCCCCTCAGGATGTGAATTAGAGACAGGGTGGGTCTTTGGTTTGCTCACCTCCACATAGTTAAGATTGACTCTGCATTTAGCAGCTGTATCGAGGAAAAGCTGAGAGTTCATCTCATCAAGCAAGATGTACACAGGCACTCTGCGAGCAGCAGCATCCAGCACTTCAAACAGCAGATCCACGTCAGTGAAAATGTCCATCACTATGGCTACCACCTAGGAAAAGAATGCAAGAAAGACATCAGCAAGCTGTGTCTGCTCCCGTTCCCAAGCTGCGCCAGTGTCTCCATTTCAGGTTCCTTTTCAAACCTTCCCATTTAAAGGTTCCTTTAAATATTATAGGCCCCAGAACTGGAAGCAGAATTGCTATCTAAGGTGCAATTCTGTGTACCAGGGTGAGTAGCGAGGAAAAATCTCACTGCCCCTGAGCAATCCCTTACTCAATAATCCAATGAGAACAGGTATATATTTGGTCACGTAAACAGAGTTGGAAGGTTGTATTAAGCTGCTTGGCCACTACTTGTTCACCCCCTCCAACACCGCCCTGCCATTTTTAGATAACCTCCTGGCCAGTGTTCAGTCAGCCACGATACAGCTGCACCTATATGCTGCTAATATGGGAAGTAGCTTCAAAGCTCTATCTCCCTGTCCTTCCAAACTCTTACCTTATCAGTGAGCATAAATACCTGATGGAAGGGTCTAAGGAAGATGGAGTCAAACTCTTTTCAGTGGTACCCAGTGAAATGACAAGGCACAAATTGAAATACAGGAAATTCCAGCTAAACACAGGAAAAACCTTGTTTACTGTAAAGGTGACTGAACACTGAAACTGGTTGCCTAGAAAAGAGGGAGAGTCTTCATATCCATCCTTGGAGATACTCAAGAACATGTCCTACATAACCTACTCCAATCAACCCCGCTTTGAGCAGGGAGGCTGGGCTAGACCATTTTCCAGAGGCCTAGTCCTCTAGAGGCTCTAGAGGTCTCCAGAGCTTAGACTGGAAACCTCAACTATTCAGTGATTCTGTGAACTCTTGGAATGTTTTCACATGGCTTTACACACTTTTTCATTAAATCAGAGAGCAGAGGCTAGCTTTGATGCAGTAACAGTAGTTTTAGACTCATCTTTCCCCTTTCTCAGGTCCTGGGAACAAAGTTAAGGGAATTAGCAGCAGACCTGATGCATTCCAATTCATCTTTTGCACACATATAATTTTATCTCTGCTCAAGTTGAGCTCTTCATCTTCTTACCTGTTGAGCTGCTCGAATCATTCTGCGAGCCTCCTCCTTAATGCTGGGATTGTCGGGGGGTGGTGGTTGCACGAGGGTTGTCACCTCTGTTCCCCTGAACCCAAAGACCATTGGCCAGCCCAGGTCAAGCTCAGGAACAGCGAGATCTGAGTTCATGGGCCAGTAAGTCCCAGAGGATCCATCCATGTCATTGTCACCTGCAGTGTCTGTGCTGCCTTCCTGATTGGCGTATTGGGGTTTCTGGAGATTCTGTATGATGTGGTCCACCTCTGAGTTGCAAAGAAAATCAGGGGCTGCTTCCTCTGTCAGGAAACGTTGGTAACTTTCTTTGCCCTCTTCAGTAAGCACATCCAGAGCTAAGCGGTAGTACTCCTTGTAATGGGGGGGCAGATAGTTAGGGTCAAGGGGATTGTCCCCCTGTGAGGAGCTTTGAGATCTACGAGCCATGAGGGGAGGGAGAGCTGTAAGAAAAGAACCAACAGTGAGAGCAGTTCCACTCCAGTGACACATCCATCCTCATAAATGGTGAGAGTTGGGGTCCACGATGGCAAAATCAAAAGATTCAAAGCACATAGAGTAAAGTTGGAGACAGTTCATCTCGAATGGATGGGGAGCCTTAAACTATGCAAAGGCAGTAATCACCTCAGCGCTACTTTAACACAATTAGATGTTTTGGGGCAAAATAAAGAATAAATCAAATAGGGCAGCACTGTGATGAACAAGGATGATGCATCGAACAAAATTCCCAACTTTCTTTTTTAGGCTGCGACTGCTAAGCTTAAATTTGTGGGTTTATTTTAAAGCTATCTTGCCACATACATGCCTCTAAAGAACAATGCTGCTTGGTTATTATCTGAACTCTATTAAAGCTCATTTCAAAATGCTACAAAAATTATTTACTGTGTGTAATGTGGCACTAAGCCTTTCATTTTAAGGAAATGCTCCCAGAGTTCCCCCATTCTTGGATAAGAGACCACCATACTCAGATATGACCCACAGGGGATGTGTGGTCATGTCAACAGGAAACTGCTTATTATGCCACCTTGCTCGGAACAGGAATGATGAGAGCCAACTATAAGAACAAAAATTCAGAAGCAGAAGAAACTGATGATACCACCTGGACAATAGAAATGGCAGAGGGAATATAATGTTTAAAAAGTGGTGAAACAACCTTAATTTTATTAATATAATTACTTCAATACTGTTAATAAATCAAGAAGAAGATAGACCTTTAAAGGAAAATGTCAGCTAATACTAAGCATTACTAGGTAAGGAATAAGAAAATAACATCACAGATTCAGAGGGAACTCACCCCCTGAATGTGTGGTGAATATGGAATTCTCATTCCTCATGTCTTGAAAAAGGCTGCTATAAATCTGAATTATGACCCGTTAGTCTAGAGAAGCCATCTACAACGTATCACCAGGGACAGCTGTCCATTTTCTCCTCCCATACAGGAACTAAAAGGACATAACATTAAACTGGCAGGTGGTGGGTTCAAACTGAACAGCCAGAAACACTTTTTCTCAATTATATGTAATCTGCAGAACTCCTTCCACAGGATGTTTTAGGGTGGTTCAAGTATATACAAACAGGACAGGCAAGCAATACTTTGTCAGGACACTTTTCCTCCAGCTCACAATTTGTGGCTGGAAAAGGTAGGTCAAGAAAACACAGGGAGAAGGTTAAGTGGGGTAGTTTTTATGGTAAGAGGAGTCACCTTAGTTCCCTAAGGATTTGTGGTAGTCAATATATTCATGAATAAGCAGGAAAAATAGTACCTGTGAAGAAATACATTTGATGCAAAAGCAAAATAATCCTCATGGAATCAAAAAATGGTTTGTGTTGGAAGGGACCTTCAAAGAGCATGCAGTTCCAGCCCCCTGCGCACCTTCCACTAGAGCAGGTTGCTCCAAGCTCCATCCAACCTGGCCTTGAACACTGCCAGGTATGGGGCAGCCACAGCTTCTCCGGGCACCCTGTGCCAGCGCCTCATCACCCTCACAGGGAAGAGTTTCTGCTTAAGAGCTCACCTCAGTCTCCCCTCTGGCAGGTTAAAGCCATTGCCCTTGTGCTGTCCCTACAGGCCCTTATCCAAAGCCCCTCTCCAGGTTTCCTGCAGCCCCTTTAAGCACTGGAGCTGCTCTAAGGTCTCCCCTTAAGAAGCATTCTCCAGGCTGAAGCAGCCCAGGTCTCTCAGCTTGGCTCCAGAGCAGAGCTGCTCATGGTTTTCTCTAAGCTACCGGTCACAGGGAGAAAACAAATCTGGAGCTGGAGGGGCTCCTGGAACATAGCGGTCACAGTGTGACGCGGGCCAGACGGTCCCGGGAAGGTCACTGGTCCGTGGGAATGCTCGGGGGGCTCCTGCGCTGCTCCGCTACATGGAGCACCACCTGCCGTGACCGCCGCCGGGACGAGACGAGGAACTCGGGCGGGCGCTGCCTCCTCCCGTGGTGTCCGAGGGAATCGCGTCGCTGTATGCGCACCGGGGAGCGCACACTGGGGGCTCTCCTGGACCCGGCTGCTCCGTGCGGAGCGGGACGGCGGTCTGTCAGCCCCGCCCTCGGCTAACAGCCTTCACGCCCCTCGGCCAGGCCTCTCTCCCACCTAAGCCGGGCTGCGGAGACTCCAGCCCCCGCAGAACCAGCACAGCGATCAAGCTGAGGCCGGGGAGCATGGGCCGAAGCACCGGCAGCCCCGGCAGGCAGCCGGGCCGGGCCGGGCCGGGAGGGGCTGCAGGCGCCGCCTCCACCTGCGGGAACAGGCCCCGAGGGCCGCAGCCAACACCCGGGCTGGAGCGCACTGAGTACGACAGCACCGGCCCTGGCTGACGAACAGCGCTGGGAAATGTGCCCGTCACCTCCCTGGCACACGGGAGAGAACGGAGGAGGGAAGATGCTGAGTCTGACTTCAGCCAGCTCCTTCTTAGGAGTTAATGCTGAGAAAGCACCATCAAATTCTGCCTGGGAAGAACCTTCAGGTTGCTGAGTGTGCCATTCCTGTGTTTGTCCAGGCACGGTTCTAGTTATTAAGCCTCCTCCAGTGGTTTTAATGTCTTCCAAAATAGACACACAAACCTGAAAACCCAAAGCTGAAAAAATACCTCGAATCCTGTGTCCAGTTCTGGGCCCCTCACTATGAGAGAGAGATTGAGGTGCTGGAGTGGGGCCAGAGGAGGGCAATGGAGCTGGTGAAGGGCCTGGAGCACAGTGTGATGGGGAACGGCTGAAGGACCTGGGGGGTTCAGTCTGGAGAAGAGAAGGCTCAGGGGAGACCTTATCTCTCCCTACAACTGCCTGAGAGGAGGATGGAGCCAGGAGGGGCTGGGTTCTGCTCCCAAGGAACAAGGGATGGGACAAGAGGAAACGGCCTCAAGCTGCACCAGGGGAGGTTTAGGTGGAGATTAGGAGCAATTCCTTCCCCAAAGGGTGCTCAGGCATTGGAACTGCCCAGGGCAGGGCTGGAGTCACCATCCCTGCAAGTGTTCACACACTGTGGAGACGAGGACCTCAGTGCCATGGGTTAGTGGTGGCCTTGGCAGTGCTGGGGCGCAGCTGGACTGGATGAGCTTAAAGGGCTTTTCCAACCTGGTTGCTTCTATGATTCTGTGAAACAAAAACCAGAAACTGTGCTTCTACCACCATAAGCCAAAGTAATTAATGACCTGCCAGGATATAAGTACAAGTCCCTAACAAGTAGGCACAATGAATTTAACAGTAGCTACAATACGTGTGTTTGACCATTACACTGCTCTCAAGAAAAGGCAGGAAAACTGTTAAAACAAGGAACCTTTTTTCACAAGATCACCCCAGTTCACCCGCAGCTTAAGCCTGAGAATAGAGTTTCCTCACTTTCAAAGTATAGCTGTCATTTACTTGATTCCCCTGAATAGATACTTGTTTTAGAAACAAAGTTCAGGAAGAATATGATTATTTCCTACCTTTGGCAGGATGCTTGTGTGAGAGCATGCTTGCAGCAGCAGTCGTAGCTCTGAGTGAGCAGCCTGCTGTGCACACACAGGAGTTCAGTGCCCTCAGGTAGTGCCAGAGCAACAGCACTAGTGCATGCAAGAAACAACACAGTCAGGAAACTTGTCATAGCTGCATGGATAGTAAAGATATACAAGAGTGGCAATTTCAACCATCTATACACACTGCACTCACTGTGTACACGAGTACATCTCTTCATAGAATACTTGGTAGAAGTAGACCCATTTGGATTTGTGACAGCTTAAATGATAACTAAGCAGGACTTCAATTTAAAAAAATATCTTTGTCATTCCACAACTCTTAAGAGGAAACTAACTTACTGATTAGGATTCCAGAGAGGGAAAGCACTTAGCAAGTCTTTGGAATTATCTGGAATGCATCTACTCTGCTCTGGTGAGACCCCCACTGGAGTACTGGGTTCAGCCCTGGAGCCCCCAACACAAGAGGGACATGGAGCTGCTGGAGCAATTCCAGAGGAGGCCACGGGGATGCTATGAGGGCTGGAGCAGCTCTGCTCTGGAGCCAGGCTGAGAGAGCTGGGCTGCTTCAGCCTAGAGAAGACGAGGCTCCTTAAGGGGAGACCTTAGAGCAGCTCCAGTGCCTAAAGGGGCTACAAGGAACCTCGAGAGGGGCTTTAGACAAGGGCCTGCAGGAATAGGACAAGGGGAATGGCTTTAACCTGCCAGAGGGGAGACTGAGGTGAGCTCTTAAGCAGAAACTCTTCCCTGTGAGGGTGCTGAGGAGCTGGCCCAGGGTGCCCAGAGAAACTGTGGCTGCCCCATACCTGGCAGTGTTCAAGGCCAGGTTGGATGGGGCTTGGAGCAACCTGCTCTAGTGGAAGGTGTCGCTGCCCATGGAACTAGATGCTTTTTGAAGGTCCCTTCCAACCCAAACTATTCTATGACTTTTATGAATCTATTCATCGATCGGCTTTAACTCACTGATCTGCAACAAGAACTGTACTAGGCTGATGAATTCTCAGCGTGCATGAAGAATGCTGTGTTATTAAACCATGCCACCTAAGGCTATGTCCAACCCGGCCTTGAACACCGCCAGCAATGGAGCATTCACAACTTCCCTGGGCAACCCATTCCAGTGCCTCACCACCCTTACAGTAAAGAACTTCCTCCTCATATCCAATCTAAACTTCCCCTGTTTAAGTTTGAACCCTTTACCCCTTGTCCTCTCACTACAGTCCCTCATGAAGAGTCCCTCCCCAGCATCTCTATAGGCCCCCTTCAGATACTGGAAGGCTGCTATGAGATCTTCACGCAGCCTTCTCTTCTCCAGGCTGAACAGCCCCAACTTTCTCATCCTATGTCCCTGCCCCTGGCAGGGGGGGTGGAACTAGATGATCTTAAGGTCCTTTCCAACCCTAACTATTCTATGATTCTATAATGTAGTGTATTTGCATTGCAGCATTTGTGTAAGCTGTAAAAAGCATGGGTAATTTCTGTGAAGATATATCTCAGGAATACTTAGCATTGGCATCATCCCAATAATCTCCCTCCAGCTTCTCATATGCTGCTGTCTACAATGAATCTCTTCCATGCTTTGCATAAGAAGACATGCACAAAATGACTGATTCTCTTTCAGTAGTGCTTTAAACTACTTCCCTGCCAATCTAAGCAGAAGGGGTGAAGTTAACTGCAACCTCAAAGGATGTATAATGCCAGAAAGCACGTAAGTACATAAGAGTATAAGTACTTTCTCATTCTCTCTTAAGCCTTTGGCAGTTGACATATAGGAGGCCTGGAAGAGCGAAATGAAGAAAACACTTTGCACAAGCAGCAAACACTGGGCAAGAGCTCTGTGAAATGCATGGCCCATGTGGGCCCTTCCTTACGAGTGACTGGCAAACAGATTGTCTCATTAGACAGCAATTCTTTTCTTTTATGCATTCGTTCCTTTAACAAGAATTCACTGAACACCTTCACAGATTTCCTTAATCCAGAGTGAATGAATGAATGCTCAGATTAGGGCACACATGATTCAATAGTATTCTTGCATGATGGCTGTATTTTCCTAGATTATTGGGGCATCTAAAATAAAAGAGGAATTCCAAGAAGGGGTTGCCTCCTTGCTTGAACTTTGCCTGCAAATCTATTTGCTGCGGTTTCATTCACCTCAGAAGACAGACATCAGATTTTGTGAACCCCTATAACTGTCAAAGAAAATAAGTCACAAACTGAAACAATACCACATGTATATGGAAGCCTGTAGCTCCGGGTTAATGGAGAATTTCACTTATTTGCTTGTTTATTTTATTAGGAATTTAATTTTATTTTTATGACCCAAGTTATGGGGAATCTCATGAAAAATGAATATGCTAAAAAGAATAACATATGACACCTCTGCATTGCCCTTGATGGTCCTTATAAAGGGTAATAAGATATTCTGTAATCCAGTTATGGCTCATGAACTGAATTGCATACGGTTACAGGAACAGAAGAGATCATATAGAGTCATAGAATAGTTTGGGTTGGAAAGGACCTTAAGATCATCCAGTTTCAACTCCCCTGCCATGGGCAGGGATACATTGCTCTGAACCATGACGCTTCATTAGGGACTGTAGAGACAGGACAAGGGGTAACGGGTTAAAACTTAACAGGGGAAGTTTAGATTGGATATAAGGAAGAAGTTCTTTACTGTAAGGGTGGTGAGGCACTGGAATGGGTTGCCCAGGGAAGTTGTGAATGCTCCATCTCTGGTGGTGTTCAAGGCCAGGTTACACAGAGCCTTGGGTGACATGGTTTAGTGGGAGGTGTCCCTGCCCATGGCAGGGGGTTGGAACTAGATGATCTTAAGGTCCTTTCCAACCCTAACTATTATTCTATGATTCTATGATTCTATGAATGCTAATTCCTTTGTTCTAATATTTCATGATCTGTCCTTGCAAAACCAGAAGCTTGGTAAAAAAAATAGCTCAGTGCCTGATGCCAGCAAAACTGCACCTGTTTTTGGTTTGGATTCTTGTGCTTTTATGAAGAACAAAAGAACAAAATCATTATGCACTCCATCTCTGGTTAAATAGATGATGAAGGCTTAAAACAGTCTGCCAGTCAGAAAAGTGGCTACTGTACAAAAGCTTCAGGAACAGGTCATGGATGTGAATCAGATGGAGTAAAGAACATCAAAGTTGTTTTTCTTAGGATGTTAAGATTAAGACATGGACAAGGGTTTAGTGATTCTTCATAGTTCAGGGCACCAGTGCCTGAAGTTTAGGCTCCCACTAGGACTAAATTTCATCAAATATCGAGAAAATTCATCTGTTTAAAATGATGTCTAAAGTTGCCAAAAGCCTTGTTTTTGCAATTCTGTGGTTAAAATACTATTGCAGTTTGCTTTTAAATTTATTTAAGGTTCTTTTATTCATACTTCCATACTTAAATTTTCTCTGAAGTGTTAATGTGGAAGTGTTTGTCTAAGACAATCTTCCAGGCTTTTGTTTCATAATACATGTTTCTGAATGGCTTTAATGGTGATGGGTAACACAACATTAATAAATATGGAGATTATAAAATACTGCAGTTTATGAGAAATCAAACTTACAGTTTTACAACTTTGTCCAAGTCTTTATAACAACTGAATGTGGCTACACATACATGTGGTTTTGAAAAGGAATATAAATCAGTCATTATTCACAAATGCTTCCAAGTCCTGCTCTGTTATTTTTGACAGTATTTGCCTGGAGTAGTACTGATAACATTGTTTGTATTGATAGAATCCCTCCTAGAAACTATGCAAAGGCACATGGACAAAAAGGGGGTGTTTTGTTACAGCCAACATGTCCTCCCTAGGGGCAAATCACACCTGACGAATCTGGTGGCCTTCTACAATGAGGCCATGGCATTGGTGTATAGGAGAAGAGCAGCTGACATCATCTACCTGGACTTGTGCAAGGCGTTTGACACTGTATGAAGTTTAACCATGCCAAGTGCAAGGTCCTACACCTGGGTCGGAGCAATCCCAGGCACAGCTCCAGGTTGGGCAGAGAAGACATTCAGAGCAGCCCAAGGAGAAGGACTTGGGGGTGTTGGTCAATGAGAAAATTAATGAGGCGGCAGTGTGCGCTCGCAGCCCAGAAACCAACCATATCTTAGGCTGCATCAAAAGAAGTGTGACCAGCAGGTCGAGGGAGGTGATCCTGCCCCTCTACTCTGCTCTCGTGAGACCTCACTTGGAGTATTGTGTGCAGTTCTGGTGTCCTCAACGAAAAAAGGACATGGAACTGTTAGAATAAGTCCAGAGAAGGGCCATGAGGATGATCAGGGACTGGAGTACCTCCCGTATGAAGATAGGCTGAGAAAGTTGGGGCCGTTCAGCCTGGAGAAGATAAGGCTGCGTGGAGACCTCATAGCAGCCTTCCAATATCTGAAGGCGGTTTATAAGGATGCGTGGAGGGACTCTTCATTAGGGACTGTAGCGACAGGACAAGAGGTAATGGGTTAAAACTTAAACAGGGGAAGTATAGATTGGATATAAGGAAGAAATTCTTTACTGTAAGGGTGGTGAGGCACTGGAATGGGTTGCCCAGGGAAACTGTGAATGCTCCATTGCTGGCGGCGTTCAAGGTCAGGTTGGACAGAGCCTTGGGTGGCATGGTTTAGTGGGAGGTGTCCCTGCCCATGGCAGGGGGTTGGAACCAGATGATCTTAAGGTTCTTTCCAACCCTAACTATTCTATGGTTATATGATTCTATGACTTCCATGTTCAGGCTTTTGTCCTGTTTCCAGTTCTGGGAATGGTTCAAGGATCGGTAGCTACATCCAGGACTCTTTTTGTTTCTTTTTATCTAAGAAGCTGAATATTTTCATTTCCAGAGGGACTCTGTCCTGTTGCATTCTATAGTGTAGCCAGCCCAGTTGCTTTCAGGTTCCCTTCTTTTGCTGTTGGCGTTTCCTTGCCTGTGGCAAATCGGGGTGCCTGCCATGATGAGAAGAAAGACTCTTCAATCCCTATTTCTGGAATTCATTGATGAAAGAGCAACTCAAAGAATCATAAAACAGCCCAGGTTGGAAGGGACCTTGGAAGATCCAGCCTTTTGTGCCAGAGGGAACCTAAGTGAGATGATGTAGTGCCCAGACCAATCCCATCTTGGACCCCTACTGATGGGGACTCCATCACATCCCTGGGGAGTTTGTTCCAGTGAATGCTTGGTCTCAGTGTAAACACTTTTTCCTTATCTTGAGATTAAATCGTATCTCTATAGACACACATATATAGATATAAATATTTGTATATATCATGATGCAGGATTCATATCTAGATGATCATCGAATCACAGGTTCACTTGGGTTGGAAGGAACCTTAAAGCTCATCCAGTTCCAACCCTTGCCACAGGCGGGGACACCTTCTATGAAAGCAGGCTGCTCCAAGCCCCTGTGTCCAACCTGGCCTTGAACACTGCCAGGGATGGGGCAGCCACAGCTTCTCTGGACACCCTGTGCCAGCACCTCAACACCCTCACATGGAGAACTTCTGCCTGAGAGCTCATCTCAGTCTCCCCTCTGGCAGGTTAAAGCCATTCCCCTTGGCCTGTCCCTACAGGCCCGTGTCCAAAGCCCCTCTCCAGGTTTCTTGTAGCCCCTTTAGGCACTAGGAGCTGCTCTGAGGTCTCCCCTTAAGGAGCCTTCTCTTCAATGATAGCTACATGTTCATATTTGTATATATTCACATCAAGATTAATTGTATCTGTATGAACCTTTTTTTATTTGTGGCTCAAAAGTCTTCATACTTAATGTTCAAAAAATGCATCCTTCCTTCATCCTCACTGAGTGAAATGTTGGAATCTCCTTGAGGAAGGGGATCTGCAGGACACCAGAGCAGGCAGCATGGAGATTGCCTGGCCCGCCTGCTCTCAGTGTGCTGTTAGTCACTGACACCAGCAAACTGCTCTTACTTGCTACTCTCTGGTTAGCACTAAACTGGGTGCAGAGAAGTTCAGTGAATAAGTGCTTGACTCTGGCCTGATCCCTGCCACCTCTGCCTTGCCAGTGGCCATTCCCTTGGGCACTAAATGCCATCTGAACAGAGGAAGAGATCACATCAGAGGCAGGGGATGTCCCGCTCCTGACCTGCTGGCAGCTCCTCTGCCAGGGCAGGATCTTTTTCCGTGGTTGGTTTTAGCTGCCCACCGCTCCCGCAGTGATCTCCCACCTTCCATGCTGTCAGTGGCATTTCCAGCCCATCCCTTGTCCTCACAAGCTGCTGCTGACAGAAGCAGGACAGATTTAGCTCTTCTCATCTTTCCTGGTGAGTCAGTGCTCTGGCCCCATGGCTCCTGGGGCTCGGGGCTCCTAGCTGGGTAAGAACCCTCTTTCGTTAAGGTGTGCCAGGAAAGGGGAACGTGGTGTCTGTATAAAGACATCTCCAGTGAGGACTGGACAGAGCCTTGGGTGGCATGGTTTAGTGGGAGGTGTGTCTGCCTATGGCAGGGGAGTTGGAACTTGATGATCTTAAGGTCCTTTCCAACCCTAACTATTCTATGATTCTATGTCCAGCCCTGCCTTGAACACCACCAGCAATGGAGCATTCACAGCTTTGGGCAACCCATTCCAGTGCCTCACCACCCTCACAGGGAAGAACTTCTTCCTTATATCTAATCTAAACTTCCCCTGTTTAAGTTTTAATCCGTTACCCCTTGTCCTACCACATAAGCCCAGCATCTGCAGTTGTGAACAGCTATGTGACATATGAGCACTCTAAAAGGAATTACTGAACAGCCCGCCTTCTATTTACATGATGAGGTCTAAAAAAAGACAGACCCTAAAGACCCTTAGTACAAAAGTTCAGAGCCATAAACCCTACAAGGCACCATCAGAAGGGAAGAGGAAAGTTCAAGCACACCACCAATGTCCTTCATGCCTTCAGTAGCTGCAACTTTATCAGGGAAAGCATCTGAAGAAGAGAGCTGCCCCTACCCTGTACAAAGAAGCAAAGGACTCTGACCATATCCTGCCAGTATGACATGGGAAAAAATCCCAGTTTTAAACCTGAGTTTATGAGCACAATACACCAATATGGGACCTTAGAAGTTCTTGAAGACATCTAAGCATGCTGGCATATGCTACTACTTATCCTGCTGTCCAGTAACTGTTTCAGAGGAAAAGGAAAGAAATTCCAGAAGCCAAATTATGTAGCAAGGGGAAAAACTCCAACTGTCCCCGGCATCTGGCCATTAAGCCTCAGGTAAATGAAATTTAAATAAAGTGCAAACAAACTACAACCAGGGGAACAATTCAGGTGTCTATACACAGGTGTTTAATGTCACTTGGGATGCCCTAAGGTATCTTGCCTGGCCTGCAGCTGCTGGTGGAGAAGGGAGTGAGTCTCTCACAGGGCTTGTGCCACATCTGCTGTACTTCAGATACCCTAAGGCACCTGCAATGATGGGAAATAAACATCTAAGCTTATTCCTTGGTTCTATGAAGTTTAGGGACCAGGACTGCTCCTGAAGGGTCAGATTCATTAACTAAATGCAGGTGTATAGCATGCCTACATGCAAGCTAAGTGTCTTTGTGTTCCCCCTTATAGTTGATGGAGAATAAGTTAACAAAATCAAAGGAATATGGGATAAGATTCATATTCTAATATAGATTTGGCCAAGTCTTCTCTTAATCTTTTTCCCAGTGACATGAACTAACCAGCCTTTCAAAGCTTCAGTGCTCAGTCTTCATATTTTTTTAACTCCAAGATTACCTTTATCCTGTCATACAATCCATTCTACCAAGATCCAGCTTGAAACTTTCTATCCTTTATTCCAGAACTTGCTTAGGAGATGGGTGATTCCAGAATTTCAGTTTTTAAATGGCTAATAATGGAATTGAAACAGGGTGGTTTTACCTTTTTGGTTGTACTTTCAAATATCTACAGTAGGAGATATCAGTCTCACCCAACTTCAGGTATCCTCATTGCAGAACATTGCCATAAATGTTCATACTACTATTACCAACCACCAAATCTAATCAATACAGTGACTTGAGTAATTGTCTCACACTGAAGTAGACACCCACACCAAGGCTGATGAGCTCCACCATTACAACATTTTGTGAGCCATCGAATTCTAATATTTCTTTTGCTCTCTGCCCCAGGTCCATTTTAAAATGCAACCAAGCTGAACACAATATATAATTATAGAATCGCAGAATGGTTTGGGTTGGAAAGGACATCAAGATCATCCAGTTCCAACCCCCTGCCATGGGCAGGGATGCCTCACCCTAGACCATGTCACCCAAGGCTCTGTCCAATCTGGCCTTGAGCACTGCCAGGGATGGAGCATTTACCATTTCTTTGGGAAACCTGTGCCAGCATCCCACCACCCTCACAATAAAGAACTTCTTCCTTATATATAACTTGAACTTCCCCATATATGACTTGAACTTCCCCTGTTTAAGTTTGAACCCATCAAACCTTGTCCTATCACTATAGTCCCTGATGAAGAGTCCCAGGCTGAACAGCCCCAGTGTTCTCAGCCTGTCTTCATACGGGAGGTGCTCCAGCCACTGATCATCCTCGTGGCCTCCTCTGGACTTGTTCCAACAGTTTCATGTCCTTTTGATGTTAAGGACACCAGAACTGCACACAATACTCCAAGTGAGGTCTCACGAGAGCAGAGTAGAGGGGCAGGATCACCTCCCTCGACCTGCTGGTCACACTCCTTTTGATGCAGCGCAGGATGCGGTTGGCTTTCTGGGCTGCGAGCGCACACTGCAGCCGGCTTATGTTCAGTTTTGCATCGACCAACACCCCCAAGTCCTTCTCCTTGGGCTGCTCTGAATCTCTTCTCTGCCCAACCTGTAGCTGTACCTGGGATTGCTCTGACCCAGGTGTAGGACCTTGCACTTGGCATGGTTAAACTTCATCAGGTTGGCATCAGCCCACCACACAGGCATGTCAAGGTCCCTCTGGATGGCATTCCTTCCCTCCAGCGTATCAACTGAACCACACAGCTTGTTCCTTTACCTATACTGCAGTGAAAATGCACCTTATTTCATAAAGTAATCTTTAACTTCAGATCTTAACTGTATTCTGATGCCTCTGCACAACTGAAACATTTTATAATACCATAGAATCATAGAATCATAGAATAGTTAGGGTTGGAAAGGACCTTAAGATCATCTAGTTCCAACCCTCCTGCCAGGGGCAGGGATACCTCACACTAAACCGTGCCACCCAAGGCTCTGTCCAACCCGGCCTTGAACACCGCCAGCGATGGAGCATTCACAACTTCCCTGGGCAACCCATTCCAGTGCCTCACCACCCTTACAGTAAAGAATTTCTTCCTCATATCCAATCTAAACTTCCCCTGTTTAAGTTTTAACCCGTTACTCCTTGTCCTCTCACTACAGTCCCTAATGAAGAGTCCCTCCCCAGCATCCCTATAGGCCCCCTTCAAATACTGAAAGGCTGCTATGAGGTCTCCACGCAGCCTTATCTTCTCCAGGCTGAACAGCCCCAACTTTCTCAGCCTGTCTTCATACGGGAGGTGTTCCAGTCCCCTGATCATCCTTGTGGCCCTCCTTTGGACTTGTTCCAACAGTTCCATGTCCTTCTTATGTTGAGGACACCAGAACTGCACACAATACTCCAAGTGAGGTCTCATGAAAGCAGAGTAGAGGGGCAGGATCCCCTCCCTCGATCTGCCAGTCACGCTCCTTTTGATGCAGCCTAAGATACGGTTGGCTTTCTGGGCTGCAAGCGCACACTGCCGGCTCATGTTCATTTTTTCATCAGTGTAAATCCCTTCTCAGCTTTCTCCACAGTAACTGGAACAGGCCTTCTGATGGCAGGGCTTGTCTCCTTGCCCCGTACAATACCTGTGGCTTTTCCTTAGGAATTCTCTGGACTTTCTCTGGTATTTTAATTCCTCTTCACAACACTGAACCTTGAATTCTGAAAATGCAGCCTTCATTCTGGATTTCTGAATATTGTTTTATATCTGGATGTGTTGAAACACATTTCATCAAATTGTAGTGTAGATTTATCATTTCCTCAAACTTTATATTATCCTTGAACTTTACCAAACTATCTACTGGTGACGTAAACATTTCATTGACCTCCTGAGTAGCACTGGAGACAGACTCAGGAGCTGATAAGTCTGATAAAAATGAACATTATTAATACCTTCTATTTAATGATTGATACAAATAAATTACTATTTCAGTAACTACCTAATGCAAGACCTGTTTATTTAGCATAATGTAGTATTTAAATTACATTTCAGAAAACATTTATTTAGATGACTTGGAGAAATCAAGGCTTATTATAATAAGTATTCTTAGATCTTCACCATCCAAAACTGTGTATTTACTTGAGACCCAGAGGGCATACAATTAGATCAGGTTTTTTCCTTTGTATAAATTACCCTGCACTGGCAGCATGTGGTTCCATTTGCATTATCCTGGCCATTCAGCTCACTTGGTCAGTTTTCTTCCAAAGCTCCCTACAATTATCTCAGGATTTAACAATTTCAGTGTTTATTACCACTGACTTTCAGTGAACTTCACAAGAGATCTTATTAATGGTATTTTGAAAGCAATGCACTTTTATTCCCTGAAAGCATTTTGGCATATCCAGCATTAGGGTGTGGTTTTGTGATCAAATTACTGCGAAGTAAACTAAGTTTGCACAAACATCATGATCCACAGTCCCCACCATACACATTCCTTGTCATGAATGAAGGGCAATTCCTTCTTCAACTAAAGTGAACTGTGGTACCTTGCATTTACCAGAGAGGATTATAGATAAAGGTATATGCATAGAGACAGCTGCTATAAAACTGCTCCTCTGCAATGACACACCTGAGTGTACAGTGTTTCTGTGTGCACCCGCATCCTTCAGCTGAAGCTGTATTCAAAATAATGTATTCCAATCAACCTTCTTTGTGTAAATGACTGAGATGGCTTTTCCCCACATAAATCCTGATGATTTAGATTATAATCCTCCAGAGAAATTATACATTTTCCTAATCCTATTGTGAAAATGCCACTCTGATTTTGTGCGTGTTAACTCTCCCATCACTCATCACCATTCCAGATGGAGAACCATAACTTACACAACTGTTTCTGTACACTGAAACTGCTCTGTGCCTCTTGTGATCCTCCAGAATATTCTCTTCTCTGAATCTGTTTCACTCTACTGTATTCTTTTTTGAGGTGGTGGGACTGGAGCTGACAGATGGAAGTGAAATACGGTTTTATACAGAGTGTTTACATTCTGTTCCTTTCCTAATATGCCATTTGCTTTTTGACCACCAAGCAGCAATGGGCATCCTGCTGATTTATGGCACAGGACTACTACATTTGTGGTTTTTTTCTTGTAGTCCTGCTGTTGCTGAACTGCCCCAGTGACCACCAATTGATTTTCCTGAATTCCAAGAGGTTACGGGCAAACAGCTTTGCTGGTTTGATTGAATGTACAGTTACAGTAAAAGACTGATGAAGAGTCAGAAACCCATTGTACTAGATGAAGTACCAGCAATTATTAAATTGATTCTTGCTTAGGATGGTCTCTTAATTTAGTCCCCACTACACATATTCAACAGATGAAAGAGGAAAATGAGCCAAGAGGTAGAAAGGCACAGCCGCGAGATGTGCAAATTTCACATTGTACTCACAATCAGTTATGGAATTTGGTGGTCTGTAGGCACTGTACTACAGACAGCTTCTACAGGGACATTTGAAAAATAACTTTTTGATGGAGTTTCTAAACCTAAGAAGAAGTACGGGAGAACCATCACAATGCCTAAAGGACAGGCAAAGTAACTGGAATCAGGCAGATAGTCTGTTAAGGAACATGCTTACTCCATTGCACCATGAAGAGTGCATGGACCAAGATGAAATATTTGTGAATTTATTTTTACAGGGATTCCAGACTAGCTTTAATTTATCATTTGACAAGTCACCACACTGGCTCACATCTTCTTTATACAAGCCCTGCAGTGTTTTATATTTACCGTTCCTCTGATTTTGCACTCAGAATTGGCATTTCATGAAGACAGGAAAAAAAAGCATTGATCCACAGTGTCTTCTCCCTGTTCCCATTATTTAGCATTTCATGCAGTTCTCGGCTATCCTAAGCAATCAATTCATAACATCAGCCACGATCAGAACCTTACCATATTAGATAGCGAGTGACCCAAGACTGGAAACTTTAGTTCCTTCCCAAGAAATCCTTTCTTTCAATCTAGTAGATTATACAGTGAGGAACATGGAAAGGTACAGAGAAGGCTGCAGAAAGAAACAAGTATTCAGTACACTAGCTCTTTATCATGCTAATATGGGATAGTTGCTGGGGTTTTTCAGGAGGAAGCTGAAAAAGAAAAAGAAGGTTGGCTTTGTAGCTGTTATGAGTAACTCCTCCCATGCTTGGGGGCAGTGGATAAAGCAGAGCACGAAGGAGCTTGTTGAAAACTTAACAAGTGGGAGATGAAGGCTGATATAATGGGCTGATGAGAGCCAGGATTCAATCTCTCAGCAGCAAAGGTCTCCTCCACCCGTCTGCTTGGGCTTTCCCAAAGATACTGGGTTGTTTGCTACGGTGCCAATGCAACTCTGCACAGTCAAAAAAACGTTAGCAGGGGAGAAACAGGAGGAGAGAAAGGAGCATGGAGCTAAATTACCAGGAGCTTTTACTGAGGAGGAGTCCCCAACAGAAATTTCCCTTGGCTTGGCCTGAGGCCTGTTTCTGTTCACACTGGTGTAACTGGGAATGACTTTACTAGCTTTGATACTTATCACAAGCATTCTGGTTTTGTGATCCACAAAAGCTATCAGACCCTCTTAATATTGGGAAGGATAAGCAGTGGTGTGGTCACAGTCCACAACTATCTCTGCACAGAAAAACATTTACCCATAAGGAAATCTTTAATGCAGGCAGAGCATGGAAAACTGACAGATGAAGTTAGATGTAAAAAAACCTCCCTTTACCCCTGATTAACACTAAGAGCAGAAACTGGCAAAAGTATAGACCTGTTGGCTTGTGCATCATTTGCTGCCTGCCCAGATGATGCTCCATTTCAATGGACTTTAACTGTTTGGGGTGGGTTTTTTTCTAAAAAAGTAGCACAAAATTCTAGTTTCAGCTCTGCTGAGGGGCTGAGCACCACAAAACCCTCAGAATCAAATAAAATAAGCCAAAAGGACCTGTATTTTTCTTGACTCTGTGCCAGGTGTGAATCAAGAACGATGGACTATATCCAGTCTAAACAAAAGGAAACTGGCTCAATGTTTCCTTTCTGTCTCATCTGCTGCTGCCTGATGTCAGTCCCTGCTGATGTCTCAGCACCTCAGGCTGGCTCTATCTTCCTTTCCAATGCTGACTCCAGTGCTTGTTGTTACGTGTTTTGCCTGCACAGCAAGTTCCCAGCCTGCCTCTCTCAGATCATCACTTCGCTGGCTGGACCTGCTTCTCTGCTTCAAGACACTCCCAAAAGCTGGGGCCTCTGTAGGTCTCCATGCACCAGCAGAGGGAACTGCCTGTGAGGAAGCAAGGCTCTATCACTGGCTGGTGAGATAGGATCTCTGCCTGACACCCCATGCTTATGTGCAAGTATAGGCACAATTTGCTGGGCTTAAACACCTTGTCATTTCATCACCCTGGATATCAGCAAGAAGAAAAAGGCCACACAGACAGAATAATTTACTTTAACCTTCTGGACGGCAGAGAGTCACAAAACCCCTCTGTCCTATTAATGTCTGAAGACCTTCCAAACTCAGGTCAAGAAATGAATCAAAGCAATTTTGAGAATCAAATAAGCAGCAAATGGTAAATCCAAGAGAAGAATGTAAAGCACAGTTTCCAAACGGTGGTCCAAGAGGCACACTGGACCCATGCACCATGTTCAATGACAACACTTAGATTTCTTATGAGGGGATGTGGAAAATTTTCAGGTTTCCAAAATGTCTAGAACCCTCAAAGCTTGGAAATTATTAAAGAAAGAAAGAAAGAAAGAAAGGCCTGATAATATAGAAAAGATTCTATGAAAACAGGTTGTTAATACTCAGGAAGGGTCAGTTTTAGAAGAGGACAGTAATGCCCAAGATCAAACTACCTGAGCAGACGTTGTGACAATATGACATGGAAAATGTTGGTCTGCTCTCAATAAAATGCTGTATAGGTAAAAGATTTGGGGAGGGACCTGTTTTCTGCAATGTGGTTTAAGATGAGGTTTAAGGACAAGGTTTTTTAATTCTGCGTTGTGTGAAGGAGGGACAGCTAGTGCCTTCTAATCCTGCTGCAGCAGACTGCATAACTTGTACTAACAGTGACAGATATGCTCATCCTTTCCAGAACCTACTCCTACATGTACTAGCTGTCTTTACTAAGAATTGCTCTTCTACTGAGAAAGGATCTCTCATTCTTGCCAATCTCACAGTAATGTGCCTGTAGCTCTTTAAGTTTTCAAGTGCACCCCAGAATTTCCTGGTTTAGCCGTACCACATTACCATGGGAATTTTACAAGAGCTGCGGCAAAGGATGCTGGATACCTTCCTACTAACTGCTCTTCTCAACAAGCAAGGCTCAGGTATGTTCCAAAGAACCACATGGTGAAACGTGGCTAATAGTCTGAACAAAACCCTTTCTCAGCCACAACTGTGTCTGCTGAGTCCTCATAGCAATTATTTTTCCTCTTTCAATTTTCCTTTCTGTATTTTCTGATGAAGTCGCTCTGTGTTCTCCTTCTCAAGGTTCTCTCAGTTTTCGGCTGTAGGCTCCAAGCCTGGGTTACTGTTAAAATTTCTGTTTGGAAGACCAAAATAAGGGATTTGTTATTCCTGCTACAATGCTCACATATATAACTCCCAGGCCTTTTCTTTTGGTCATCTGACTAGTCTGTAATGATCACCCTGTGTTAAAGCATCTGAGTGAATGTGATCCCATTCTTTACTCTAAGTGGTCTTATATGGATCTCAGTCACCATTTTAAAAAACCCTGTATGTCTGCCCTCTGTAGCCTGCATCTCACTTCATCTGAAGTCATGATCATCACAAGAAACTGTTTCAATTCATTTAATCAATTCACTCATTGAGCTTCCAGAGATTACAACTTTACCTTCCATTATTACATGCATCTGTCATTTAAACCTATGAACTGGCAAAATAAACTCTTTCTATGTCTAAGGTGAGTAGAATATGTCTTGAATGCTACAGGCATGTGGCATGGTAGAATTGGTCAGCATCTCAGAACACCTACTGGACTTCCACCCACCTCTGCTTAATAGTCAGTGCAAGGGATCCCACAAAATATTCTTTGGAGAATCAGGGATTCAGCCAGATGTTCAGAATGTCCAGGAGATCTTCCCACAGGCCGGAGGAAGGGAAAAGTAGCAGAAAAAATTACATGTAATTTCCCTTGTGAAGTGGTTATTGAGACAGCACCTGAGCATGTCTATCTTAGCTGTCCTATGCAATAAAAGGTCTGGAGTGGCATGTGTAAATCCAACCTGCAAGAGCCACTAGGGCAAACCTGACGTTTGCATCTACCGAAAAGTGAAATGCAATGCTGCATGCAAAAGAGGCCTCTTACAGAGAACAGATTACCTAAAGAGACAGAAGCACAGAATTGTTTAGGTTGGAAAGCACCATTATGATCATCGAGTCCAACCATCAACTTACCACTGCCAAGTCTACCACTAAAACATGTTCCTAAGCACCATGTCTATGACAGCAACACTTACGCCAACTCAGTCCCTTTCCTTGGGTTATTATTAATTAGGCAGCAGGTATACAGAAGTCTGAAACAGAGAACTTCAAGAAAAGGTCCAACACTGTAAGGTATAATTTGGAGAAGAAGAACTACATGCTGCCCTTGACTTTTACCTTCCCTCACATCCTGATTTTAGAAAAGCACTCCTGAAACTCCTCTTCCTCATTAGGGCTACAAAAATCCAGCGAAATGGGTTCTACTGAGCAGTCCAAAAGCATTCCATTTAGCTATAAAATACAAAGAAGTCCAATCCTGGAAGGTTTGCAGGTGAATTTCAGTTGCTTGGAAAGCTGTGATTGCCTTACAAATGATGTACAGAACAAAGGTGTCTGTTCTCAGTCATGACTCTGCTCTGGCACAATCATATCAGACTGCGGGATGTGACATTTTCACATTTTCCTTTGACATTCAATTTTCTCTACAACCACACAAGGAGTGTAACTTTGTTTTCCTCAGAACACTACTATTTCCACTGCCAGGTGACAGCAAATAGAACTCTTAGTCCCACAAATACAACCCTTAAGCCCCTCACATAAAAGGGAGTTAGGCCAAAAATGAAAAAAACCTTTCTCCCCAAACCGCAGCCCCGCTGTGGTTTTGCAACAGAGTGAAGGTGTGCTGTCTTTTCTGCCTGCTTGCCTCCTCCTCCAGTGAAAACGTACACTATCGTAGGCTGCGGAAGGGCATCACAGGCCACCAGTGCTCTGCACTGCTCTGGGCTTGGGCTAGCATGTTGAGAGTTGTCTCGATCACAACTGAACTTACTGAAACTTCCATGAAGTAGATGTTTTCAGCAGAATGATGCTATAGGCACTTCTGTCCCTTAACAAGTGCCTCCTCCCCTCTAACTGTTTTAGAAGATAGATAACTTCAGTGAACCTGGGTCCTCAGGCCAGACACAAGTCATAATTGACCTCTATTGACCTTATTCAATTTAGGAACACAAGACTTCTTCCGTGCTCACACACAAAACCCAAGGCCTATCAAACAAGCTCACATCTGCGGAAAAAACTAAGTGAGAATATGCACGTGTGCCTGTGCACGCATGTGTCCACACGCATCTACCTGTGCTTTTGCATGTACGTGCACGGATGTCTGTGTCGCTGCTTGCAGGCCGTCAGCAGACAGCTACACACCCATGCGTGTGGAGTGCAGGCACAGCAAGGAAAGGTGCAGTGGGCCTCAGGAGCTGTTTCATGGCTCTTTGCCTACTGCAGATCGTGGCCCTTCCAGCACTACCGCCAGTGAAGTCCTCTTTGTACCAGTCTCTTGTTTCCATATCCCTACCATGTTTCTTATCAAAAAAGGCCAGATCAGGCTCTGTCATAGGAAGCTGAGTCAGGCTGTTAAGATCTCTTCCTGAAGACACGAATAAGTTCTGAAATAGCCAACTCTTTGGGCTTTCCCAAAGGAGATGGGACAAAAGTCTGGTGAAGGTTCACTAAGCAGTTTTGATCACGCTACCCGAGGATTGACAGGTCTCTTCCCTCACCATCCACAATGTCTGCATCCTGTTCCCCTTTCCCCCTTGCCCATCCCGCCTCATGGGACTCTCCTTTCTGCCATGACAGCCACGGCATGGGTGAGAGCTCCTGCTCCAGTATGGTGTCTTTCTGCTTTGAAGCAGCCATCTCCTGCCCACAAGACTGCCTGAAGAAGTCCCTGCCCCAGATCTCGAGCGCCCAGCCCTGCCCAGAGAAACAAGGACAGGACCTCCCCAGCCCTCGCCCGCCAACTAATGTGGCCATTCGGGTACCCCAGGAGGTGCCTACACTTCTCCTACCTTCCCAGGTGAGCCAGGGCAGGTGGTGGGTCGTGCTCTCCGGCTCTCCGCTCCCCTGGACGTGCCTGCAGCCTGATTCACTGGCACCTCCAAGCCAGCGAGAATCAAGCTCCACCCAGGGCAGAGGGTGAGTAAGAGCGAGAGAAAGGCAAACTCCGGAGAGTTATTCCCTCCCCAGGATTGCAGGGGAGCCAGAGATAAGGGCTGCACATTCCTGAGCCGCAGGCGGCCTCTCCCTTCCCGTCTGCCCTGAGCCTGTCAGACCAGCTCGGGCCTGGCTGGGGAGCAGGCCTGGGAGCAGGCTCAGAGCTGGCAGCAAGGCAAGGGCCCTGGCCAGCGGTCCCAGGCTGGACCGGCACGCTCAATCCCGCAGCCACCCAGGGAAGAAGGGTTCGGGCTCATCAGGGGCTTCCCATTTTCCGGGGTCCCTTTTGGGGAGACAGCAGTGTGCTGCAGCAGTAACTCCTGGGCAATGGCACCACTGCAGCAGGAGCAGGCAGGGCACTGTGCCTTCCTCTTCCACAGCAGCAGCTTCCACTCGTGTGCCTCGAGCTCCTTGGGGTGCCGTGCCAAGGGTGTCCGAAGCCAATCCCTGACCCCCCGTGTCCCTGAAGGTGCTGTGCAAAGGGCATTTGCGGCCGTACCGGTGCCCCCGCCTCCCTGCTGCCCTCGCCCCCCGGGCTGGCTGGCAGAGGAGCCCCTCCTGAAGCCGGAATCACTACGGGCGCAGGCGGAGAAGGGTTAAGCGAGATTCCCCGCAGCCCCGGGCGTGGCAGCTCCTGTTATTTCACCTTTCATGTTCTATCTTATTCAGCCTGGCAACCACCGTGGCTGCCGTGTGCCGGGCGGTGCCCGGGCGGCTGGGAGGGCGAGGCGGGAGGCGGCTCCGCGGGAGGCGGCGGTGACTCAGGCCAGGCAGCCCGGTTCTGGCGAGCCCTGGCACCGCGGCGGGCGGGGGCGAGGCGGGAGCCATGTTGTAGGTGCGGGGAGGGAAGCGGGGTCACAGCGGTCTGTGGGAGCTGGTTTTCATTCTTCTTTTCAGCCGTCCCTCCGTCGGCGCTCGCAGCGCTCATCAAGGGCAGACGGCAGCGGGAGAGCTGCGGGCGGAAACCCGGCCTCCGGCGGCTGAGGGGAAGCGCCTGTAACTTGGCATTCATGTGCAGTCAGTGCCTGCCTACACATCCCGCGCTGTGCGCTACGGGCCGCGCGCTTGTGCGATAACTTACTGCGTATATTATAAAAGGTAATGTTAAGGGGCCATGATGAGAGGAGGTGTCCTCGGGGTTTGTCAGTAAGCATGATGATACAGGCTTCAGTTATGTCTTTGTGGGCTGTTTTTCCGATAGGAACTTGCTTCATTCGGTGCGATGGATGGGGAGTGCCTGCTGAGGAGGGAACCACTCAATATTGCTTTTAATCGTCCTCTACTGTGTTGCCCTGGGCTTTGTTCACCACATGCCACTTAAACACCACGTTGAATGGAGTTATTAACTTCCACACAGGTGTCGCTGTGCTGTTCATCAGTATCCTACTGGAATGCTTCACAAACAGCAATTAACTTCTTGGTACTCAATTGGGCTGTGATGGTGTGATTATCCCTATTTTGGAGGAAAGGAGCTGGAGCAGGAATATTCCATTTAAAATGCTCCACTTACTGTGAGTAGTTCAAGATTTCAGGACTCACACCTTTTAGGGTCTCTAGCAGTGGGGGATAGAAGGAGTGCAGGGTGGATGGACATCACTACATGTAGGACAATGTCCTGTCATTTCTTAAATTTTCGGTGATTTCAGCCTCAAGTAACTGCTTTCCAGTAGCATATTATTGTGTGACTAATTTATCTTCCTCTCAAGTATGTCTGTGTATGTCCCAGAATATTTTTTTCTATAAGGCTTTTACAGTCAGTTCTTGATTTTAATGCGCAGGTTGCTGTCTGTGTTGGAAAAAGCAAGATCAAAGACGTGTGTTTTGAAGCACAAGTGTAAGCAAATTTACACTCTGATAGACAAAGTTCCATAGTGCTATTGGAATGATTATGACAGTGTCCTGGGTTCAGCAGTAGCAGTCATTTTTCTCCTTCTTAGTAGCTGGTGCAGTGCTGTGGTTTTGACTTTCGGCCTGAGAACAGCGCTGATAACACCGATGCTTTTAGTTGTTGCAATAATGTTTAGTCCGACCAAGGACTCTCTTGAGTTTCATGCTCTGCCAGGGAGGAGGGGAAGCTGGGAGGATGCAGAGACAGGACACCTGACCCAAACTGGCCAAAGAGGTATTCCATGTCACAGCACGTCATGCCCAGGATGTAAAAACTGGGGGCAGTTACCCGGAAGGGCTAGATCTCTGCTGGGTCGGGCTGGGTATGGGTTGGCAGGTGGTGAGAGGTTGTATTCTCTTCCCTTGTTACTTCCCTTATAGGATCATAGAATCATAGAATAGCTAGGGTTGGAAAGGACCTTAAGATCATCTAGTTCCAACCCCCCTGCCATAGGCAGGGACACCTCACACTAAACCATGCCACCCAAGGCTATGTCCAACCTGGCCTTGAACACCGCCAGCGATGGAGCATTCACAACTTCCCTGGGCAACCCATTCCAGTGCCTCACCACCCTTACAGTAAAGAATTTCTTCCTCATATCCAATCTAAACTTCCCCTGTTTAAGTTTTAACCCATCAACCCTTGTCCTACCACTACAGTTCCTAATGAAGAGTCCCTCCCCATCATCCCTATAGGCCCCCTTCAGATACTGAAAGGCTGCTATGAGGTCTCCACGCAGCCCTCTCGGTGCTGAACAGCCCCAACTTTCTCAGTCTGTCTTCATACGGGAGGTAATCCAGTCCCCTGATCATCCTCGTGGCCTTCCTCTGGACTTGTTCCAACAGTTCCATGTCCTTTTTATGTTGAGGACACCAGAACTGCACACAATACTCTAAGTGAGGTATCATGAAAGCAGAGTAGAGGGGCAGGATCCCCTCCCTCGACCTGCTGGTCACACCCCTTTTGATGCAGCCCAGGGTATGGTTGGCTTTCTGGGCTAGAAGTGCACACTGCAGCCAGCTCATGTTCAGTTTCTCATCGACCAACACCCCCAAGTCCTACTCCATGGGCTGCTCTGAATCTCTTCTCTGGCCAACCTGGAGCTGTGCCTGGGATTGCTCTGACCCAGGTGTAGGACCTTGCACTTGTCATGGTTAAACTTCATAAGGTTTGTGGTAGCCGTAGTGATTTGTGTTATACCTTAGTTACTGGACTGTTCTTATCTCAACCTGTGGGAGTTATATTCTTTTGATTCTCCTCCCCATCCCTCTGGGAGCAGGGGGGTGAGGAAGGGGGAAGGGAGTGAGAGAGCGACTGCGTGAGTTACAGCTGGGCTTAAACCATGACAGACAGTCTCTTACAATCTAGACCATCAGATGATTTCTGCATATTCTATGTGCACACAATTTCAAATTTGGGTGTTTATCCAAAGAGAAACCAGTGCAATGAGTACTTGGTCAGTTTGATGTTCTTGTGGTTAACACACTGCTGAGGAACTATTTTACAGTATTCTGTAAAGTTAAAGTCTGATTGGTTAATCCAAGTCATCATCCAGTGGGATAGGATTGAATCCTCGAGGAGAAAGTTATTCATTGTTTATGTTATCTGAGAGTATAGCTTAAGAAAGAAGTAATAGAATAAAGTCAGAATAATTTTGGTTGGAAGAATCTCTTGAGAATCATCTGATCCAATACCCTTACTCCATGCAGAACTCACTAAATCAAGTTACTCAGTGCCTTGCTTGGTTGGTTTTTGAGTATATCCAGAGATCCCACGGCCCCTGTGGTTACTGTTCCTGCGCTTGACACCTTCACAGTGTTTTTGTTTTGTTTTTTTTGGGGAGTGTTGGGGTTTTGGTTTTTGCTGGGTTTTTTTTTCCCCTAATATTTAATGGAAGTTTTCTTTAAAGCCACTTATGTCTGGGAGTTTGGTAATATGTCTAAACTACACATTGACTGCTCCATTTGTATGAACCTTCAGCAAAAGAAGTGGATATGTAAAAGAAAGCTTTCCAAAATACTTTCATTTACCTAACATTATATCCAGTCTCTTGCTCAGGTCCTGCTTTGACTTTTCTTCATCCACAAGCTGATCTGAAACTTCTGTGCTGTCTTGATAATGTAGGCAGATTGTGGCAAAACACAAGTAGGGCTGTGTGTGTCACTTCCATCCTGCTTGTCTTTGAGTCTGTGGCATCTGACCATTTACCATTAGTACACAGAAGACTGACATGGTAAGTAAAGGTCTTTTATAGAGATGCAGGTGATTCCTTCCCTGACTGGTTAGCAGCAGTTCAGTCATTACTGGCACTACAGTTCTAGTGCAGCATCTCCAAGAAGTGAAGAAGGATGCATGTCAGACTCAGCAGACAGGAGCACAGCCTAGGATACGCTTCCTGAATTACTCTGCTGCTGCCAATGATGAAAAAGCAGCTTTAGCAGCTTTGCCTTAAAGAAATGCCAAGGTCCTTTCATATTCAGCTCATAAGTCTGACTAGTTACATTCATCTCTTAATTTGTCAGAATTTCTTCCTTTTATAAGTGAGCAGCTTGGATACAGGACTGTTTTATTCATCCTTCCAATTAATTTAAACTGAAACATTCAAATGGAGGTTTGTGCGTTGGGTTGGTTTTGTGGTCAGAGTTACAATAAAATCTTCCTTAGCAAACCAAAAATTTAAAGTGCTCATCTTTCTCCTGGTTCTGGGATTATTCCGTGGGAGGTTGTTGGTTGTCACCTGTGTGGCTGCTGAGGCCCAGCCATTGTAACTATCTTCTTGTTTTCCAGTCTGTGTCTGGGAAGTTAAGGGTTTTCATAATTCTCAGTAGCATTATTCATCTTTTAATACCTGCTGATACTGCTATATGGATGTAAGCCTTCTGATGCTATTAGCAAACTCCTGGTAGACTTTTTTTCTCAAATTTGCATGCACTTGAAGAGATCACTTTATCCATTATTTGCTCTCTTTGCATTATGTGCTTGCACATACAGTTCATGCCGTATGATCTTTACCTTCATTTCCTTCTTTCTTACACAGAAACTATCTTTCAAATTCATGCTTCAGTTATAATAATTATTTTTTTTCATTCTTATAATGCAGAGTTTTGTACTTAAGGCTTGGCCTTAGACTATTTCTTGTGGTTCTTGGGTCTCTTGGATGACTGAACAGATAACTTCACACTGGAGTTTGGGATACTTGGGTCAGAATCTGGCTTTAGAGTGCTTGAAAGCAGTCAGGAATGCTTCAGGCCTGCAGTATAGCTGCTGCATGGATTTATTTTGTTTTATTCAGACACCGTGTCTTCAATTCTTCTCCTTTGTATTGATCTGCTGTAGGATACTAGAAGATGGAGATGCATAGACAGTAGGGAAGGAAGAAACTCTGTGAAGGCAAACCCATTAATGGCTGAGGCAGATCTATCAAGGTAATGATTCATCAGTTCCTTGGCTGCTCTCCCTGTGGACAGAACAATTTTGCATACTAGTGAGTATAGAATTTTATTTGATTATTTAAATCTTTGAGATAACGTATCTTTCCTGGCATCAGTAAACTGCAGTGAATCTTTCTTGAGGCCCAAAAAAGTGAGCAAGTTTCTGGTAGTGTCTTGGTTATGATACAGATATCGAAGGCAGAATTTATCAGACTGAACATTGGTGACTGCTGCATAGGTGTCTACATCAGGGCAGGTCATCCCATGCTCATGTCATAGTCTTTGGAGGGCTTGTTAATATGCCCATTGATGCAATTCACACCTTCAAAATCAGAAAGGTGAACTGCAGCTAAGTCCAAACCACCTACAGATAGCTAAATTGAGATCAGATAAATAGCATTCCTAGTCTGAAAATCAGATTCAGAATGAGTTGAACCAAACGTGGCTGTAAGGAAAGGAGTTTCAGTGTGAGTTTGGGGCTTTTCCCTGTATGACACTGAAATATGAATTTTTGAACCCTCCCTTCCCTCCCCTAGGAAGTTAAATTGAGACTATTTCACAAAAAAAAAATCCACAAGGCTTCAGTGTGTAGCTTCCTTCCTATTATTCCTTAAATAATATCAACTTGTAATAGAGTCTAAAATAATCTGTAAAGGAATTTAAAATCCATGTGAACTTTGGTCTAGGTTCTATCAGCAAGCAAGGTCTTATTTTAATTATTTATCTTGGATATTTGTTTCTTGAGGAAAATCCCAGTATAATGACTTTTTCCTTCATAGAGTTTATGGTCAAAAACAAACTCCTTCACTGTTCTGTTTCAGCCTCCTATGTTTAATCTAGTTCATTTTGCATTTAGTCTGATCACCTGTATTTGACTAAGGTATTTCTGAGTAATGTAACTAAAATAAACACATCACCTTTCAATCTTTAGTTTATTGAATAAAGTGAACATTTTAAAATCTCTCATTTTCTGAGTCTCCCTGTCCTTTAACCTGCATCTGTGGGCCACCTTTGCTCTATCTTTTCAAAACTGATTTAAAAATTTGATTATCAAACTGGACACTTTTATTCTTAGGTTCACTATGTATACACAAATACATCACCAAAATTACTGTGCTATTCCAAGGTCTGTGAACATTATTTAGTAGATTTGACATCTCCTCAGGCATTTTCTGTTGCACTCCTGAGCAAAAATTACCTAGAATGGCTGATTTCAAGAAGGGTATTCCTAATGGTCTGAAGAGGCCTTCACCATCACACTCTAACATGATGGTATTACCTGCATCTTTCTAGTCTGTCATTAGTTACAAAGTTTTGCTGCTTTTTTTATTCTGAAGGTTGGTTGTTTTCTGTATTACTTTCAAGATAATATTGATTGTTTTTAAAGAATCCTCAGCCTTTGCATTCATTTGTAATTTTTGTTTGATTTTTTTACTAATTGTAATGCATGTATGCATTGTTATACTGGTTTGGTTTAGTAATGCAGCCAGCTAATTACTGTTTGTAACCAGTGTCTTTACCAGGGCTCTTTTGTGCTAACTGTCTTCAAACAGAGACAGTAGTAAAGAGACATCTGCTGCCCCAGATTGCTTATAATCTGTGTTAATGACATTATGCCACAGGGGGAGTGTGAAAGAGTGTGAATGGAATGAATTTGATTTCAGATTGTAGCACTTGTTACAGATGTTAGATTTCAGGACTCTCAGCAGCAAATGAGGCCAAGAGTGTCATAGAAAAGGTGGACAGGCCACTCATCCTGCTCACACCAGTACAAGAGAGTTTGTTCCTTGTATCCTAGAGAATTTTGTCTGGATCTGTATTGTAACTTGGTGATACACTGAGCTGAACCTAACACAGCACAAATGTGTGTATGATCAGTAATGGTATATTGGGTATCGGTTGTGGTGTATATTATGTTTTATGTTTATGTGGCAAGGTTCTGGTAGCTGGTAGGCTGCAGAGTTGGCTTCTGTAGGAAGGCACCAGGAGCTTCACCATGTCACGTGGAGCCAGTTCTAGATGGCTGGTGAGGGACCCACCACTGGGCAAATCCCATCAGTGTTGTTGGGAGCACCTCTGCAATAAGAAATATAAGAAGGGGTAAAAGCTGCTGTGCAGCTGCAGGCAGAGCTTTGCTGCATTGCTCTCCTAAGGAAACAACGCAGTACACAAAGTTGTTGATCAAAGTTGTTAATCAAGTATGTGCTGGCATATTTCTGTGAACTCCGTTTTTGGCAGTATCCTGACCAGAAGTACTATCAGGGATCCAAACAGCTTTTAGGAGGGCATCGCAAAACATAGATTTGTGAAGTGCCACAAAATTGACACTTGGATCTTAACGGTTTATGCTTACTTGGCAAAGTGACTCTTTTTTTGCATTCTGCTTAGGGACATTCAGGGTTCTGATCTGAAGAGGTATAAATGTGCATAGTAAACTGCATGCACATTCACCTTCATGAGTCAAGTAACAGCAGCAGTCGCAGATGCATGAATGAAACTGATGCTGTGGCATCAAGTCATTTTGGTGAATTTTACGTAAAGTGATTTCTCTTGTAAAATTAGCACATATAAACCCACCTTTATTAAACCACGCAATTGGAGAGAAAATGAAGCTACAAAACTTCCATTTCTGGTTGTTGCTGCAGCAAGCAGCCTTTACCAGAGGTGGGAAGAATAGTGAAAATGAAGAAGAAATTGAATAGCTTAGATGCCAACATTATACATAAACTGTAAATCACTGTAGGAAAACCAGACCAGAATAATTGGCTGAGAGACAGAACAAATTCATCCAGAACTTGAGGAAGCTGCTTAAAGTATGATTATTCCATGAAAAATGCTACTGGCTTTCCATGGGCGATCCGCAATAATAAAGATGCTGTCCATTGGTATGTAATGGATTACATCCTGTATTTCATTGGAATTCTTCTGTTTCCAACACCTGCATTTGTACGTTGGCCACTTCACCTTAAACCTTGTTAAATGAAATTTTGGTTTTAAACTTTGGCACTGTTTCGTGATCCAGTTCACATAATGGGCTCTCCTGATCCAGTTCACATTAATGGCTCCACAAACTAGGGCACTGGCACAACTGGCAAGAAAGGAAAAAAACATATAAGAACATGGGGATGCATGTCCAAGGCTGTCTTGTCCTCAGTCCAATTCCAGATTTTTGTTTGTGTAACACAGATGAACCTGGCCAAAATACAGGAGAAAGACATCAACACTACCTCCATGGCATTGGTGTTCATGTCTCTCCTTTGGGCTGGCAGAAAATTACAGCCTCTGCTTGAAGGACCACTGCCTCTAACTGGACAAGGTGGAATCTGTGGCCAGGAAGACAGTTGCTCAGAACCATTCTCATCAGTGACTTATTCAGGGTGGATCACATCATGAGAATCTGGCCTGACAGGAGCTTGTCTTTATCATGTCCTCACTCAGTATGCCTCTGAGGCTTCAGGGACCTAACAGTTCTCTTTGTCCACTGCTGTCCTGACTGAGAACTGTTAGCAAGTTAGGAGGGAAGTACAAACTGGAAAGGCATTGGTTTTACTCATAGTGCTGTTGTCAGTAACTTACTCAGTCATTGCACTTTTTTTTTTTTTGTAATTAAATTGTCTTTGTTCTTGTTCGAAGGTGTTATCTGTGCCATTGCTCAGACCAGCCAAGAGGTTAGTGCTTGTTCTTTAGAAAAGACAGTTGCCACTGGCCTTCTACAGCAATATGCTGGCTGGTGGGGTCTTTCTAGCTGTGAGGAATTAACAGTTTCCTAGCAGAGAAACTGGAGAGAAGGCAAGTTTGGAGATTGTCAGTGATTTTGAGGGTATGATGCAACAGGCCCCACTGTTTTCTTGTTTGGATAAGCTGAGGAGATCTGTCTTTGTTTTCTGAAACACTGACTAAAGGTGACTTGCAGAAGGGACTTGTATTTTGCCCTGAACAAAGTTCATTCACTGTTTGTTATTTCTAGATGGTGTGCGATCCCACTGCACATGTTGTGCCATGCTTTCTGGCCTTCCTTGGTACTTTTTAATTTCCCTAAAGCTATTTAACCATATCCATATCTGAGTTAGAAACTGAGCCTCAGAGCTTGCATCATTTTAGAAACGGAGATCAATCACAGTGATGTAATTCTCAAATGGGAAGGACATTTTCATACAATAGCCAGAGGACAAACACAGGAAGAACAGAGACTAAACATGAGCATCCAGTGTCAGTATCAGGGTCCTGAGTGTACCAGTATATCTTAATGGCCCTCACCAGTCTCTTCTAGAGCCTTTACACAGACCTTCTCCCCATGGGCCCAGGATCTCTATTTCAGCTTCTGTCCTGCTTGAGCCACATCATAGAGGTCCTGGTGTCCAGCCCAGCAGCAGTCATGCCTGTGCCTGGGCATGACCCCCACAGATGTGGACCCCAACCCATGGCTGACTGTCCAGCTTTATCTCACACCTGCCTTGTTCTTATGGACCTGCCCTGGTATCACTGTGCCTGACGCTGGTCACCGTCAGCAGACCTGACCTCCCAGTTTGACCTCAGACCTGCCTTGTCACCACACTAGACCTGGTGTAGTGGAAGGTGGCCCTGTCTGTGGCAGGGGTTGGAACTGGAGCTTTAAGATTCCTTCCAAGCCAAACTGTTCTATGAGGGGGACCCAGGACCTGCAGAACAGAACCTCGTCTTGTTCTTTGAGTTGCTTACTTTAGTGTTTCAGATCCCCTGGACTCTGTTATAAGATGATGGTGAATGCTCTTTTTGACTAAAGACCTGTGACTAATCTTGTCTGTCACTTCTGGGTTTGATCTGTTCCAGGCACATTTTTTATTAGATGATCTGGGTTATGTGCAGCTTCACTTTCTCCCTTCTGTCTAGCCTGAAGTTGTTTAACAGATCTTCCTGATTTTATTCCAAGTCAGTATCAAGAAGTTGCAGGTACTAACTGGTGCTCAGTACTAAGCTGCTTTTTGATGCAGTGGACATGTGCTGTGCCTCCAGTCTCTGATTGCTCAACTGTGCCTTGCTGACAGATAATGAGTTTACCTGTTCCATTCCCTTCCCAAGTGTGACTTTGGAGAAGTCCAACATTGTTGTAATGAGCAGCACCAACATCTGAATGGAATTATGGGAGTGGGACCATGAATGTAGTCTTGTACAGTTTCACTATTATAAGTTGTTTGTTTGGGGTTTTTTGTTTGGTTCGTTTTGTGTTTGTTTATGGATGTGTGGTTGTTTTTCATGAAACTGCCTTAAATTAATGGGCCAGATGGGCAATAAAAGAGGAAGAATCACTATTGTCAGGATCTTTTTGTACAGTAGCACTTTTGGGTACCAGCACCGGGTGGGGGGTGGGTGTTTGTAGTGGTTTTGTTGCTGCTGTTTACTCGTTTCTCACCGGAGTGCTCAGCTCCCACTGCCACCCTTTCCTTCCGGGGAAGAGTGTGGGAACTGACCTAAGGCTCCTGTGGTCAGGTAACTTAGCCTTAACCTGTTACTAGACTGGGAAATCCCCAGTGCAAACGGGGTAGCTGAACATCCACTGGGATCTGATGAAGAGAAGACACACACCGCGCCGCGCTCGCAGCCTTCAGCCCTGCCTGCTCCTTGCTCCCTCCTCCCTCGGCTTTGCTCGGAACTGCCTCAGAACTGCCCGGAGCCACTTGGAAATTCGAGGAAAGAGAACACCGGCCCCTGCGCGGCGAGGCCTCCGGCATTACGGCTCCGCAAGCCGACAGGGCCGCGCGGCCGACAAACGCCCGCTGCGGGCGGAGACGCCGCTACCGCATCACCGTGCGTCACCTGGCGGTGTCGCGTTGCAGCCGTTACCCGTGGGCGTAACAGCTTCCGGGCTCCGGCTGCCTGTGGAGCCGGTACCCCGTGGCGGGTACCCGGCCGGGCCGGTGGCTCCGCTGCCTGCGCTTCTGGCAACACGAGACTGCCCCGGAGCCTCCCCACCATCGGCGGTAGCGGTGAGGAGGGTCGCTGCTTGCAGGCGGGTTAATCACGAAATCGTGGAATCACCTGGGTGGAAAAGACCTTCGAGATGATGAAGTCCAACCGTTGCCCAGCACTGCCAAGGCCACCACTAACCCGTAGCACTGAGGGCCTTGTCTCCACGGTGCGTGAGCTTTTGCAGGGACGGTGACTGCAGCCCTGTCCCGGGCAGCCTGTTCCAGTGCCTGAGCACCCTTTGGGGAAGGAATTGTTCCTCAGCTCCATCTAAACTTCCCCTTTCACAGCTTGAGGCCGTTTCCTTTTGTCCCATCCGGTGTTTCTTGGGAGCAGAGCCCAGCCCCTCCTGGCTCTATCCTCCTTTCAGGTACTTGTAGAGAGCAATAAGGTCCCGTCCCCCGTCCCCGTCCCCCCCCCCCCCCCCGAGCCTTCTCTTGATAGCCAGAATGAGCTAAGATGTACTAAGCATCAGAGAAGTACTGAACCCTTTTGTACTGTTTAGTGAGGTAATGAGGTAGAGAAAGTACTTGAAAACATCAGTGTACTGGTAGGACACACAAACCAGACTTTGCAGCTTTCCTGTGAAGGCAAACAGGAATTGTCCATGATTGTGCAGCCAGAAGGATTGTCAGTGGATTTAGCAGGGCAGGATTAGCAGCATAGCTGAATAGTTTGTAATAGAATAGAATTCTCCCACAACATCTCTTTAAAAAAAGGAGGTTTTTTCACATCCCAGGAAACTTGCTGGTGAGAAGGATTTTGTCTGAAGCCTTGCTTGGTAAATCTGTATGAATTTGATTAAATGTTTGCTGTCTGTTTTCATCTGACTCAGCAGTTTGCACTGCAGCTTGTTGTTCCTTATCTCTGGCTCCCTACTCAGTGTCCCACTTACAGTGGGAAGGGGCAGGTGGGTTTTTCCTAGACCTTGTTTTCCTGCTCAGGTGCTGTACCAGGTAGATTGAAGCTATGAATTCTTATCTGGTGTATTTAAGTTATTTACTTAGAAAATTTTACCCTCATGCATGATGAGATAGATACTGCCATGGGTTGTTCTGCTCTTGCATTTCCATACCTCAAGGCTTCGTCGTATATGACCATACACCTCTGAAGTGGGGTTTGGAAGCCATGTTGTCCTTTTGCTAAAATGCTCGCTCTTACACTAATCACTGGATTTGGGACTTGTTTTTGTTGAGAGCAGGGACCTGGGCAGTTTTTTGCTTTCCTCTCTGGGCTGGAGCATGGCTTTCTCCGTTGGATTCTGGGAATATATTTCACCTAATGAATTTTCTTCTTTTGACGACACATGGGTGTGTTCCCTGCTTGAGACATCTGGTGGTGGTGTATCTGGAGAATGCAAAAGCTTCAGATCATTTAGTTGCGAGTACAGTTAACAAGGTGAAGTGAGATAGAGAGTGCAAGACATTTTCACTTGTCATAGACTGGTTTCTGTGGGAACACAAGTGTGACTTGGGCTCTTATATGAGGGGCAAAATGTGTCAGGCATAGAATAGAAATCCTCAAATACTATCAGAATTCTGGGCTTTTATACTTTTTCAGTTTAGAGGCAGTCATGTCTGAAAACTGATATTTCTGGTTGTGCCAGCAGGCTGCTGAAGTGTTACTCAGGAAAATTTCTGAAACATACATTGTATTTTGAATAGAATCATAGAATCATAGAATAGTTAGGGTTGGAAAGGACCTTAAGATCATCTAGTTCCAACCCCCCTGCCAGGGGCAGGGACACTTCCCACTAAACCATGCCACTCAAGGCTGTGTCCAACCTGGCCTTGAACACCGCCAGCGATGGAGCATAGAAGCTCTACTTTTTTGTCTAGCTTATAAAGTTCGGCATGTGATGGAGAACAGAAAAGGCTTTATAAATGTAAACGAAGGAAGAATAGTTACTGGAGCTAGTATGAAAATTTAGCAGCTCTGTTCTTATTTTGGGAAGTTTTGCCAGTTTTCTGCACCACAGTTGCTTTCTACAACCCAGGTGAGATGGCCTCATTCAGCATCCTTCCTGTAAGCAGTAACAGGCAAGTGAAAACCTGCTTGTTTAACTGGCAAACCAGGCATTGGGCATCCTGGTTAGAGGAGGAAAGGCTGGAGATGAGGCTGCTCATCTCAATTTCTGTGTTTTATTTTTCTTCACTTTAACTGAACGTTGAATGCTTGATGAAATAAGGGAGTAAAATGTGATCAGCATTCTGCAGTAACTAAATATTGCAGTGGGTGCTTCAGTTGACACTGTTGGATAAAGATATGGTGAGATAATCACAAAGGAGTATGGTGAAAGCTGGGATCCTGGCTCCCACCCTGATGCCTCTTTCTTTCTTGGAGCTAATGGGAATGGTATTAAGAGGCTCAATGTAGTGAGATACTGGGTGTGTGTGTGTATGAGATAACCACATGGTGAAGGGGAGAAAGGAATTTACTGGGTTGCTTGGAGGAAAAGCAGGAAGGTTCTGGGAAAGAGGTAAGTTCTCCACAGTGGGGCCATATAACTTAAACAAGGGCTGAGGTAAAGTGATTATTTTACCATTAAAGAGGTACTGTGCTAAAAGTCCAGAACTATAAGGGGAAAAAGTATGATATTTGGAAGAGGCCTAGGTGTGAGCAAGTAGTTGGATGTAACTTATGGTGTAACTACACTGGAAAGATTTCTTCAAGTATTTTTTATATTTGGATTTGGGATTTAGTGTGCCATCCCTTCCAAATTCTAGGGTAGACATTCTGCAGAATCTCCTTGGGGATAATGGGATTCTTGAAGTTTTCTGTACCTCCAGCAAGGTAATGTCATTTCCTATTGCTCATTCCCATTAGCTGTCTTTCTTTTTTTCTCCTCCCTTTTGAAAAGCTGGAGCAAAGAGTTAGTTCCTTGAGTTACGTTTTGCAATGTATGAAAGTTTGATGTCGGAGGAAGTTTTCATTTTGTGTTTGCTCTTATTGACCTTCTGTATGCGTAGCTTGCTTTGAACCGTTTCTTTCTCATTTCTTGTGAATTCTCCTGTTTTCCAATAGTTTTCCTGAGAAATACAGTTACTTTTTATTTATTTATTTATTTAAAAATTAATACCTATTTGACTGTGGTAGCTGTAGCAGAGAGAGCAAACTGGGTTGTATTTTTTTTTTCCATGAAGGTTAGTTGCAGGTCTCATGTTCTACCTTCCCCTGCCTCTTTCTATCCTGTTTGTTTATTGCTGTGGTTTCTGATTTAGTATCATTGGGAAGTTAAAAAGAAAAGTTTGCTGAGTCAGAGGGGGTCTAACCCAGATAAAGTCTTGCAGAAAACATGACACTTTATGTGATCATTTGTTGAGGCATGTTTAAAGCAAAATTAAGTGTTAGAAGAAATGTGACTGAAAGCATGATGTTAATGACCCTTAAAGCATTACTTTTACCTGTTTTTTATCTTTCTTTCCTCATTTATGAGAACTTGCTGCAGTTTCCTAACCCCTGTCTCTGTGAACACTCTCTTGTACAGTCTCCCTCTGAGATGTAGTGGAAGGAGCAGAGAAAGGGCAATAGTATCATCCACTCCTGCCTCATTTCTCCCAAAAGAAGCTTCCTTAGTTCTCAGACTGCTTTAGCCAGATAACAATTACTCTAGCATTTACTTAAGGTTCCCCAAAATAATGAGGTGTTACTTTCCCATGGTTGTGATAATATTCGAGAGTTGCTCAGATGAGCAGGCCAATATAGGCAAACATCTATGGAGGAAGGTCTACTGCTTACCTTGGCTGTGCCCTCGGCACAGCAGTATCCACTAAAGACCACCTGAAACTCATGTTTGTGGTTGCTGGGTTTTTGTCCTTCCAAAACAAGTGAAATTAAATAACTTTGACTCTTGTAAATGTTGTTTCTTCTTTGGGAAATGGCCAGAGGCGTGTTTGCTTGCTTCTGCCTGTCCTTTCAGAGAGTGGAAATATGGTTAATATGAAAAAAGAATGCAGAGTTGTGCCAGACCACACTTGTTTGTGCTGGCCTCATGCAAGAGCTCTGAAAATCACTTTTGCTACACTGACAAATAAATCGTTCTCAGCTGGGTGTCATGTAGTGCGAGAATTCTCATAAAGCAAAACCAAAGGGTAAAAAGCAGCTGAGAGTCTTTTTGTTTCAGGACTGTTGCTGTAATGTGTGTGTGCTAAGGAGGGGATTTGTTACCAAGTTTTCTTAATAAATGAAGTATTACACCACTGCTCTGAGGCACCTCAATGGGAAAGACTTGGTTTACAGCATCAAAGGAGCTTGTGTATCTAATCTCTTTAGATTACCACTGTGGGAATAGTGAGAGACCACTTTGTTGTTAAAGCTCAAGAAATTGCTTCTGACAGAAGCACTGGGCCTGTCCCTGTGCCTGGGTCAGTAACTCATAGTACTTGTTGCTGTTCAGTGTCTGCTGACTCTTGGTAATGCACTGGTGCCCTTCTGCGTGCCTTTTGGAATTGACAGCTTTCTTTTTCTTGAGCTGTAAGGTGTGTAAAGGGTTTCAGCTAAGGCACACAAATTCAGGTATCACCATGTGAGATGGGTGTCTCCTGCTATAGTCTAGAGCAATTTATAATTAGTGAATTTGAGATCAATTTTCAGTGTTGTAATATTTAACTGAATCATGCTTGGGCTCCGTTACTTTTATGAATAGGGCCTAGCACACTTGCTCTCTAGTTTTGCTTCTCTTTAGCCAGTTGCTTTAATAAATACAATTATTTAATGAACTGTCTTGGGACATTTGTGTTATATTTTCTACCTGGACTCCAGTGAGGCCTTTGACATCATCCCATAAGATCCTCATAGTAAAGCTGATGAGGTATAGGCTGGATGAACATAGAATGAGGTGGCTTGAAAAGAGCTGGCTCAGAGGGTAGGGATCAGTAGAACAAAGCCCTTTTGGAGGCCAGTAACTAGTGGTGTACCCAATGGGCTGATACTGGGCCCAGTCCTGTTCAACTTCTTCATTAATGATCTACAGGCTTGAAGACAACACCAAACTGAGAAGGGAAACTGTGAAGTCCTGCACCTAGGAAGGAATAACTTCATGCACTGGCAAATGCTGGAGAACAACCAGTTGGAAAGCAGCTTTGCAGAAAAGGACTTAGGACTGCTGGTAGACATGAGGCAGCAGTGGGGCCTTGCTGCAAAGAAGGCGCATGGTGTCCTTATCCTGGGCTGCATTAGGAGGGGTGTTGCTGGCAGTTGAGGGAAGGGATCCTTCCCCTCTGCTCTGCACTGGGGAGGCCACACTTGGAGTGCTGGGTCCAGTTCAGGGCCCCTCACTATGAGAAAGACATGGGCATGCTGGAAAGAGCAGTGAAGCACCACACGGGTGATGAAGGGACTGGAGCACCTCACCTATGAGGAAAGGCTGAGAGAGCTCCCTGCAGAGCAACCTGCTCCTGATTTTTAGATTTAGGTTTTCTTTTGCTTTTGTTTTTGTAAGACTAATTTGTATATTTTCATTATTGCTTTGTATCAGTTATTAATGCCCTGCCTCCTGAAGATGCTAGTGAGTAATAGCCAGCCTTTTATATGGGTATACAGAGAGAGGCTTTGGTGAGTTCTTCCATGTCTTCTCTCAAGCAAGTGTTATTTTTGTTCTGATTTGGTGTGATACTAATCCAGCAGTTTTTCTCCAATACATTTTAAGGCACACAATAAATTAAACAACTCAGAGTTACCTTTTTTTTCCTGTTTCTGTGTGCTTTTTCTCTGGTGGTTTGTTGCTTTTTTTCAGTGTTAATGACAAGAAGATTCTCTCTTAAAGATTTTTTCCCTAGTAATGGAAGTTTTTATATATCTATAAATATATATATATATATATGAGCCATCCATCTGAAGATGTTTGGACTAAACTGTGTATCTGTCCAAGCTGTATTTCTCTTGACAGCTGGAGCAGGCCTTGGCCAAGGTAGGTGATACTCTTTTTAAATGTGTAAAAAGCTCTGTAGCTTTCCTTAACTCAGCCTCTGCTGAATTCCATCCATGGAACTGTACATGGCAGTTCAGCTTTTTGTCAGTAGAGGTTATTCTGAGACATATTTTTTTGATGTTCATTGTTCAGTGTTGTTGAAAGATGTGCCATTGGGAGCACAAATCAGGAGAGAAAAACTTCCTGAATATTTCCATTCATGTTCATTTATTCCTTTTCATTAAAATGTCACTACAGTAGCTCCCGTTTACAACTGACAAATGTGTTCTTAAGCCAGTTCGTAAATTCACATCAATTAAACTGTTAGAATGGAAAGGGAGTATGTTTTCCAGCGTCCTTCACTGAACTTCCTACCGGTCCTCTACATACTTGTGTCCATGTTTCCATTATTGATGCTTTTCAGTCTTCTATTTTTATATTTGCAGCTTGTTCTAATTAATTTTCCTGTAACTCTTCTTCATTCAGTTCTGTAAATTCTTGAGTATCTTTTTCATCAAACTCAATATTTTGTGCAACATTTACTATTTGAACTACATCATCCTCTCTTTTCTCAAACCTTTTAAAGTCATGAGTATAGTCCTTCCATAGGGCCTTCCAAGAATCAGTCACTGTCTTGCTGCTACTTATGTCTCAGAAATATTCCTCTTACGAAGCAGAATGTTTTTTTCAAGGCATGTTGCAGCTTTTCAAGAATTCACACACTACTGATTTGATTTGTCATTTCTTTTAACTAATGCATTTGTCATAAATAAAGAATTTTGAAACTAGCACTCTTGAGTGGTTCTAAACTGAGGCGGCATTTGGTGGTAAGCACAATCTCAGTGTTCAAAGGCAAATCACAGAGGGGAGCTGGTTGGCTGCTCTACTGAGCATCAGCAGGATGGTAAGTGCTGGATTAGCTGTGTGACTAGAGCAGCTCACTAACCAGTATTCTGTAATAACTGGATGTTACTCATGCCTCATCATCTCAACACTAGTGACCAGGTAGCATAAGTAGGGTTACATGTTTCAGCACCCCCAGGTTTCTTGACAGGTTCACATTTGAAGCCTCCACATAAATTACCACATAACATTAAAATGTTGTGGGGTTTTTTATGACCTCAGACTCAGGAGCTTGTTTCTCCAGAGCAGGAAAAGCATTTGACGATACTTTTCTAAAAGCTGTGTATCTTCCATTCTGAAAATGTGTTGCTATGCATAGCCTCTGATACCTCTTTCCCCTGCCTAGAAAAGAATCTGCAGCCTTTTGATTAGCACTTACTCATTCCTCCTTAAACCTGGCTATAAGAGATTTTGGTTTGGTTTTTAATTCTGATAGCCCCACTTGCTTGGTTTGAAAACTCCTGAGCAGGAGTGCAGTGTGGTGGTGGGTCATAGTTCAGCATTCTGGTTTCTGCAAGGAATGATGGAACCAGGAGGTAGATGATGCACTACTGAAGATGCTGGAGACAAAATCCCTTTGAGTGGACAGTGAGTTTGAAGTCATTTATGTTCGTATATGGTGAGAAGTCCTCTCAAACTTGCATCAAGCAGTGGTATCAGTACTAATACAGAGAAGAGACTTCTGGGACGGACAAAAAAACAAACCCAAAACCCAAACCTGACAGCCTATCTTCCTGATAAGGAAGGCTTCTTGTGTACCATAGTAGAAGAGGTGGGGGAAAAGCTCTAAGATTTATAAAAGTAATTGTTCTATTATCGATGTCTTACATGTATGAACTTTGAGATAAGATTACACGTTCACGTGTGAACCACCTATAGGGGGTTTTAGGGGCTCCCTCTTATAGCAGTATGTTATTACTGCTGATATTTTGCTAGTGCTATCTATCTCTTTGCAATCTCCATTTGCATTTTCATATGCTAGCTGAAATAAAAGTGCATGAGCAGACTCAGGCTTATCAATCTTTGTGTAGCATTGCTTAATCAGTCTATAAAAGACATGTAGGGTTCCTGAGACCCTTGGCGAGCACTTGCAAAAGAAGTAGTTTTCTTTCCTGATTCACGTACTCACCTCCAGGCTTGAACAGAATACGGGTGGCTTGGTCAAATACCAGAGGATTTAGATTAATTTGGTTATGAGGTTGCAGCCATTGCCCAGATCCTGTTAAAATGTCAGTATCTATTGGTATTCCTCTCTGAACATTATCTAATACCTGTAAAGCCACTAAGTTATTATATTCCAGTCTCCACACTGAGATGAGTATTGAGCACACTGAGTACTGAGCAGATGTCAAAATTGTTTGCATTAAAGTGTTCCAATCCCATGGCACCATAGATCCTGAACTAGCCATCATTTCTGTCATACCTAGTGTGTAAGGACACTGAATTCCATTTTCCATCACTGATTTTTTCAATTCCTTAAATACTGTATATGCAATATTTTCATGTAGCGGTTGTTGTTGTCCCTGCCCATCTGTTCTATAAAATACAGGAAAAGTGAAAGCCATGTCTCCAATAAAATCACCATCCTCTATCGCTTTCCTCATACATTTTTGTATAAATGCTTTAGTAGCCTTCTGTTTAACTAACTGCTGGCCAAATGGTTCTTTATTGCGATTAATCAAGGGAGGTGTGGTAGGTTGAGGAGCATGAGGAATATTCAATGTGAATGCCTTTAATGGCATCAGAGGCAGGTAGAAATTTGGTTCCTTTTTTGGATCTACAGGGCCAGGATCAAAAGGATCATCAGGCTTCTCAGAGAAGATATTTTCATCCTTCTGTCCTTTCTCTTTCAAATTGAGCAATTGTCCTTGCTTGTTCAAATTGTCATCATCTCTTTTATCATGTTTCTGAATTATATCCTCAGCAGGTTGTAAATTAGATAATGCAGAATAGACAAAATGCCATGTCACTATTAAATCAGCAGGAAGCTCCATACCAAGGCAATTTCAAGTCTGTAAATGTTCTCCCACTCTCTCCCATATGCGAGTGTGAAATGACCCTGTTGCTGGAAACCAGTTGCAATTTGTTTTGACCCGTATCCATGGGATATAGCCCTAGAGGGCAGGGAGTCCCAAGACTGTTAGTTGATATTCAAGGATCACCTGCCACAAGCTCAGGAGTGTTGTGTCCTGACTGGAAGGAAGTGCAGCAGGAGGGCCAGGAGACCTCCATGGATGGATAAGGAGCTGCTGAGGAAACTTGGAGGAAAAAAAAAGGCTTTAAAAAGGTGGAAGCAAGGACAGGCAGCCTGGGAAGAATACAGGGATGTTGTCCGGAAAGCTAGGGACCAGGTTAGGAAAGCTAAGGCCCGCTTAGAATTAAACTTGGCTAGGGATGTGAAGGATAACAGGAAGGGATTCTGTAGGTACATTGTGAATAAAAAATAGACTAGGGACAACATGGGCCCTCTCCAGAAGCTATCAGGAGAACTGGCCACTCTGTATTTGGAGAAGGCTGAAGTTCTTAATGATTTCTTTGCCTCAGTCTTCACCGGCAAATGCTCTAACCACACCACCCAAGTCCTGGAAGGCAGACGCAGGGACTGAGAATAAAGACCTTAGGCCCACTGTACGAGAAGATCTGGTTCAAGACCATCTTAAGAACCTGAACGTGCACAAGTCCATGGGACCTCATGACATCCATCCGCGGGTCCTGAAGGGGCTGGCAAATGAAGTTGCTAAGCCACTGTCCATCATATTTGAAGATCACAGCAGTCAGGTGAAGTTTCTGATGACTGGAAAAAGGGAAATATAACCCCCATTTTCAAGAAGGGGAGAATGGATGAGCCGGGGAACTACAGAGCAGTCAGTCTCACCTCTGTGCCTGGCAAAATCTTAGAGCAGATTCTCCTGGAAGGCATGCTAAGGCACATGAAAAACAACAAGGTGGCTGGTGACAGCCAGCTGGCTTTGTGTCCTGGGTTCAGCAGTAGCAGTCATTTTTCTCCTTAGTAGCTGGTGCAGTGCTGTGTTTTTGACTTTCAGCCTGGGAACAGCACTGATAACACTGATGTTCTTAGTTGTTGCAATAATGTTTAGTCTGACCAAGGACTCTCTGAGTCTCATGCTCTGCCAGGGAGGAGAGGAAGCCGTGAGGAAGCAGAGACAGGACACCTGACCCAAACTAGCCAAAGAGGTATTCCATGCCACAGCATGTCATGCCCAGTATGTAAACTGGGGGCAGTTACCCGGAAGGGTTAGATCATTGCTGGGTTGGGCTGGGTATGGGTAGGCGGGTGGTGAGCGGTTGTATTCTCTTCCCTTGTTATTTCCCTTATCATTATTATCTGTGGTAGCAGCAGTGGTTTGTGTTATACCTTAATTACTGGGCTGTTCTTATCTCAACCCATGGGAGTTACATTCTTTTGATTCTCCTCCCCATCCCTCTGGGGAGTGAGAGAGAGACTGTGTGGTTTTCTGAGTTACAGCTGGGCTTAAACCATGACAGCTGGGAAGGTAGTTTTTCTCTTAGCAAAACAGTATCTGCCTTTTGTCCACATGCAGTTGGTCATGGATCAGTACCTGTGTGGCCAAGCTGCAGTTTTCCTATTGATGTCCATAGAATTGATGTACGCTTTCAAGGATATGATAACTTGTTAACAAGTCATTTATGTTAAAGTTTGTCAGACTAAGGACTTTTTAACTGGGATGGAACATTTGACATTCTTTACTCAAGTATGCATCCTGGAAAGGTTGAACTCAAGGATGTACAATCATGATGTTTCAAGTACTTCACCAACTTGGCAAGACAGTACAAGATCCTGGAGTCCTTCCCTGAACTGTCTTCATTATAATACTAAAATGCTCTATTTGGTGCTTGTTAGGCCACCCCTGGAATACTGGGTTCAGTTTTGGTCCCTGTGCTATGAAAAAAATATGGACAGGCTGGAGAGGGTCCAGAGAAGGGCCACAGAGATGATCCATGGACTAGGCAGCATATGAGAAGAGGCTGAGAGAGTTGGGACTGTTCAGCCTGGAGAAAAGGCGGCTCAGGAGAGACCTCGTCCCATGTTCCAGTATTTAGAGGGTGGTTATAAAGAAGCTGGAGACTCCCTTTTTACAAGGACTCCCATGGAAAAGACATGGGTGATGGGGTAAGTTACTCCCAAGGAGATTCTGGTTGGACACAGGAGAAAAAGTTTACCCAATGAGAACAATCAACCACTGGAATAATCTCCCCAGGGAAGTGGGGGATTCCCCAGCATCAGATATTTGTAAGATTCAGCTAGGCAGGGTGCTGGGATACCCTGTCAAGACCATGGGCACATTCCCTGCCTCCAGCTCTTCCTGTGGATGGAATTATGAGTCTCCCTGCAGTTGGCATCGGTACTTGCCTTAAAGTTTGTAACGCCGAGCAGCACATTCTAGTGTTTCTCATTCCTGAATTTACCTCCCTCTTTTGTATGCCATTAAGCAGGATGTTGGGTTTTAAATCCGTGTCAGTGCTGAATGTGGTAACTGAACTGCTGTGTCCTACAAGCATCATCTCACCCCTCTGTCCCTATTTCCCTTCCCACTATTACAGTTTCTCTGGAGCAGAAACCGCTGTTCCCCTCCCTCCTCACCAAGAGTAAATCTGCTACTTCCAAAACAAGGAGTCCCTTTCAAACTGCATAAAGGTGGAAGTAAGAGTTACTGGTTTGGGTTATCTATCTTCCCCCCCTTTCAGCACAGATGCCAGTTTTCTACCAAATTCACAAGTAGCACATGCTCACTTTGATATTCCTGCAGTTGGCATTGATTTATGTGATCATTAATTTCTGCACACAGAACCAGGAAAATCACTGGTATGCTTGCTAGATTATAGGGTGGCTAAGAATAAGAACTGACATGTTGATATAGGAAATGCAGACTTCACACAGGGCAAACTACGTTAACTAAAGGTTCTAAAATGTAAAGTAAACTTTATTATCCTTAAACAACAAAATAGATTTCTTTGGTTGTACAAATTTCACTAGTTACAGTCTTGATGCGCTAATTTTCCCTCAGAGTCTCTCAGGAGAGAATGGGAGAGAACCCAGAGCCTGGCACCAGGTACCGCAAATGGAAAGAAAAAGAGAATCACAAGTTAGTCACCAAACCCAATCCAGGATTTTTTCCAAAATTGCTGTTGTTAAAAAGCAAATGCTAAAATTAGATTTAAAAAGGAAAAGCTCAAATTGCTGATGATGGAAGCAGCCACAGCTGCAGTTTGAGATTATCGGAGTCCCCCCTTCAAAGCTCTGTAAAATCAAAACATACGAAATCAGTTAAAATGATCCACTGGATTTTGGCATGAAGGGAGAGTATCAACTAAAAGAAAAACTGCATTCATTTCTTTCATTCAGCACATATAAAAGCAGAAGTGCCTGGCGCTCCCAAGCCACTGAAAGGCTTAAGGTCCAACTCTGGTCTTACTGCTGGAGGGGTTCAGCAGGGAGCACCAATGTATCAGGTTGGACAGGTCAGGTCCCTGCCAAGCTCGGGCACCTTTCTCCCTGTTAGAGGCATTAAAAAAACAGAAAACAAAAAAAAAGGGGGATGTTTTATTTCAGCATTGGGCAGCAGAGACCGATTTCAGTGCTATCAGCAGCATCTGTCTCCTCCATATCTGCAGAGCGCGCTTGATACAGAATCTGTTCACAGCCCTTCCACCCATGGAAACTGGGAATCACACCCTCCTCCTTTTCATTTTCTCCCTCCTGCCTGGGCAAGCATGTATCCTCCCTGTGCTACATGGAAAGGGGTCTGAAGCCAACAAGTTGGCAAACAGTAGAACTGTGTAGTTATTGCAAGGCATAGGCCAGACCCACTGTACTTCACTCTGCTCCTCGAGAGCTCCAAGCTGGGCACCTCATAATGTCACATTTCACTTCACAGCTAGCAGGTAAGTCACCCACCAGTATCCTACCTGTAAGACCCCTTCACTCCTAACCTCACCCCAGCAATGCCACTTCCTACCCTTCCCCGTTTCCTGAATCCTAACCCACTATCTTATCTGCTGTTTACACCTCCTACCTCTGCCACCGCATCCTAACCCCCCAACTACCCTGCTCTCTACTGCTGTCACACATGCACCCTTCTACACTCTGCTACAGCTGCTCAGCTCCTCTCTCGTTTCTATTCCAGATCAGTCCCAGTGCTGACAGAAGCTGGATACCTGGCCTCCTCTGACAGTCAGTGTGCTTGCTGAGGGGTGCAACTGCACACACGAGATACACACCTTATGTGTACACCCAGGTAGTACCTGTCCCCCAGGAGAGCATAAAATGCAGTCAGGAGCAGTTTCCTATGCAGGACAGGTTGCTGTGCTCCCAGAGGCAAGTGGCACAGAGCTGGCACAGGCTCCTGCTCAGTCAGTTGTCTTCACTTGAGCACACAGGTATCAGAGGGAGGCATTTCACTGGAATTCCTTTTGTTTTCTCTTTTTTTTCTTCTTCTTCTTTTTGCCTCCAAGCCACCCATTTCCATACGCTCCCAAAAGCAAGTGAGGTGACACGGGGGGAGAGGTGGGAGATGCTTTTTGGCAAAAGACTGGAAATTAAGTAGGAGCAAAGGCAGGCTGGACCTTCCTTCTAACTCATGCCAGAGAAGAAGCTCCCACAGTAAACCACTAAAAAATCCAGGTTGAGGAAATAACAGCTGGAACCCAACACACTCTCACGCTCATATTCTCCGTCCTACCCTTTCCCCACACACACTATTTACAGGCTAACAAGCTGCAGCTGCCCACTGTCCTACCCACGCCTCCTCTCAATTTGCCACCAGTAAGTCTAGTGTTGTCCCATTTTGTTCAGGACATGCCCCAGTGCATCATTGGGTGAGAAAAGAGGGCGGTTCACAGCCTTAAAGGAAGTTAGTTGACCACAGTGCTCCCTGGGGTGCTCAGTTCCCATCCAAAGTCCAGGAGGCAGCAGTGTGGGCAGTCCAGTGCTGCCCCTGGAGCACAGGAAGCTCAAGAGGCCTGTGCTGGGCTATTCCATTGCCCAGGTCCATCAGATCTACGTAGGGACAGCAGCCTCCAAGCTGCGCCGGCTGTGTCGGAGTTTGCGTTTACTGCTGTACAGGGCCATTTCTTCCAGTGCTGATGAAGTAGGTGTTGATGATTCACGTGTCACTAACATTTCCTCTTCCTCTGGCTGCCCATCCTCCTCCTGGGGAACTGTGAGGACAAGAACAGGTAAGGCTTTAAGAGAAGTGCCAGGTTAAGCATAGAGCTGATGCAGCTAACGTAGACATAAGGGTACACCGAGGTGCTGAATTTGAGACTGCACTGAAGTGTTAGTGATCTCCAGTAATCCCATGCCCAGAGCTTTTAAGTGATGTGTAGCTCATGTTCTGACCTCTGCAGGTTCTGGGAAGTCACATGCGTGAGAAGAGACCTGCCCCAACCCTGAAAATTACTGAAAGTGCCATAGGAAAAATCAAGTCTGCTGAAAGGACTCGGGTGTCTGCTGGTGTCCGCAGCACATCAGTAGTTTCAGTAGTGGTGTGCACTAAAGAACAGTGTGACTACCAGCTATAGTAGCCGTAGCTAGAGGTGAGAGTTGTGGCCTTCCTTAATGTTGAAGTTACACAACTAAGTCCTTCCTGTAAATTCAAACTGTGACTTGTGTCCCTCACCAAAGGAACTCACCAGGAAAGATACACTGGGGCAGGGCCAGACCCTCAGTTAACTTGATCTCAGGCCTTTTAGGATGTGTTCTGCATGTAAGGTACACTGCTGTTACAGTGGCTCCTCACCCTTCTGAAAGGAGCTTGTATCTGATGCACTTTGACATCTGCCCTTTGTGATAATTTGGCTTGAACAACTACTGTGAGACACTTGAGTAAAAAGGGAAAAGTTCCACAAACCCATAGGTTTTTCCTTTCAAATGCAAACTGGCTCCTGGGAAGCCTCTAAAGTCTTTGAACAAGGCAGATTATCTACGAAGATCTACCAGATCAAAGCTTCCGTCTACCAAACTTTACCCAGTGGCCCATCCTCTGCTCTAGAGCCAAGCTCCAAGATGCAACATCCCCACTGTTACAGTACCCAAGTATGAGTAGCTGTTGTAATTCAGAATCCTTCTGGGAATATTAACTGTAGCATGAACCTGTTGTTTGAAAAGGCCTCAGAACCAAATGCAGGTGACAAACCTGACATCTTGGCATTCTGGGCTTGGAAAGCAGGTGACAGACTTCCAGATAAGGCAGACAGGTATAAATGAATGGCACTGACACATGCAGGTAAAAATCCATATTGAGGGGGAAGGAAATTAGTGTGGCTTGGAGGGAACTCATTCCTTTAAAAACCTCTTTGACTAGAATTTGCCAAAAGAGCCATCAAACATGCAAGTTCAGTGATCTCAACACAGCAAACAAAACTTCTACAACCTGCTAACTGCTCCTCAGCCAAAGCTCTTAATGAAAACAAGCTGCCATGGGATAAGGCAACAAGTCCCTTAGGGTTAAAACACAGAAAACCTGCAAGGAGATGTTACCTGCTTTCACAACACAGTGCAGCAATCTGTATTAGTCAGTATTTGGTAACTAATGAGGAGTAGAAGTGATAAAGGCTATATTAAGAGAAACTGCTGGTGGTACCAAGCTGTGTATCAGGGTAGTCAAATGAAACTCAACTCCACAAAAGAGCATTAGGATTTTACAGTTAAATGCGCAGTGATGTGGAAGGTGAAATTTACTGCAAATGTGAAGAGATTCAGGGAAGAAATAAATAGCTCTACAATTAAAGGCCTCTGGCTTAGGAAGTGCTAAAACACATGTTCTTGTACTGGGGAGTAGTATTCTCAAAGGAGTAACTTTATACTTTTCTTCTTTTATGCTCTTTTCTTGGCATTCCCAGTAGTTTGCATCAGCCCCAATACTGGAGCAGGCAGAACTTTGTGCTGTCTCAGGGGTTTATTTTTATGCTATTGGATGATGCTTAAGCTCGGAAAAAGTAACATAACCCTGATTGCACATAGAAAGCAACATCCTTAAAATGAGCTTATGATTTTGTTGCCATTAGTGGGAGCTTTCTGAAAACACTGGCACTTCTCAGCAATACCATTTCATTTTAGGATTAGATATTGGAAAAGATGTGAGAACATACAGAATGCCTTCTGCCACTCCATCAACTCATCACGTACCTATGTTTGCAGTACTGCTTGCAGCCCTTCTCTACCTTAAAAATGGCGCAGATGAAATAAAAAAGGTCCGAAGGGACATAGGAACAACTCCCATAGATAAAGAATAGGATTGTTGAGCCTAGAAAATGGGTAACTGATAGGATACTTGCCTGTATGAAAGGTACAGAAAGAGGGAATAGGACACAGTTATTCACTGCACCCCAGAAGAGCCAAGGAAATGATCAAGAAACAGAATTAAATAATATGCCAGCAGAAGTACTCCTAAGGAGCAGGGAGGTCTTGCTGAACTCCACTGCTACTGCAGCCACCCAGACTGAAGTGGGAGATAGTCTGAGCCTGTCTATTCAACCTGTGGACAGAAGGACACATGATAGCTACAAGAGCCTGATGAGATACGCAGGCAAAGCTTCAGTTCCTGTTTAGTTAGGGGACCACGCACAGAGATCCACAAGCACAGGCTTGGAGACTTGCCTGGGTACTCGAGCACCAAATCTCTCAACTCTTAAACCAGGATGAATTTATCTGCAGCTGCCGGCTGCAGGATTCTTTGCTCTTGCAAGAGGTGCAGACCCTGTCCAATGAATGTCACCCATTTCCAGCAGGTAACAGAGGCCAAAACTTCCCACCTATATTCTACCCTCTTTACTCCAGAACACAAACCCAGAAGAAAACCAGGCATGCTTGTTACACACCATTCATCATCAGCCATCCCTAGAGCACAATGCAAATATCCTACCCAAAACAGAATGTGGCGAGCTTGGAGGTTTCATTCTAGAATGGACAAAAATAAGACATTGCTTCAAGCAGCAAGAAGTTGAAGTCCTCAGGGTTGATTCCACAAGGAGGAAAAGGGGAACCCTCTAGAGCCATGGTGGGAAGCAAGTAGTACAGAAATGACTCCTTTGGCCATGAGCTTACCTGAGTTATTTCTGTCATCTACGTATCTGAGGTCATCAGCTGCATCAGGTGACTGGAAGAGAACAGAAGACATGAGCCTCCACTTCTGTAACACCAGTGCCAGGTAATTTCCCACCTCCAGCATTCCAAAACACTCCAGAGAACCTTTAGCCCTCAAAAGTGCTGGTAACTCAGTGAATTACTACATGATTACACATTATTCCTCTGTGCTAAAGTCAAGCAGCCCCTTGCCTGAACTGCAGGATGAGCTGTGTGCCTGCTCATCAGAGCTCTCCCTTCTCTGTGCCTGTGTAGGAAGGAGAGGATTGGAAGTGACATGAAAGGCAGAAAGCATGAAGACTGTAGAAAACGAGTAGAAACATGGGAGGACAGCAAAGATGAGCTATCTTTCCTTCAGAGTCCCTAATTCTGCCCCTGCTCTGTTCCCAGCCCCAGCTGCTTACACAGAATCAACTTCCTTTTTTTCTATTCAGGTGTGTGTAGAGAACTGATGTGGGATAGGGAGCAGTCACATCCAACACATGGCAGAGAAACAGCTAAGGGATAATCATGAAACCACCACCACCTCCTGCTGATTTTAAAGCCTTCACAAAATGAAGTCTGCAGCCACCAGAGCTGCTTGTAGCTCATCAAATCAGAGCGCCACCAGCATAAGAAAACAACTTTGCTTATGGTCATGAACTTGAGATGGCTTGAAAATCAGCACTATTCTGGGGAGAGGCACAAATGTCCCAAACCCTACTTATTTTAATGAAATAAAGAATTTAATCTAGCTGTATGTAGAGCTTCAAGGATAGATAGGTCAAAGTATTCTGCTTAGGTATTCTGTTTTACTTCAAAAATGGCTGCATTTGTTACTTCCACTATTCTTAATAGGTTTGTACACAATACACTGAGCTCAACACTTCCCTGGAGCTGTACAAATGTGAGGATAGAGCTTCAGAAGAGCTCAGTATTCATCAAGTTTAATAATGTCCAATTCAGCTCAGAATTCTGGCCACTACTCACCAAAACCTGCTTGCTTAGCTCAAGAGCACAAGTGAGGAGTAGCTTAACTTCTCTTTAGCTGTAGGATAAAGGATGGAGGCTCTATACACTTATATGGAAAGCATTAAGGAAGTTTCCCAGCTCTGGGAGTGCAAGAAGCTCTCATTTTTATATAACTTGCTTATTTTGTGCAAGCAGCAAAACTGGAGGGGGCAGGAAAGAGGGCGAGATGATCCGAGCCCATTTAATGCTTTAGAAGCAAATGTGTGGTAGAGGTCATGCTGCTATGGTATAACTTGAGCACCCACTGCTGAGCAACACAGCGCAGCCAAACAGCACCTGCATGATCCAAAGACAGTGACGTAGTTGTGCAAGTATGGCCAGGAAGTAATACAGCCTCTTAGTAACTGTGCTGCTGAGAGAGGTCCAGAGGAGCTGCCTGGTGATCCCGAGGTGTAGCCTCCTTTGTTGGCACCCTCTCAGCTGCATGAAGACCCAGTGCTACACTGTGGCCTCGGCAGAGACTTGAGGAAACTCCAGTAGTCAGAGCTGCTACTAGGGCTTGAGTTGCCAGTCCTCTAACTCACTTGGTACAGGACCTCGGCAGGAGTGCACCATGAAAGCAAGGGATTCTTAGAGAAAAAAGACGGGTGACTACCCAAGGCTGAGCAATGCCACCAGTGAAAGGAGTCAGCCAAGAGTATAATCATAGAATCATAGAATAGTTAGGGTTGGAAAGGACCATAAGATCATCTAGTTTCAAACCCCCTGCCATGGGCAGGGACACCTCCCACTAAACCATGCCACCCAAGGCTCTGTCCAACCTGGCCTTGAACACTGCCAGCAACGGAGCATTCACAACTTCCCTGGGCAACCCATTCCAGTGCCTCACCACCCTTACAGTAAAGAATTTCTTCCTTATATCCAATCTAAACTTCCCGTTTAAGTTTTAACCCCTTATCCCTTGTTCTATCACTACAGTCCCTCACGAAGAGTCCCTCCCCAGCATCCCTATAGCCCCCATCACATACTGGAAGGCTGCTCTGAGGTCTCCACACAGCCTTCTCTTCTCCAGGCTGAACAGCCCCAACTTTCTCAGCCTATCTTCATATGGGAGGTGCTCCAGTCCCGTGATCATCCTCGTGGCCTCCTCTGGACTTGTTCCAACAGTTCCATGTCCTTTTTATGTTGAGGACACCAGAACTGCACACAGTACTCCAAGTGAGGTCTCACGAGAGCAGAGCAGAGGGACAGGATCACCTCCCTCGACCTGCTGGTCATGCTCCTTTGGATGCAGCCCAGGATACAGTTGGCTTTCTGGGCTGCGAGTGCACACTGCAGCCGCCTCATGTTCATTTTCTCATCGACCAACACCCCCAAGTCCTTCTCCTTGGGCTGCTCTGAATCTCTTCTCTGCCCAACCTGGAGCTGTGCCTGGGATTGCTCTGACCCAGGTGGAGGACCTTGCACTTGGCATGGTTAAACTTCATCAGGTTGGCATCAGCCCACCTCACAGGCATGTCAAGGTCCCTCTGGATGGCATTCCTTCCCTCCAATGTATCAACCGAACCACACAGCTTGGTGTCATCAGCAAACTTGCTGAGGGTGCACTCAATCCCATGGTCCCTGTCACCACCAAAGATGTTGAACAAGACCGGTCTCAGCACCGATCCCTGAGGGACACCACTCGTTACTGGTCTCCAGCTGGACAACTAATAATGGCTAACTGCCCACAAATCCTCAAACTGCAACTCTGCTAAAGTCAGCCTGGTTTTGGGGATGACACCTTGGACCTGCGATCTCTGTGTCATGACTGCAAGTTAAAGCCCAACATGTGAGTACTTGCTAGTTCTCCACACACAGCACAAAGGTAACTGCACGTATTGCTTCACTGTCGTTACAGGAAACTAAAAAACCAATCATAACCATACAGTATCTGCTCAGATGTGACAAATGCCAATCAGTTAACGAGTAACACAGACGACAAGAGAAAGGCAGTTCACAGTCCTGGGCAACTGGCTGTAGGTGGCCCTGCTTGAGCAGGGGGGTCAGACAAGGTGACCTCCAGAGGTCCCTTCCAACCCCAAGTGTTCTCTGATTCTGTGACAAAGCAGCTTAAATGAACAAGGTTCTTTCAGGAAGGAGAACCATCCTGCCTGCCATGGCGCTCACCCTCGAAACTTGGTCTTCTCTTACCACATGGTAACTTCACAGTTCATCTACAGCAGGGTTACAATATATGACTACTGGCATCACATATGCTGCTTGGGCAGGATGCTGGATATTTATACATATGTATATATGTAAATATGTATGTATATGATGTGTATGGATGTGTGAGGTTAACATCTGTACCAATTTACAATTTGTTTCCCATCATTTCTATGGCTTTTTCTTCCTTTTTAGTTCTCATCTTTCACTTAAAACCATTTCAGGATCAACGGAGGTGAGGATGTATCATAGAATAGGGTTGGAAAGGACCTAATGATCATCTAATTCCAGCTCCCCTGCCATGGGCAGGGACACCTCGCACTAAACCATGTCATGTAGCTGCTTTCTATCTGCAAAGCTTTTATCATTCATTTTAAAACCATCTGGACCAACTTTTTCCCAATTCCACCTGACTGAAGTCACCAGTAAACTCTCAGTTATACAGCATGTCAGGCTCTCATTGCCTCCACAAAGGCAGGGCCTTTGAAAAGGACATCCTCAGATCATTCAGCCTCTGCTCAGAAGGTCACTGCTTCATGTGCAAGCCCTGACCCATGTGACAGACAGCTCAGCATGCAGTTTATACCTGGATTTCGTAAACAGGTTTGGAGGAAGGAATAGCAGCAAATTCCCGGTAGTCAAACTTCTTTTCAGACATGGACTAGAAGGGACAGCAAAAGAGAAGAAACAGAGAAGAGAGAGTAAGGGGAGAGAAATGGATGGAAAACCAGCAGCAAGCTGAGCAGTCACTCTATGCAGAGATGAAACCAGAAGTACAGCATCATTCTCAGTTACTGCCAAGAGTGCCGGGATACAGCCTCTGAAACCGGCATCTCCGGGACACTGCTCTGGTGTCAGGGCAGGGCTCTCAAGTTGCAGAGAAAACATTATGTGCTGCAGTAAAATGCACCTGCACACCAGAAAGCCTATTTTCATGGGAAGATTCGTGGCAAGATTCCTGATGCCTGTGGCACAGTCAGGGTTTAATCCAAAGCTGGCTGCATTGCACAGCCTTGGGCAAACCTAGGTCTCCTTTCTGGGCAGCTGCTCCACTCTTCCATTTGCCTTACTAATGCTGACAGTTCTCTGCAGCAATGACCTGGTGCATTTATACAGGCTCTTACAGATATGCCTAGAAAAAGGAAAATGCTGATTTCAGTTGCTGTTCTCAGTTTTATGCTGTTGAGGAAACAAGGGGCAAAGCCTCTGAAGTGAATGGCTTTCTGACCACAGAGATGAAGAATCAAGAAAAGGATGAAATAATAAAAACACGGAAACAGAAACCAGCTGTTACATCATAGCTGCAAAAGAGTAGGGATCCCTCTAGCAATGGATATGGCTGAGCTCCAGCCACAGTGCTCTCTTCACCTAGCATACATTATTTAAGCCGGGATCCCGTGGCCCAGATGCAGAGCCCACACCCAAGCCAAGTGACTGAGAAATCCCAGGATGATAGGCGAGATACCAAAAGCAAGCAGGATTTCATACCAGCCTTCCTGGTGAAGTGATGTTTCTGGGACTGCAATCTGCAAAAGATAACAGAAAAGCGCTTTAGTGAAGTTCTGTATTTGTGCCACAGCTCCCCAGACCTGCCCCTTCCATTTAGCAGCTTGGGTGTGAGGAAAGACTCTGCTCAAGAAAGACACTGCCTGCTCAGAACGAACACCTCGTTCCTCTTCTTAGAAGTCATAATTCTGGTTTTATTTCTGCTCTGGTTCCCTGGAATCTTCGGGTGCCCCCTCATGTTTTCTATAGATCAGGTCCATCCCCTGTGCTGAGAGATCTCATATGCCCCAAAAAGACCTTGCAATCCAGGCTGAAGGAGGCACTTGCTGTCAGCAGGTCTGCTCTCAAGAAAGTTAAAAGCTAGAGAAGCCTTAACTTCTTGCCTCAGGGAAGGGACGGCTGTACAGTACCTTCCAGTGGTGTTGGTGATGGGGTGGGGACAGGTGAAGGTGATTCTGCCAGCTGCTCCAGTGTGCTGCGCTTTTTCCCCTCCTTGGACTTGGCAATAACCATCTGGGCTTTCAGAGCATCCTGTTCAAGTGATTTCATCCTGTCTCAGAAATGAGGGAGGGAGAAAAAGACATTAGCAATTGCCTTCCTGCTAAGACACAATGCCACCTTCTGCGCCCAGCAGCCAGACCACAGTCAACAGGCTGAGTGCAGAAAGGTGAAACCAAGCACCCATGGTTCCCTGAGGCAGACAGACTTTCAAAGCAGGAGAGAACAGCTTGGTTTGCTGTCACCCTGAAACACACATGCCACTGTATGTGCTGAACAGAGCCTAGAGCTAAGCATCAACACACTGAGAAGCTGCAGGCCTTCCCAGAGGTGCCATACACAATGGGAGAGCAGCCCAAGCTGGGAAAGGAACTGCAGGGGTTCAAATGAGGAAGATCAGTTCTCAGGGCTTTGCTCTCCTCTGTGTTCTCAGGATGTTGCATCTTAACCCTCTTCAGCCATCAGGACATTAAGAGAGAACTAAGAAAAAGTGGGCTCAGACCTCAGCAATGTCTGCTCTCGTCTCCCAGTCAAAGAGACCCAGCTTCCCCCCTCACCCTAAGACAACTGCCAGTAGTCTGTGGGACCTCAGGGAATGAACAACGGCAACCACTAATGTTTCCTCCCTGCCCCTGGCAGGCCACAGCTGGGAGCACCACATTGGGATGTAGGGATACAGACATGCAGCCGGCAGGGAAGGGGCTGTGCACACCTGGATTGGCTTCCTGACCCAGGGGTTCTTGAGGCGTGACTCTGCATTGCACTAGACATCTGAGCTGGCCTGGCCCCAGGAGCAGGAGCCCACTGTCGGGACTGGTACAGCTTCCTGGCCAGATCCTGCTCGTACTGTTTAATACTGTCTTCAAAAGCTGAGGATCTGAGGAGGAGGAGGAGGAAAAGGAGGAGGAAAAGGAGGAAGAGGAGATGATGGTGATGAACATCGCAGCAGACAAGCGCAGGGAAAGAAAGAAACAGATACAGGAACATACCCTGGCAAGGAGAAATATGGGTCTGATATAGGGGTAGCCTTGATTAAAACAGTACCCTGTCCAACACCAGCTGCTGCAGAAGAAGCAGGAAACTCCCAAGGGCAATCTGGGATGATGTGCTTTGAGAGCCTCAGCATCTAGAGACTGCCCTCCTCATGGCTAGCAGGAGAGGACTGGAAACCCCCAGCAGACCAATGGAAACGGCCTAGGAGGTAGTTACAAAGGTGTGTGTGTACATGTGAAGCAGACTGAGGGAGTACAGGGCACGAGTGAGTGTGCATGCACACAGCTGACGACAGTCTCTTAATGTACATCTGCATACATACATCTGACCACATGTTAGTGTGCACCTTTGAGCACGAGAAAAAGGGAAGCAAAACGAACAAGCACATTACAAAAGGTCTTTCTGCCACAGGCCCTGGAACACAGGCAAAAGGTGAGTGTGTCTGTAACACTGGGTGTGTATGGTGGGAAAACTGCCAAGATGCAGACAGCCTTTGTTGGACACCTGCCCCCCGCAGTATCGTAGAATAATAGACTCATAGACAGGTTTGGGTTGGAAGGGACCTTACAGCTCATCCAGTTCCAACCCCCTGCCATGGGCAGGGACCCCTTCCACTAGAGCAGCTTGCTCCAAGCCCCTGTGTCCAACCTGGCCTTGAACACTGGCAGGGATGGGGCAGCCACAGCTTCTCTGGGCACCCTGTGCCAGTGCCTCAGCACCCTCACAGGGGAGAATTTCTGCCTAAGAGCTCATCTCAATCTCCCCTCTGGCAGGTTAAAGCCATTCCCCTTGTCCTGTCCCTGCAGGCCCTTGTCCAAAGCCCCTCTCCAGGTTTCCTGTAGCCCCTTTAGGCACTGGAGCTGCTCTAAGGTCTCCCCTTCATGCAGCTGGGGGGGGAGAATCCCCTCCCTGACCTGCTGCTCACGTTGTGGTGATGCAGCCCAGCACATGGGTGGTTTCTGTATATGTGCCTGTACCTTCTCAATCACACTCTTCCTATGGCACGAATGTCAGCAGCTGTGTGTGCCCAGAACACTCATATAGCTGGGGTCCCAGTGTGTTTGTCCCAGCAGAGCACAGGGGGATGTGCTGGGGTGGGGGAACACATGTCCTGGCAGAGCACTGATGACACAGGGAGAAAAAGGAAAGCCCAAGAAGGTGCAAACTGATGGGGTCACGAGTGACAGCACACAGACCAGAGAACTGGAAAGAAGCAGAAGATAGAAGATTAGAAAGAAAGTAATAAAATCAGTGGCATGCACTTAAAGAACATTCAGGTTAGTGAGGCTGCAGCATCATGTGCAGGGCAGTACAGTCCTCCCTCCCACAGCACACATGTGGTGCTGCTTGGGGGCCTCTGGAAATAAGACCTGAGCCCTGGCTGCCATCACATCACTGTGTTACAGTTACAGAAGAGGGATCCTAAGACCATCAGATCACCCTGGGAGATGTGTGGTAGCAGGGGACAGTCCATCCTTGCCTTACAAAAAGAAGCACATTATGGTGACTGACTTATTCCTGCCAATGCCAAAAATAGCCAAGCCTTATCCCTACCCAAGGAATCAGCCAAGCACTTCTCCAACAACTGAATCACAGAATCATAGAATGGATTGGGTTGGAAGGGACCTTAAAGATCATCCAGTTCCAACCCCTAAATAATAATAAATAAAGAATAATAAAGAATAAAAAGCTACACCTTGGTGTCAGAAGCAAAGTGCAGCTGAGGACCTGGTCTGCAGAACTTGAAATCAGTAACACTGGATCTGGTAACTGACAAGCAAGATGGCTGCAAGTAGCTTCCCCTTGTCATGTTCTTTTACCTCTGAAAGACTCTTCCTTCACCAATTCATTTGCCATGAATAAAACATGCTTAGAAGAGAAGAGACTGAAGGTTTGGAATGCATGGATCTCTCCTGCTCACAACAGACAAACCCACTAAGCTCAACATTTACTAACCCTTCTATAGTGTAATGCAGAATGTCTACTGTGCCCTAAGCAATGTCAGCAAGACCCCAGCTAATCCAGCCTCAGATGTTCAGTAACACTCCAGGATCACCTAAAAATCCTGCCCCCTCCCCTGCGTTTGTCAGATTTATCTGCTGGCAACAGCAACAAGTTCATGGAAGAACAAAGAACCCTGAGGCAAGTGGTGCACATCCTATGACACGAGTCACGTCCTCGGCACGGCTTTGCTTTCAAGGTTTGCACAGGCAATGCCATATTTCTCCTTTCTATACCCATCTGAAACAAAAAAGTGTGCCTTGGATATCCTTAGGCAGGAGGAATCAGAGCTGACACTACCTCATAAAGCCTGCCCCATCATATGAGGAAATATACATGAAAAATGGAGGCATGAGGGAGAGAAACCCCCGTGTGTCTAATTGGGCAGGGGTGACAGATCAGTCTGTACCACCTCTCCCAGAGTAGTGTTGGTTTTCAGGAGGAAGAGCCCAACAGACAGCTTCTGCTTTGTTGGATCAAATACAAAAGTGGAGCTTTGTGAAAGACTGAGCAGTAACTGCAAGATGTCTACTCCTGACAGCACTGTGGTGCTCACACAGCATCATACTAACAGTCAGTTTTTGATGTATGCAACACAGCCTTCCCATGAGGCAGAGAAGTGCCAGTACACTCCTCTCCGTGCACCTGCACTGTGTTAGGATGTCAGGATACAGGACAGTTAAGCAAGAATCTGCGTTATCTTGGTCCCATCCAGTCTCTTCTGGGCTATGGTTTCTTAGCACACTTTGGCTCTACAGCCCCTGTGCAGCTTCTAGCCCTGTAACACAAGGGCACTGGGTCTGTTTTGGAAGGCATTGTTTGCAAATTCTCTTCCACCTGTATTTTTGTAAATGGCTTCCTGGCTTAATGTGACAATAGAGAGCTTCCATTTGCAAATGATGCTGCCTGAGAAGCTGTGACACAGAAACCACAGAAACAGTGTCAACCAGAACAGGCGTGAGATGCCAACTACAGCAGAACACTGAATCAGAGCAGCAGACAGAGTTCCACAGTTTGGAGCATGAAACAATAGCACAGGGTGGAAACAATCCTGCCAGAGCACTCTGCTGACATCCTGACTCATCTGCAAGCATCCTTGTCAGTGGGGAGCAGGGAAGGAGAGATTACTAACTATAGACTCACAGAGTAAATCACGTTGGAAGGGACCTCTGGAGGTCATCTGAGCAGAAGCTGCTCAAAGCAGGGCCAGCTTCAAAGGTCTAACAAACACGCTACAAGAGGACAGAAACCAACCTCTTCCAAAACAAAGTTCCATAGAACAAAAAGGCTTTCCAGTGACCTGTTCAGCTCTCTGGTATTACAGGGCAGTGCAATGAAACTAAGACTGTGTTTCAGAAACAAACTTCCAGCTGAGACAGACTCATCCAAGGCAAAAAGCTGGACATACCAAGGAAGTTTTGCTTGAAGAGCAAAAGCCCTGGTACAAGGGACATTAGTCCAACTCTAAATAAACCATAAGCAGATCTGTTACATGATCACGTAACAAGGGGAAGCTCTGTATCCTCAAAGCCTGGATAATCAGCGAGCTCTCACTGAGGACTCCCCTAGATATTTCTACATCCCCAGAGCTTTCTCAGAAGATGACAACAGCATTATCACCCATGTCTAAGCACAAACACTGGAATTGCCAAGTGGTATCACAACTCACTGTAATCCCTCCAGTGTCTTATCTATAAGGCTGGCAAGGATGAGCCACTAACAGCCCTGTTCCTCTAAAAGCTCTTACTCAAACCCTAAAAGACAGTTTCAGATTGTCTCTGGAATGTCTCCTACAGGAACATTATGGGAAGAAAACTGTAATTAGTTATAGGAGCAGCTTGACTAATTTTTGAGATGAATTACATGACATAGTAAGTGCCTGGACTAGCTTCAAGTCTTAAGTTCTGAGCTAGGAAGTTCTCTTTCTTCCAAAACAACTTTTAATCCCTCTTTCACAGCTGATGAAACAGTTTGTGTGGATAAGAATGCCCTCACGTGCTAATTTTTTGGCTTCAGCAAGTCTTCCAGTCTAGCAGCACTGGATATATGAAATGCTCTTTTCATTTCCCATTTTGAGTATGTCACCTTGCAGTTTCAATACCATCTTTTACATGTTACAAAGGCAATGGGAAGTTGTGTGCTGAGAGGGAAGGAACACAGTCACCATCACATGAACGTGTTTATGTTTTTTATCCACTGTCTTCATGTTTGTGCAAGCTCTAAGAGGCATCTCACCCATGTAGCTGTCAGAAGCAGCTCAGCCAAGCAGTGGATATGCTTCGTGCTGTTTGACCAGATCCTGTATAACCTCCCCCAACACTTGCCTTAGGAAGGCTTGCTTAGTCCCTGGTTTAATATGTAACCCAAAAGACATGCAGCAGGTCCCCTTTCCCTGACGTAGTGCAGTGAACAGAACAGTGAAGTTCTGTCTCACCGTGCTGCTCTCCACATTGCTCGTTTCTCTGCCTCCAGAGCACGACGTTCTGCTGGAGAAAGCTCCTTCTCTTGACCACTTAGAAGCTCAGGACTCTGCATTCGCAACCGTTCCTGGTGCCGCCGTTCGGCTTTGGCTGTCCTCACTGGTGCCACCAGATCCCCTGCTCCAAGGTATAATGGACTCAACCTAGGCAGAGAGAGAAACAGTGAGAGGTAGGCTGGCCTGGGCCACCACAGCTCTCATCTGCCTGTTTTCAAGACAAGAGGTGGTTTGACACCCCCAAGCAACTGTTTAGTACCACATCCTAGGACATCACCGTGGGAGATGGAAGTACATACAGCAGAGGTGAGTCTCTTGTAAGAAGCTGGTTCTGATCACAGTTTCCCTTTCTCCACAAAATCCTTCCTTTTACACCCTGGGTATGCTAAAAGGAGAAGCCATCTGGTCCATTATTTGGCAGCTCCTTGGCAAAGGATGTTGACGATCCACTTACCCAGACATAGAGTTGGTTCTCTCTTCAGGCTTGATTCCCTCTTCCAGTGAATTCCTCTGTGAACTGTTGTTCTCACTGACCTCAGAGGGCCTAGAGCAAAACAAGCACGTCAACTCACAGTACCACAGGCTAAGACCCAAGAAAGGTCTGGAATAGGTCCAAGCCCTGGAAAGCCGGTTCATTCTGAAGATGTAACCCTTAATGATTTTGTTCAACAGCTCCTGCCCCATTGCTGCAAGCGTTTCCTTGTTGATTTCATCAATGTTGACAATCTAACTCATAATGAGAACTCCTTTTCTTCATCTGGAGGCCAACCATCCACTAATACACACACTCTTCAAATGTAATGCACCAATAGTGTTTGCTGGCAAGCTCTTGCACAGCTGTAGCCTGGTTCTTTCCAGGTGCCATTTGTGATGGACAGTCTGTCTGCTTCCAGTTCTTTGCTGGTGTCCGGATGCCTGAATGCTAACAAAGGACACCCTCCTAGGCTTTAACTGAATGCACGTCTGGGCTAGGGATAAACCCTGAGTGATCTCAGAACAGAGATTCTCAGTGTAGCCACTCTATACAACTGCTTCACACACTGAGGTTTTGTGCTCATAACCAAATTCCTGCAAGCTTCGGACCAGCTGAGCTGGAGCTGCCATCTGCATTCTTAGGCTGTGCACATGCAGACACTCCTCAGTCTGGTCTGTAATGAAAGAGGTCACCCAAGCCCGTTTTCCACAGGTTAGGAACATGCCTACAGTTACTGTGGCTCACTTGGCAATGAGAAAGTTCACCATGACTCAGAGCCCTTATTTTTACTGCTCGAGTTCATTTTGGTTTAATTTCAGTTTTTGCTCTAGCATGACAAAAAAAAAAAAGATTTCAAGAAATTCAGTCAATTCACTGCCTGCCCTTTGCTCAAGCACAGATAAGAAACAAGGGAAGTCATCTAATGGATCTGGCCTTACTGTCCTCTAACTTCCCACACTTCACTGTGAAAAACGTAGGGGTAAGTAGGCCTTCACATCAAATCAAGAAGCTGGTTTGCATTTGGCTGCTGTCCTTCCCTGTCAGCACAGGACGTGGAAGGTCTCAGAGCACTCTCATGTGAGAAGTTCCTCAACACAGACTGGACAGAAACAATGGAAAGAAATAAGATTCAAAATGCCAGCTGCTGTAAGACTGCCAGTAGAAGTGTTAGTGAAGAGAAGAATGTCTGTAGCAGAGAGTCAGAAGGGAGAGTCAGAAAAAGACAGCTTCAGCTTTATGCTAGTGCATCCTTATTTCTGTCTGAAGTCTTATGAGAAGGCTTTTCTCACTCCTCAGTTCTATGCCCAAGAATTAGAAAAACACCCACCAAGGCAACCTGGAGGACAAGTCTAGGAGAACTGGGAAACAAATGCTTAAAAACTCCCAAACCCAGGTTCAGAATCAGGGCTTATCTCAAATAAGCTACCTCTGAAAATCATGTCTCTACATAGTCCAGTACACAGCTGAAGAAGCTGTTCTGCTGAAAAGCATGAGCTGGAAAAGCCTGCCTGTTTCTGTGCCCAGCTCTCTTCCCTGAATATCACTGCTACTGGGACACCCCTGACACATAAAAGTGGTTCTGAGCTACCAGTCATGTCTTACCGAGCTGCTGGAGCCTGGATGTTCCTTCCATTTAGTTTCTCAATCTTGTACTCAACTCCTTCAATGATGACACTGGACTGCATGCTCATCTTAGGCACCTGTTTCACCACCTCGTCCTCTTCTGCTTCTTCTTCCAACAGAAGGGTACGTTTCTGCTGCAGTTTTCGAGCTGCCAAAATAAGACAGACTCATCTTGCACCACAAAGCACTCCCTGAGCCCCCACACAAGGATGCAACCTTTTGGGCAGGTCCTTACGCTCATCATCCATGCAAGTTTGTGATGTTTTAAGTCCATACCCTCTCCTTGCATGCTTTTGTTTCTCCTCCACTCCACTAATGCTTCAGATTCAACAAACTCTACACCATTCCCTCAGTCCCTCCTTCCTTATTCACTAAACTTCCATTCCTGGATGCTCTACAGAACAGATTTCAGCAGTTCATCACGCTGATTGCATGCATTCTCAAACAGGAAGTTGTGTGCTCTCTGCAGCAGGTATTCTGCAGGTAACCAGTCCCCAGTCGTGCTCCTCAGGGCTCAATTCTGGTGTCAGATCCATTCAGTATTTTTATCAAAGATCTGGATGCAGGAGTTGAATGCACCATTAGCAAGTTTGCTGATGGTACTAAACTGGGAGGTGCTGCTGACTCTCTCAAGGGACATGAGGCCTTGTGGAGTGATCTTGATAGATTGGAACATTGGGCCATCATTAACAGTATGAAATTTAACAAGTGCAAGTGCTGGGTTCCACACCTGGGATAGAGTAATGCCAGGCTCAAGTCTAAACAGGGAGAGAAGTGGCTGGAGAGCAGGCCTGCAGGAAGGGACCTGGGGGTGCTGGTTGGCAGCAGGGTCAGCAGAGCCAGACGTGTGCCCTGGCACCAAGAGGGCAAAACACATCCTGGGATGTATTCACCACAGCAGAGACACATGGTCAAAACAGGGGCTTGTCCTGCTGTATTCAGTGTTGGTGCGGCCTCACCTGGAACAGTGGGCGCAATTCTGGGCCCCATCATTTATGAAGGATGTGAATGTTCTTGAATGTGTCCAGAGACGACAACAGAGAACCCAATAATTTACAAAAGAAATTCTACAATAATCTTTGCAAGCAACAGTCATAAGTCTCAAACCCAGGAGTCCAATTCCACCTGCATTTTCCTGTTGAACACAGAATCATAGAATAGTTAGGGCTGGAAAGGACCTTAAGATCATCTAGTTCCAACCCCCCTGCCATGGGCAGGGACATACCAGGATTTCAGCAAAAGCCTTTTTTTCCACTTAACATCGTTCCTCATCACCTTTTAAAACAACTCCCAAGCAGGATGAAAGTACCTCAAAAACTATAGCAGTAATTTTCCCTCCTGTGGCAAGCCCTGTGCAAAGTCAGAGCAGCACACTGAGCAATAAAAGCTCTGCTGTCAGATAGTGTAGAAGGGTGCCATGGGCAGCCCCTGTCACTGCACATCACCCCCAGCAGCTTACAAAGAATCATCATCATTTACAGTAGCTTTTAAAAATGTTATTTAGGTTTTTACTAAGGAGAGGAAGCTCCCACACCACAGCACTTGCACCAGTTCTCACAGCAATAGTGCAGCATCCAAAAACTCCTTCACATCCACTTACTTCAACCTACTACCAGGCCTTATGAATAACAGCTTTATATCCAGCTTTTGCAACTGCTGGATTTCTGGTGTGGGTGCTCTCTCATGTCTCCCGCACAGAAAGGATTCACTGAACAGGCCAAATGTCCTTGCACATTCCAACATACCTTCTTCTTCTTTCATTTTCTTCAGGTCATCCTCTCCCACCAAGGAGACACGCTTGGGAGGTTTGTCCATCTGCTGCTGCTTCACCTCAATTTCAAAGTATTTCTGCCTCTCGCGGAAGGACCTCTGCTCAGGGCTGGGCAGGCCACTGGGGCTCTGCGTGGTCACCTACAAGAGCCACACCAGCACTGCCACAGTGACCAAGCCAAACCACCCCCATCACCCCTAGTGTGTGCCTTACCCCTGCCATGTCCTCCCCAGCCTCCTCTTCCTCCTCCCCAGCCTTCCCCAACAGCATGTACACATGCTGTCATCCTGTCCCTGCAGCCACTGTCCCAAAAGCCTGAATCCTCTGCAAGTCCCCATCCTCCTACCAGCTCCAGCCACTAGAACTTACCTCCAGGGCAGCTTTGGGATTCTCTGAGCTGGTCTGACCAGGCAGTTCCTAAGGACACAGAGAAAGGGGCATGTTCTAAACAGAAAGTTTCCTACCACCACTCCTGCCCTCTAGCCAAGTGTCACCAATGCCACATGAACAGGAACAGCCCAGACATGATAGACTGCTTCACAAAACAGCCCCAGAATTAACACAAGACATGGCCAATTTTGAGTTATAAGGATTTACATTAAATAAAGGGCTAAACAGAGTGGTTTTAAATGGGTTTAAACAGAATGGCTTTAAACTGATGGAGGAAAGATAGAGATGAGCTCTTAGGCAGAAGTTTTCCCCTGTGGGGGTGCTGAGGCGCTGCACAGGGTGCCCAGGGAAGCTGTGGCTGCCCCATCCCTGGCAGTGTTCAAGGCCAGATTGGACAAAGGGGCTTGGAGCACCCTGCTCTAGAGGAAGGTGTCCCTGCCCGTGGCAGGGGATTGGAACTGGATGACTTTACGGTCCCTCCAACACAAACCAGTCCGGGATTCTGTGAAACAAGTGGCAACAACTTTTAAAAGAGCAAAAACTGAAAAACCTGGAGGAACAGGAGAAGAACGGGAGCACAGAGCTCAGCTTGAGATGGAGGAGGCTTAGACTTTAAATCAAAGATGCAACTATCAAACATTTACTTCTAAGAAGTGAAAACATCTTCAGGTAAGAAAAAAATCTGTATTTACCAGAAGAAATGGTACCTCCCACTCCACTGAATGGGGACAAGAACCCTCAGAGATGCCCAGGAAAAGTAGGAGAGACACAGATTGTGGTAAAAGAAATTCTGATAAAACATAGAAAGAACCCTCTTCACAGCAGAGATGGTCACACACTGGAAGAGGCTGTCCACAGCAGCCTCAGAATCTCCGTTCTTGGAAATTCAAGGCTCCAGCAGACTGGGCCTTTTGCCCTGTTTTGCAAAGGGGACCAAAGCAGATGACCTCCAGATGCCTTGTCTATTCTGAATGGTTCCATGATTCAAATACATGAAGGGGAGAAGGAACAGTTCCAATTAAGTTACAATCTAAGGAAAAATTCCTCAGAATAGGTTTAGCCTGGCACTGGACTCTGGAAGTTCAGAGAGTTTCTTTTTCTCAGAACAGCACAGTTATTCTACAGCATCCCAGGGTCCAGGGAGGATAACAGCAACACAAAGTTCAGTGAGCTTTCAGGACTCGATATGTTCATGGAAAGGACTCTGCAGGGTGACCATCCACAACAGGAGCAGACTCCAACTCCCAAGGGGCCCTCCACATGTCCCTCCTTCATGAGAGGAACCAGATCACTACCTCCTTCCTGTTCTCATACATCCCCTGCTTACCTGCAGCATTCATGCGCGTTTTTGTACCACTACTGGTGTACAAACACCGTACAAGCAGTTCGCACCGCTGCTGGTGTACAAACACCGTACAAGCAGTTCGCACCGCTGCTGGAGTACAAACACCGTACAAACAGTTCGCATCGCTGCTGGTGTACAAACACCGCACAAACAGTTCGCACCGCTGCTGGTGTACAAACACCGCACAAACAGTTCGCACCGCTGCTGGTGTACAAACACCGCACAAACAGTTCGCACCGCTGCTGGTGTACAAACACCGCACAAACAGTTCGCACCGCTGCTGGTGTACAAACACCGTACAAGCAGTTCGCACCGCTGCTGGTGTACAAACACCGTACAAGCAGTTCGCACCGCTGCTGGTTTAACAGCCCCAGGCAGCACTAGTTACCTGTGTCTCGAGCAGAGGGTGTGACAAAGGCACTGCTGCAAAGGTCTTGTATGCTTGCTTGACATTGAAGGGGATCTCATCTGGGGAGGGTGGTGAAGGTGGCTTCTGCTACAGGGACAAAGACAGAAGGTAAGGATAACCACAGGTATTACAAAAAAACAAACAGGGGAAACACAGCACAACCCTCAGCCTGCAAAGCCTGAAGAGTGGAGTATGTAACAGACACCTCCTGCAGAAAAATGAGCAGCATACTGCATACATGCTATGTACAGCAACACATGTATCACAGCCCTGATTTACTTCTTGGGTGGTGGAGGAATGACACTTTTGATGGTACAGATCCTCACTGACCTGACCAGAATGTCGTGACTGATCTCTTGGTCAAGGGGCCACATTTTTGTCACAGTCCTTGAGGATTTCCACTCAATTCAATTAGCATGTGCCTTGTGGAATCAGTGGCAGCTCACTCAGGGATCTCTAATCTGGAGAAGATCTGCTTTTGATCTCAAATTTTCCCTTCACAGAATTCCACTTACTCAGAAACATCTAATATGGTCCAAGAGGACCCTCCTGTTGCTTGTCTTTACTGGACTTTTATCTTCCCTGTGATCTCTCCTATCACATTCAGGGAGGAAGAGCTGGGATGACATGCTCAAAGCACCACAGAGATGAATGGGAGCCGGAAGTAAATGACACCACCACCTTCCTTTCTACTAGAAAGGAAACCCCCTTTAGTTGCTTCATTTCTTTAATCCCTTTGGCTGCACTAACTCAGTTTCAGGTGTTTGTGATTTTTCTTTGTCCTGGACTGAGGCAAAATTACGTTGTTTGATGATGTTCCATTCTGCATAGGCTAAAGAACAGCATATCAAGATCAGAAGAGACTGCAAATATGCGAAACCTGGCCCATTACATGGATGTATATAGCTGTTTGTCTGCAAATCAGGTCTCTGATTTGGTCTCATGTCATACAAGCTTACATGAAAACAGAAGGGCTGTACTGCAGGTATACAGTCTTCTGTCATGACAAAGACCAAAATACCTGAAACTTTTACCCATCAACATACAGCCCAGGGAATCTTTCAAAACCAATCATTTTGCAAATCATAAAACTTACTATCAGCAAGTTGGTGTCAGCTTCTGCTCTGACATGCAAGACATGATAGACAAAGGTTCTGAAAGATTTATACCTCAGCAGAAGGCAACACCTCATAAATAATGATCATCCACGCCGGATTTCAGCCACAATACAGTTTCAACTTCTTTGCTACAGTTTGCTAACTTCTTGAACAGGTAAGTGAAGACACAGACTGGTGACATCTTTATTAGAAAAATCATAGAATCATAGAACCATGGAATGGTTTGGGTTGGAAATGACCTTAAAGCTCATCCAGTTCCAACCCCTGTGTCCTGGTTTAAGCCCAGCTGTAACTCACGCAGTCGTTCTATCACTCTCCCCCCTTCCTTCCCCCCCACTCCTGGAGGGATGGGGAGGAGAATGGAAAGAATGTAACTCCCACGGGTTGGGAAAATAACAGTCCAGTAACTAAGGAATAACACAAATCACTACTGTTGCCACCGATAATAATAATGACAAGGGAAATAGCAAGGGAAGAGAATAGAACTGCTCACCACCCACTGACCAATACACAGCCTGACTGAGCAGTGATCTAGCCCTTCCAGGTAACTGCACCCACTTTATATAGTGGGCATGATGTGCTGTGGCATGGAATACCTCTTTGGCTAGTTTGGGTCAGGTGTCCTGTCTCTGCTTCCTCCTGTCTTCACCTCCTCCCTGGCAGAGCATGACGCTCAGAAAGTCCTTGGTCAGAGTAAACATTCGAGCAGTAACTAAAAATATCAGTGTTATCAGCACTGTTCCCAGGCCAAAAGTAAAAAACACAGCACTGCACCAGCTACTAAGGAGAAAAATGACTGCTACTGCTGAACCCAGGACACCCTGCCATGGGCAGGGACACCTTCCACTAGAGACAAGGTTGCTGAAAGCCCCATCCTTGAACACTGCCAGGGATGGGGCAGCCACAACATTCTACTTGTGACAAGTTCTTACCCAGGGCATCCAGAGTGATGGATAAACAGGACCAGCCTTAGCTAAGGCATGTCATCTTTAAATGATGAAGACACCTACCCGCCAGGAGAAGTGGCACTTTAGCAACTTGGGGAAGACAGACACCGCTCAGCAAGGAGGAACTCAGGCCACTTACAGAGTTCTGGATACTGAAGCACAGCTCAGGTTGCTGGAAGGGATTGGGGCTGTCCCCGTCCTCCGAATTATGTGAGGCAGCATTTTGTCGCACTCGGGAAAGAGGCTGAATGACGCCTGGCTTGGTCTGCTCGTGTCAGTGCCCCACAGCAGGGCAGAGCCAGAGCAGGAGGGCAGGAGAAAGAGGGAGAGGATGGGGGAGAGAGAAATGAGCAGTTAGGGCAGCAAGATGTCTCTGCCATGCAAGTGAATAAGACAAATCCATGCACATGAGCTCAAGAGAGAGAGCTACTGAAGCAAACACCAACCAATGACTCTGGCACAACTACTCTGGACAGGCAAAGGGGCTCAGACAAGTGAGGGTCACAACAGGACCAATGGGTCATAGAGAAGGCCAGGACACAAGGAAGAATCTGCCGTACAAGTAGCATCTACAAGGGTCAGAGGGGTATGGCACAAGTATGTCAAAGCTTGCAGAATCTAAGTGTCATGAATGGAAGATGCGGTGACGAAACATCAGCCAGGAATGGATATTGGCAAAAGCTGGAGAGGAAAATGAACTGAGGCTCATCTAGGGCTGCAGTTGGAAATGCAGACATAAGAGCAGAGACAAGAGTTTGAGCTTTGACCTAGATGTCATCACTGTTGGATGCCGGGGGGAAGTGAGGAAAACATCCAGTACTAAAGAGAGTAAAAGCAGGAATTGACTAAGCCAGGAAAAAACATGAGTGACAGCTGCAAGGGTAAACAGGAATAAAAGCTGCAAAACCAGTCTCATCAAGTTTTCAAGTTTATGGTATTTAAGACGTGGTGCATTTGTGCAAACTTGAGGTATAGCAAAGAACTGAAGAAGACAGAATAGCAGCCAACAGTGAAGACTTGCAGGGCTGGAATTGAGCACACACAGAAGGAAGAGACAAGCTTGATGTGCTGGACGATGCATAGGGACACTATAAGAAGGTCTCATGGCAGATGTACTCACAGATTTACTGTCATCCTGCGATGTAATGAAGTTAATGGAAGCCTGGAAACAGAGATACTGGTGTAAATTTGGAGTCCACACAGGAAACCTTTTAGTTTACCCTGCTCCATACAAGCAGAAATACAAAACTCCCAACCCCTTCCCTGCCCCATAGAGGGAAAAGCCCCCAAGCTTCACACTACCCCCCACCATACCTCCTTCTTCAAGTGGGGAGCAGTCCAGAGCCCACCCACAAGAGCTTTGTCTGCTATGTGAGCAGGCACAACAGCTCTCTACACATCTTCAAGCAATGATCCCCACCTTCCCCTTCCCTGCTCCAGCTCTTGTTTGCATCCCCTGCCCTCTGCACTTGCTACTGAGCTTGAGCAAAGCCACCAGGAAGCCTCCACGCTGCCAGGAAGCGTTCAGAGATGCCATCTCAGCCGTGGCCAGCAGGGAACAGCCCCTCGAGCCCCAGCGGCCGCCCGGGTGCTGCTCCCTGCAGCGAGCACCCAGCCCTGGAGCGGGGAACGCGGCGCCAAGAAGGGCGACGGGCAGCGGTGCCGGGCGGGAGCAGCACGGAGCAGCAGCGCACACTGCACACCAACAGCACTTACAAAGCGGGTCTCCCTGCCTGCCAGGTGAGCAGGCCGAGGGGCTGCAGGCGTCTGGAGAGGGGCAATGCCAGGGAGGATCGTCGGGGGAAGAGACCGGGAGAGAAAATGAAGAGACCGGGATTTCCGCGTGAGATCGGCGCCTTTCCCCGCACAGAACCGCGTTCCCGGAGCTGGCAGCGGCCCCACGCAGCTCCCTGCCATGGAGAAAGCCCCTCGGCCCTCCTCGGCTTGCACACGCAGACCCGCCAGATACCCCCTTCCTCCCCTCGCCTGCTGCTCCCCCACAGGAAACTTCCAGAACTCAAGGCCAGGCAAGACCATCATGACATCGGCTTCCCTCAGTAAGCCCCCTTTCCTCAGGATCCCACAGATCTCGGAACTACGCCTGCAAGTTCTGGCTGGAGTACAGGATGGCAAAATCAAAGAATTTACATTAAAAATAGATGGCAGCAGAGAATTAGAGATGCAATTCATTGGAACTTCTACTCCAGAGCAAGTGTGAAGTCTCCTGAATCCCCACTAAATGGACAAGCCTGGCTGGCAATTGCCCCACGTCCTTCAGTGTTATCTGTTGGACCTGCTCCGTTTTGTATAACATTCATTGTCCAGAGAGAACTAAATCCACCAGATACAGCTTTACCTGACACATAGGAGGCTGCTGCGTAAAGCCCTGATCCAGAAAATACTAAATCATGTAAATGTGACAGAAAGCTGATGTAGAAAGTGTGGGGCTGAGAATGCCACTGGCATGACTAAGGGTTCAGCACTGGACACCAAGGCTTCTTCAGGAACAACTACCAGCGGCACTAATTCACAACAGCCACAGACCAAGTAAAAAGGCTCTGGAAGTGAGACACAGACTCAGGAATGGAAGCAGGGAGCAAACCTGCTCATGGCCTCAGAGGGCTAAAACAAAGGACAAAATCATGAAATTGGCTATTAGATCATTAAATACTTTGCTCAAGCCACAGAAAATTCATGATACAAAACCCCTGAAGTGATAGAACAGACAAAGTAAAGCAAGAGCTACATAACAGGAATTTGAGACATCCAACCTAAAATTGGAGAGGAAATGCCTGCACCCACAAAAAAATGGTCCTGGGTGCTCTTAACTCCATAGAATGTCTCAGTGAGACCTTCTTGATTCTTCTCAAGAGCCATAGAGAACAGAGTGAACCAGGGAAGTTTCCACTGTCAGAGCAGTGACTTCTGTGAAAGACAAAGCTGCCCCTTGCTGCCACAGGAACAGGATAATGACAAGCCATTGGACTCTAAAGACAATTTATCACTGAGCAAGGCCATCATGGCTTAGAAGAACAGATGGCATTAGATGGTTGCTGGGGCAAGGACACTGGCACTGAGCTTCCAATGTCAAAACACTGATAAACAGAAGCATCAGGGTACTAGGAGAGTTGCCTACAACAAACTGGAACGATGAACATTCCATCCAAACACAAGTTAAAAAAAATCACAATGGAGCTGGCACTCAGAAAGATGCAAAATTCCCATCTCCAGAGGTGTTCAAAACTGAACTGCTCATGGCCTTGAGTAACCTCATCTAATTGGACCTCCTCAGACTGTGCTTTTAGACCAGACCATCCTCCATAGATTGTTCTATGAACAGCTGCCCTTTGGGATTTGGGACTCATTTTCATGTGAGAGCTGAAGATCTTTAATCACAGACTCAGGCTGGAAAAGACCTTTAAGATCATCGAGTTCAACCATTAACCTTGCATGGCCAAAGCCACCACTAAACCATGTCCCTAAGTGCCACTTCTACACATCTTCTAAACACTTCCAGGGACAGTGACTCCAGCCCTGCCTTGGGCAGCCTGTTCCAGTGCTTGATAATCCTTTTGGGTGAAGAAATTGTCCCTAATCTCCAGTCTAAAGCTCCCCTGGCACAGCTTGAGGCCGTTTCCTCTTGTCCCATCCCTTGTTCCTTGGGAGCAGAGACCAGCCCCCTCCTGGCTCCATCCTCCTGTCAGGCAGTTGTAGGGAGTGATAAGGTCCCCCCTGAGTCTTCTCCAGACTAAACTCCCCCAGGTATCTCAGCCATTCCTCATCACACTTGTGTTCCAGGCCCTGCACAAGCTCCATTGCCCTTCTCTGGCCCTGCCCCAGCAGCAAATTAATATCTAGATCTCTTTTTGTTGTAGAATGAGGAGAATCATCCCCACTCTGTTCCTTCTAGACAGAAAAATCCAGGGGAAGTGCCAGAGCCAGTGGGACCCCAGTTGGAGAGCAGCTGCACTCCCCAGGAATGCCCCAGACACAGGATGACTTCACGAGAGAGAACAAAGCCCCCAGCAGAAAAAAACAGGAACATGTATTGACTTTGAAGGGAAAATTAAAAAAAAATTTATCTATGAATATTGACCTTCCAAAGGCTGAAGTGACTGGTGGAGCCTCCTGCCCCAGGACGAGAAGTGAAATCAGAGGCTTGGGACAATTGAAAAGAAGAGAACAGAGTTGAAACGAGAACCAAAAATGGCTTGTGAGAACCGGTAATGCTTACCAAACCCACCATAAAATCCAAGGTACCAGGAATACAGAAACTTCCCATTTCAGAGTGAAAGCTGGCCTCGTACCAAAGAGTGCTAGAAAATGCTCCCTAAGGGGAGGTTCACCTGTGACTGTCTGCTGCAGGATCCTTCCATTTTCTTCCCAACATCTGATGTGGGGAGCTGGCAGCGTCACCAACAGAAACAGGGGCCTCTGGGAGACTGAGCAGCACTATTTTACAGACCTGAGATGGTTCTCCTGGTTTACAGATCTGAGATGGTTCTCCTGGTTTACAGACCTGAGATGGTTCTTCTGGATTACAGACCTGGGATGGTTCTCCTGGCTTACAGATCTGAGATGGTTCTCCTGGCTTACAGATGCGGGATGGTTGTGGTTTACAGACCTGGGGTGGTTCTGGTTTACAGACCTGGGATGGTTCTCCATATCCTGACTTCTCAATCTCTTCTGGTATTGCCAAAATTAAATAGTCTCTGGAAAAGGCATTGCTGAGGCCACTTCTCAAAAGATACAACTCCTATTCTGCAGTCACTCTAGGTACTCCCTGCTCATTACGCTTCAGAGCAATAACTTTCCACTGAGTTTATGACTAGTTAATTATACTGCTGAGTCTCTGAGACATTCTGAAAGAGCAGAGCTCTTCCCCCAGTTCTCTAGTTCCTCCTGTGATCGACACTCCTTCACCTCAAGGATGGAAATGATTCTGAGCTCCCTGTGCCCCGGTTCCATCCTGCCCTGGAAGCACGCTCCCTGCCTCTTCCCACATTGCCTCCCCTGGGGCACTCTCACCTGCTGGTTACAAGGAGAATAGGGGGGTTCACGCCTGGCATTTACCGTCCCCAAGTCGCCAGCAGGAGCCTGAAAGAGAGAAGACAAAGCTGGATAATTACTATACAGCAGCAACTTCCATGCCTCTCCCTTAGCCCTGAGACCAGGAGACAAGGGAGACCATGGACATCCAGCCAAGGCCAGCTATGGGCCACCTCACCACAACAGAACACTCAGCAGGGGCCAGTATCAGCTGGCACACTGCAGAAACTTGTGAAAAGTGCTGGAAACAGCAAAAGAATTAAACATTGGAATGGAGATCATCAAGGCCAACTGAATCAGGCTAAAGCCTTCTGCTTTGTAAGACATCGCTCCACCAACTGGGCCCTCAACAGACTGGGCCTAGTGCAGGCAATCCACCCATTGTATAGACATGGAGCATAAAACCCCCTCCCAACTGAGAGGAGACAAGATCCATCTCCAGCCACATCCACTGCTGTGGGCCTCCTGGTAAGCCCTTCGCAAGTAGTCCAGAGCATGGGAAGGACAGAGCTTTCATCCCATGGTCACCAGTGCTCAGGCTGAACCAGCCTACAGCGAGCCCTAACAGCTAGAACAAGAAAGCGGAGTCCCAGTCATTCCCTACAGTCTATCCACAGGATTCAGGAGCATGATTTAAACAGTATTTTAGATGCCTAAAGCTGGGAACAGGTCATTTGGGTTGTAGAGAACTCTGAGCAAATCTAGGGTTCCACAGTCATTAATACCATATCCATGCAGGAGTGAAAAATGCCAATTTGATTTGAGTCAGCCTTAGCTAATGGTATTTCTACTGACTAAGCCAGGAGACATGATCTGAAGCTTATACTGGAGCACAGAAAACATGATCCTCCTTAGCACTGTAATGACAGAGAACACAGCAGGATCAACTGATATGATCCCATGCCTCCACTGTAAAGAGTGTTCTTGCTCACCCTGCTTCTGGCTACTGCTGTCCAAGTCCTACATGTGCCAGCATATCAGCTTGCCAACCCCCAAGGCAGGAGCTGCTCTACAATACTGCTTTCAGGGACTTGAGCTCCCTAATCCATCTGACATGACTGCTCTAGTGCTGGTGCCAGCACACAGAACATGCAAGCAGTGGGAAACGATCCCTTTTGACAGCTACATGGAATTAGATTAGCTCCAGCTACCTGTGACACCCACCTCCAGTCTGATGACAGCTGATCTGACATAAAGTCTGCCTTCAAAAAGTGCTTTGTGACCACTGCTTTTCTTCATAGAATGGTTTGCGTTGAAGGGATCTTAAAGCTCATCCAGTTCCAACCCCCTGCCATGGGCAGGAACACCTTCCACTAGAGCAGGTTGTTCCAAGCGTGTCCAACCTGGCCTTGAACACCGCCAGGGATGGGGCAGCCACAGCTTCTCTGCGCAACCTGTGCCAGTGCTAACCTGGAACATAATATCTTTGGGTCTGGTCCTTGCTCTGCCACAGTTTCCTGTGCAATGAGGAAGTTAAACAGATTTCCCAGAGCAGAAAGTTTTCCCCTGAAATTGGAAAGTCTGGATACACTAAAACGTCTCCTCAAGGAACAGTGTGCTCCTGGACTGCAGATAAACCATGTCAGCTGCACTACCTCTTAGCTTTCACAAGTCTAAAAACGGCTGTGTTTGTTCAGGCCCAGATACCCCCATGTGACACTACCACCATTCTTCTACAAGCCCCACTCACAACCCCAGCAGATGGGGAACACCACAGCTACGAACCTGACTCCTGCCCACCCAGACTGACACAGAGGAAGTCACAGAATCCCAGAATCCCAGACTGGTCTGGGTTGGAGGGACCTTACTGCTCATCCAGTTCCAACCCCCTGCCATGGGCAGGGGCACCTTCCACTAGAGCAGGGTGCTCCAAGCCCCTGTGTCCAACCTGGCCTTGAACACTGCCAGGGATGGGGCAGCCACAGCTTCTCTGGGCACCCTGTGCCAGTGCCTCAGCACCCTCACAGGGAAGAGCTTCTGCCTAAGAGCTCATCTCAGTCTCCCCTCTGGCAGGTTAAAGCCATTCCTCCTTGTCCTATCACTACAGTCCCTGATGAAGAGTCCCTCTGTGGCATCCTTTAGCCCCCTTCAGATACTGGAAGGCTGCTATGAGGTCTTCAAGCAGCTTCTCTTCTCCAGGCTGAACAAACCCAGCTCTCTCAGCCTGTCTCCAGAGCAGAGGTGCTCGGGCCCCCTTATCACCCTTGTGTTCTCCTACAGACTTGCTCCAACAGCTCCATGTCCTTATGTTGGGGACACCAGAACTGGACTCATGACTGGCATTGCTGAAGTTGCCCGATGTGGCTGCCTCCCCTCAGAGAGGGCTCAGCAGTGCGCACTTGGCAGGAACCAGGTTCATTAGTGGCTGGAAGACACCTCAGTGACCATCAGTGCCCAACAGCCCCCGCAGGCCATGCTCAGAAGCACTTGTGTTAGGTCGGACCGGAGCATGCAGAGGGGTTTAGTTGAGCACCGGTGGCCCTGCCTGTGTGATTGCATGCCACACACCATGCTGGAGCTTGCCTTGGAGTACAGGCTGGTCTGCAGCACTCCCCCCCTGCCATAGCCCAGTGGCGGGCCACCCAGCCCGGCCTTGCCCCTGCGGTTCGCCACCACGAAGGGGTTCTGGCTGAAGAGGATGGGCTGGGAGTCGATCAGGCATTCGTGCTCCGGCATCTGTTCCTGGGACACGGGGCCACCTGTGGGGTCCTGCTTGTCTACCAGGGGCTTTTCTGCCCCGCTCGTGCATGCGTTGGGCGATGCTGAGTCCTGAGGAAGGGCAGCCATGCTTCTGATGACCGGATCTGGGCATGAATCGCAGCTGTCCTTTGCAACTGGCATGGACAGCACAGTGCCGTCACCCTCCATTCTGGAGCTGGCCTTATTATACTGAGCACGCTGAGAGGAAAACAAAAGGATCAGAAAGAAAGAAAGAGAACAGAGTAAAGGAGAGGAGGGAGAAAATATAGAGCTGATGCTTAAGGACAGGGGAGAGAAGAATTCCAGTACTAATGCCCATACGACCATCCCTTTCCTCACTTCTACTCTACCACCACTCTTGTGGCCCCCAATGCTCCTTCCAAGAGTTACAGTCAGCATGCAACACACACACACCAAGTAGCTGACAGGCACAAGCACACTCTCTGCACTTTTCCAGCTCTCATCCATACTCCAACAGCTCACACTGCTGCTCTCCAGCAACTGACTACCAAAACCTGCGCAAGCACATCCTCACCATCTCACTGCAGCACATTCTCAGTTCAACTCTACCATCACATGGCCAAACATCAGTTGTCTCACCCCTCATACTTTCAAGCAGCTCCACACATAGGAACGCCCCCGCCTCCCTCCAGTGCACCTCCATACAGTCACACAGTTATCACCAGAGCATCATGCCATCCATTTGCATCACACCTGCATGGGCAAACAAGCTTTTATGGCTCCAATTCACCAAAATACACCTCAACAACTAACAGAGAGCAAAATAACAGCCAACAGAGCACAGATCCCTTTGAGCATTCTTTCTGAAGGCAGGACTAAACAGAGCTCCAGTTCTGCCTAGGCCCAGCTGTACCCATCCAAGATGAAGCACTGACCTTTCTTCTTTGAATATCATAAAAGAGAGTTTGTTACCCCAGCCAAAGCCTTCTTCAGGGAAGCAGAGATAACCAGAAAGCAATGATCAAATCTTCTTCTACCCGAGTGCCTGCCAGGGAGCAGAAAGAGCTCTTCTGCTCAAAGCACATTCTCCAGCTCCTCTGTCATGGCAGCTCACAAAAATAGCTCTCAAGGGCTGGGTGGTGACTACAATGGCAGCTGAGAGGTTCAGGAATGTCTGGGGCCCTCCCCAAGCCCCCAGCCCAACCTGAGGCAGTGGTTGGCAGAGCCCTGGCTCATATCCTATTTCCTCAGACCATGAAGCCTGTGTGACCCTTAGATATTTTGCTCTTGTAGCTATGTGACTTTCCAATGTAAAAACACCTATCAAAACACCCCAAATAAAATCCTCCCAATTCCAATTTTCTTTTCCCAGAGTGCCACAAGCTACACCAGCGAGAGGTCCAGTGCAAATTAAGTTACACCCGGCAAAAAGCACTTTCAGGAACGTTATTTGCTCACTGGGGATGCTGTAGTGGCAGCAGTCCCAGGCACCCACCATCACACACTGGGTCTGTTGGTGCTTCGGGCAGGCCCCTCAACACCACTACCACTGTCCCTTGCAGGCAGAAGAGCACAAACACTGAGCAGCTGGGCTCCAGGAGAATATCACCCCCCCACGGTTGACTCTGCTTTGCACAGAGAGAAAAAGCAAACAATGCCTTTAGGGCACCGTGGAGATGGGCAGCTCATCCAGCCTGCATGAAGTCTGATGGGGAGCCTCAACCCCTGTTTTCTTCATGGGAATGGTGGGAACTGAGCTCCATCTACCCCTCGCTTTCATCTCCAGCACTGCTGCAGCATGTGCCAGTGCAGGAGGCTTTGCTCCCCCTGCTTCACAGGGGCTATTTTTATCAGACAAGCAGCAGCTTCCATTTGCGGTAAGCAAAGATTTGGGCAATGCTGTGTGCTTTTCCCAGCCTTGCCTCTGTCACTCAGGCAGGATCTCACATTTTACCTTGCTTCTGCCAAGGCAAAGGCAGAAGAAACGCATTTGCACTTCCGATCCATCACTGCCCCAGCCACCGAAACAAATGTAATTTCAAATCTCATTGAAAAAGTGCAGAGAAAGAATCAATGGCAAGAAGCTGAAGAGAAACAGATTCAGGCCAGAAAGTGCAGCTTGTTAATGAACTGACCATGGGGACACATTGCTGAGAGATGTAAAAGTCTTCTCCATTTCCTACAGTCATGATTCTAAATGTTTTGCTGTGGCTAGCAAGTCATTCATGGCTACGGCTTTCAAGCCTGTACTATGGAGGAGACAGAGGCTACAACAGCTCTTTTATTATGTGATGGCAGTACCCAGCCATCTGAAACTCTGCAGACATCAAGTGACCCAGAAGCTGGCAGAGCCTGAGGGCATTGCCCAGATCAGTATTTCCATGCAGCTTTCAACTGGAGTTTTGCATTGGGGTTTTAGAGGTTTACAAACAAAGCAGGTTTGCAGCTCAGTCAGCCCTTGTTCTTCTGGCTCACAAAAGGCCCAATACACAGCAACAAAGATTAACCCAAGACAGACACCATCTGTCCCTTCTGCAGGGGCCACGCTTGGGAAACCTCAGGATAAATTCCACACACAATCCATGGCAATCCATTTGCAGCTCCTGCTCAGCAGAGTGAGAACAGCAGGGCCTGAGACTAATTTTCAGGGAGCTGGGCAGCAACAAAGGATATGCAGGCACTGCTTAAAGGAGGATGTACGTGTGAGAACATAGGCCTAGAGACAGGAAAAGTACTATGGGAACCAGGCAATAGCATCAGTCACATAACTGAGTCACCCTGTCTGACACCTGCTAACTGAACCCTGTGCTTTTCTGCTGGCCAGACACCACACTGATCAGTGCCCGAGTCTTCCTCACAGGCAGTCTCACCAAACAGGCCAGGGGCAGCTCCTGAAGGAATGCCAGAACCTCCCTGTCCTTGCAGCCCACATCTCCCTGCACTCAGGATCAGAGCAAAGACAGGGCTGAGCAAATGACAGCTGGAAAAAGATCAGCGTGGGCACCAATTGGCTCTTCCCCCAAAATGCGACATTTATAGATGCTGCCCATAGAGCCCGGCATTCCAGCATGTCTGGCCCCACATTCCAGCACCCAGCATTCCTGGCTGACATGGACTGCTCTGCACACAAATGCTGCTCTGCTCTGCTCTGGATGACACCAGAGCTGAGCAGCAGAGGCAGCTGCCTGCATGGGGCTGGCTCTCCCCTTGTTTCCAGCTGCTGACTTACACCAAGAGATGCTAAAAATACATTAAACCTTTTCCTGATAATCCTTTGCTGTGTGAACAGCCAGGAATGCACAATCTGGTGGTGACAGCAAAGGGTGGTCTTGCTGCAACAAGAGGAAAGGAACGGAGGTGAAGACAAAACGTGTGTGAAGAAGCAGGCAGAAACCTATTGCAATAGGTATGATGCAGAGAAGATAAAACATGACCAAAGGAAGCAGGGATGGAGGGGTGGGATTTTAAACAACACAGGGGAGGGAGATGACTTTGTAACCTGTGAAGTCTGTGAAATACGGATTTTCTCTCAGCTGAGCTGCCACCACAAACCAGGGGCTAAAATGAAGGTTCCAGAGGAGGCGTAACTAAGGCTGTGTCAGGGCTAAGCCATAACATGCAGTCACTGCCACTTTGCCTTCTGCAGTCCCAGATGGATCTTCATGTTCTTTTAACACCTCTGGTATCAGCACCCAGCACCCCTCCTCCTTTCTGAATACCACCTCACGATGAACCTACAGCTAAGCCATGCGCACAACACTGTCATCTTCTGAGTCAGGAGATGTGCTCCCCGCCCTCCTCTGCAACTTTCAGTAGTTGCCTCCTTCCATGATACGCACGCTTCACTCTCCCATTCATGTGTCCTCTGCTGCTTGGCTCCTCTCTCTGCCTGGTTTGAGACACTTCCTTTGGCATCTCAGCAATGACACAGGCCATTTGAACACGACCTGGCTTTCTGCTCTGCTCCTGTCCTTGTTCTAATGTTGCACGGCCACCTCCTGCCTCAGTGTCAAAGTCCACCACAGTTCTGCTTCCTGGTTCTCCTCTGTGGAGATGTCACCTCTCACTCAGGACACAGGGCAACAGAACAACCACAGCCCGCCCCATGGACCCACAGGCCCCACTCACAGTGCGATTGACTCTCTGTAGGCCAGTGCTGGGCAAAGCAGCCAGGGTCCGGTAGTCCAGCCTCAAAGGTTCACTGGTGATGTTCTGCAGAGGGGGGAGCACAAAAACACAACCACCAGGACAAGATCAGGCCTGAAGTCAACTACATCAGCCAGAAAGAGCGATTAAAAGGAAACTACCCCTAGCAACAACGAAGGCCCTGTCTCCAAACTCTGCAGGAAGTTCCCACTGCCTGGAAATAAACCTGGACATAAACCTGGAATTGTTCCAAACACAACCATGAGCACCCAGGACAGGGGCCAGGTTTGAGAAACACTGCAGAGAACATGATGCCCTGGCCCTTGGTCACCCACCAGTGCACAGATCCCCCCATTCCTCCTGCCCCATGTGTACATGTCCATCCCTCACAGGGGAGAGGAGAATGTGACATACATACCTGGCTTCTCCAAACAGCACCCAGAAAGGCTCCCAGCCTGGATCTGGAGGCACGTGAGACTGCAAATCTGCAATTCCTCTACTGTATCTTTTCTCAACCTTAACTCACACTTATTGTGTAATTTCATTGAATTTTGTTTCCCATTTGCCTTTCTACTTCGAACCACTGCTTTTCACCATTCCTTCCTGAACCCCATTACAGATTTCCTCATTTCTGGTATCTTCCCTTATACCCCAAAGTCAAGTCTGTTGGGGGGTGCAGGGAACGGAGAACAGAAGTTATGTGGAACAAGCACTTTTAGAGATTTCCATGGCCTTCAAGGCCAGTTGTGTCCCTTTTCTGTGACTCTCCAACCCTCCCACCGTGCTCCTCACCTCTGCCTCCTCCTCAAGCTGCTGGGTGGCTGCCTCCCGCTCCCTACGCATCCACTCCTTCCATGAGACAGGACAGAGTCAGAGCAGCATCCAAGCAGCACAGGCAAAGAAAGATGGAAAGAGATCATCACCATGCTGGGCAGGAACTCCGGAGGGGGGACAGAGAAGCATGAGCAGTGCTGGGACAGGGAAAGGATGAGCAGAAACCCAGCACATACGTTGGGCCCAGGGAAACAGGAGCTTGAATTCTGCAGGAGTTATCACCAGCAAAACAGATGGGAACAGACACCCCATACAACACCAGCCAGTGTGTTACCAGCTGAAGGCTAGAGAGCAGATGTCTCCAAGATCCTCAGCAGGGTCACTCCTGGGGAACAGTGAAGGGAGCTAAAGCCCCCCCCTCCCTGCTAAGCACAAGCTACAGCATCACTGAGGGAAAGAAGAAGGTTGCTTATTGCTAGAAGAGACATCCTAACAGAGCACAGACTGGCGAGGCTGCAAGGAAATGGGAAAACAACTCTACAGAGCACAGGCCTAGATGTCACTAAGGAAAAAGACCTAAAAAAATCACATGCTTTTTAATAGCATCACAGCCAAAAGACTCTATGTAGAGACAGGAATTGTCTAAGCATAAGGCAGGCTAAAATGTCAGCTCTCAGCCACCAGCAGAGCACAGGAGTGACCAGGGACTAATCCCACAAGCCCCAGCTATGGGCTTGCTTCCAAGCTGCAAGAGGAAGGTCATAACATTACTTGTCTTGAAGAATGATTTCTGTACATTTATACTTCTGTGCCTATTTGCCCAGCTCCTGTGCGGCTGGGCGAGGACTGTGGGCAAAAGCAGCATCATTCTTCAGTTCTATTGCTTATTGCAGCCCTCCTGACTGCTGCAACCCCACGTCCAGAAGTCCCCAGGCTGGAGGGAAGGGAGGTGGAAGGTAGATGAGAAATACAGAGGAGCTAACTAAAAATTCTGATAGGGCCCTTCTCTTCAAAAGCATCTCAGCTTTGCCAAAACCAGTGTCCCACACCACATTCTGATCTCCAGACAGTAATGAGCAACACGAGAAGACACTAATGCTCTGGAAGATCACAAGAGCCAAAGGGATATTTAGGGATATTTAAGCTAAAGTCTACTCTGAAGCTGGTGCCACCTCCTCCTTGTACCCCAATGGAAGGGGCAGCAGAAAACGTGAAATCTTTTCAAGGCACAAACGATTCTGGAGAGGGTCTTGGCCTCTGCTGATCACCAGGTACAGACATACTGCAGGGGATGAACATACTACATTCATTACACTGAACCCTGCTGTACTGGGAGAAAAGGCAGTGTATGGAAATACAGACTTCAGAGCGCCTTAAGTACGTGTCACTGCGATCTCAGAACATTGCTTTACAGTCTTTCAAAAGTAGAACAGCCCAGAAGGATGAAGCACAGTGACTGGGTGTTGCTCAGCCTCCAGGGAGAATACTGGATATTTGTTAGAAGAGGCCCACCAGTGTTTTGAAACATTGCTGACTATGGCTGATGTGGCTGAATGGTTCGCCACTGCTGAGCTGATTTCTTTTACATTAACCCTTGCAATAAAATGTCAAGTGCAAGTTTTCCATCAAAAGCTATCATAGTCACATGAGCACTTTTGAAATGAGATATAACCAAGGCTGTATCACCAATAGGGAAGGTTTTTCTGGTTTGATTGGTTTGGTTTTTGACAAAGTCTCTGGGGTAGTTTTATCTCAGCATAAGTTTTGGAAGAGCCTTTATCTACCCAAGACTGAACTCATTCAGCCTGCTCAGACAGAGGTTTTGGGCGAGTCTTGCTCTTGTTTCATCCAGTGGTGCTAGAAATGCTGGTAATGACACATAGTACCTTAAGACTCCTGGAGAGTGTTCAAATCCAAATGCTGCCAACCTAAACCTGGTAGGAAGACCCTCTGCTGTAACAGTAACAGTACAAAATGAGGCTTTCTGGAACCACAACAAACCACTCTCAGTTCCTTCCTCTGAGAGGAACTGGACATTTCACAGAAAAAACATAAACCTGATCTAAACTGGCTCTGCTCTGAGCTGAACCAAGTAACCTGTGATGGTTCCTTCCTACCCAAATGATTCACCGAATCACAGAATAGTTTGGCTAGGAAGGGACTTTTAAAGGTCATTTAATCCAACTCCCCTGCAATAACAGAGACAAAGAATCATAGAATAGTTAAGGTTGGAAAGGACCTTAAGCTCATACAGTTCCAACCCCCCTGCCATGGGCAGGGTCACCTCCCACTAAGCCATGTCACCCAAGGCTATGTCCAACCCGGCCTTGAACACCGCCAGCAATGAAGCATTCACAACTTCCCTGGGTAACCCATTCCAGTGCCTCACCACCACTACAGTAAAGAATTTCTTCCTCATATCCAATCTAAACTTCCCCTGTTTAAGTTTGAACCCCTTATCCCTTGTTCTATCACTACAGTCCCTAATGAAGAGTCCCTCCCCAGCATCCCTATCGCCCCCCTTCAGATACTAGATGTCCTTTTGATGTTGAGGACACCAGTAACTGCACACAATACTCCAAGTGAGGTCTCACATGAGCAGAGTAGAGGGGCAGGATCACCTCCCTCGACCTGCTGGTCACGCTCCTTTTGATGCAGCCCAGGATATGGCTGGCTTTCTGGGCTGTGAGCGCACACTGCAGCTGCCTCATATTCATTTTCTCATCGACCAACACCTCCAAGTCCTTCTCCTTGGGCTGCTCTGAATCTCTTCTCTGCCCAACCTGGAGCTGTGCCTGGGATTGCTCCCACCCAGGTGGAGGACCTTGCACTTGGCATGGTCAAACTTCATCAGGTTCTTCAGCTACATGCTGGAGAGGGACTCTTCATCAGGGGCTGTGCAACAGGACAAGGGGTGATGGGTTCAGACTGAAATGGGAAGTTCAGGTTAGATATTAGGCAGAAGTTCTTCCCTGTGAGGGTGCTAAGGCCCTGGCACAGGGTGCCCAGAGAAGCTGTGGCTGCCCCATCCCTGGCAGTGTTCAAGGCCAGGTTGGACAGGGCTTGAAGCAACTTGCTCTAGTGGAAGGTGTCTCTGCCCATGGCAGGGGGTTGGGACTGGATGACCTTAAGGTCCTTTCCAATACAGCCTGGGATTCTGTGATTCTAAGATTATTCTATAAGATCATCCCAGTGGATGATTTCCTCTCTAAGTACACCTCACAAACACCATCAGGACACCTTGCAGATCCTCAGGACAGAAATCTCATGTCTTATTCTGGCATGCGCCCACATCAGCTTAATCTGTAGGCCAGCAAGGATAATGCAAAGCTTCCAAAGGGATTCCGCCACACACTGAATGCCTTTTGTCTCTCTACCCCAATCACTCATAAAGTCACATCCTGCACAGCCCACTGCCCACTGCAGTCACTGACAGAAGGCAGAGTAGGCTTATAGAGATATGAAATATATACATGTATATTTAATCCAGCCTTGTTCATTGCTGTCTCCTCTTACAGGCTGTGCCATCATTTATTCAAAACCTTCACCGTTTTTTCCAAATCAAGTAAAATCTCAAGTATTAACTAAATTCAAAGATCACCCCCATCCAGAATTGCCAACACAACCACACTCTGGTGGGGCAGCAAATGTGAAACAAGCTGAGTGATTATAACTACAGGAAGAACCTAGAGAAATATTAGGATTGTCTGAATTGGAAACCTGAAGAAACACCTGCAAAACAGAGCCAGGAAAGCAGATTCCTAACTGACAACACTGAAGAATTCCATTTCCCTTCATCTTCCAAGAGAATCTGACTGCATAAATTACAGTTTTAAGAGGGATAACTGGAAGTCCCAAGTCCTCACAGGGCTTGGCCCTACTCATCTCCCTGTGAAAGACTGAAGTGCTGGAACACAGAACTCTCATAATGAATCACAAAAATGATCATGTAAACTGAGGAGCACAAGCGTGTGCGTGACTCACAGCACCACAACTTCACTTCAGGGCAGCTCTGAGTTGTGTGTTCTCATCTTTGCTCAGAAAAGCTCTGCCAGGTCCTGAAGCGCTGTACAGAGAGAACCAACTGAATGTAGGACTTCCCAGCTAACAGACCATTGTTCTCCAAGTTGCAGCTTGGCCAGGAGGTACCAGTAGGCAACAAAGATGAACTCTGTAAGTAACAGAAGAGTTCCACTAGAGAAGTGCACAGGAAGGGATGGCAAAGCCAAGAAGCAGCTGAGTAACTGAGCAGTGCACTACAAGGAGGGAAGGCCCAAAGCCCCCATAGCATGAATGACTGGGTAGAGATGAGCTATGGCATTTTCCTTGGGCCTCACAGGCTTGGCAGAACTGCTGCCAAGAACAGACTGCTACATGAAAAGTCTCACCACTTTCTCCATTTCTTCTCTCTCCCACTGAGTTGCTTCTCTCACCATTTCCATCTCCTAAGAGAGATCAAAGTTAGAGCCACTTCACCCAGTGCTCTCTCCCACTGGAGCATCTGTAAGCTCATGAAGACTTCAGAGTCCCATCCTAGCGCATTCCTGAAGAAAGTGCTGGGAACTGCTGATCCCATAAGAAGGAAGTCTACTACCCATCCTCCTCCCAGATGTAGTCAGAACACCCACCTTCTGTAGGATCTCCAGTTCTTCAGGGCTTAAATCCCGATCAATAGAAGAGATACTTTCCAGGCTATTCTTGCGCCCAATACCAGCTGCAAAGGGGTTTGCAATAATTCCTGGGGACATCTAGAAAGCAAAAAGACAATCAAACATGGTGGAAGCCCACAGTGTGCCATACAAAAAGCTCCACATCCTGGGCTCCCAGACAGAGAGTACCAGGACAATCAACCCTAGGCAAGTCAGAGCTTTCCAAAACTTCAAATCTCATTTCAGCTGTCAATTTCTCAAGGCATCTGAGCCCTAAAGAAAGACGAATTTAAGGTGTACCAGTGTCATGGTTTAAGTCCAGTCAGCCACGCAGTCCATTCTCTCACTCACTTCCCCCTCTTTCTTCCCCCCGCTCGTGGAGGGATGGGAAGGAGAATCGAAAAGAATGCAACTCCCACAGGTTGAGACAAGAACAGTTTAGTAACTAAAGTATAACACAAATCACTACTGCTACCACCAGTAACAATAACGACAAGGCAAATACAAGGAAAGAATACAATTCTCACCACCTAAAACCCAGCCCAACCTCGCAGTGCACCCCCACCCTTCTGGGTCTCTCCTCTCTGCTCTACATCCTGGGCATGATGTGCTGTGGTATGGAATAACCTCTTTGGTTAGTTCGGGTCAGGTGCCCTGTCTCTGCTTCCTCCCGGCTTCCTCTCCTCCCTGGCAGAGCATGAGGCTCAGAAAGTCCTTGGTCAGACCAAAACATCACTAAGCAGTAACCAAAACACTAGTGTTATCAGCACTGTTCCCAGGCCGAAAGTCAAAAACACAGTGCTGCACCAGCTACCAAGAAGGAGAAAAATGACTGCTGCTGCTGAACCCATGACAACCAGGTACAGCCAGGGAATAAGGTGACCAATGACTGGGTACATATCCCAGTGGAGAATAAAAATGCTTACTTGCTAAGCCCTGAAAAAAGCAACCTGTGAAGGCACAGGGCTGCTATGGGAAAGTGCTTCCCTGGGGGGAAAGGCATCAATAAACAGACAATTTGCTTTAAATATACATCAGCACAAGAAAAAACAGGCATAAACAGCCTGGAGAAAACCAGTGTGAACACTCCCCTTCCAACCAGTGCAGGGACATTGTGAACAGTTCTGTAAGCAGCACAAGGGACAGTCTCTGTTGCTGTTATGAACTGGCAATCACCTCCAGTTCATAGAGCAGGAGACCAGACGTTGAGACTGGGACCTCAAAACCAAAACCCAATGAACCAAAAATAGTTGGAAAAATCCAGGAATCTTCTCTGAAGAAAGAGATAGGATCCTGTGGCACTGGTCACTGCGAGGGCACCCTGCGCTTCAGTCCTCACCTCAATGGCAGCTGCAGCCTTGGGATCGAAGCCATCGCACACCAGCACGAGGAGCGCATCACCCACGCTTCGGAGGATCTGCACAGCTTCCGTGTGCGTCATTCCCAGCAAACTCTGATGGTTCACCTCCAGGATCCTCATTCCCACCTTCAGACGGCCATCCCGGGCTGCAGCCCCAGAGGAGCTCACCTGGAACACAATGTGGGGAATCGAGATATCACCAAAGGAGGTAAGAGAAGATCAGAGAGCTTGGGAACCATTGGGAAGAAAGGATGAAAGAGGACAGGATAAGAAGGAGAGAGGGGGAAAGGCTGCAGCTACATGTCAGGGAAAGCGTCTGAAAGTACTTACATCTAGCTACAGAAAGGGCAGAAAAGGAAGAATGTGACCAGTCTGGTAAAGGAAAGAGGTATGGAAGGATTTTAACTTAAACAGGGGGAGTTTAGATTGGATATGAGGAAGAAATTCTTTACTGTAAGGGTAGTGAGGCACTGGAATGGGTTGCCCAGGGAAGCTGCGAATGCTCCATCCCTGGCGGTGTTCAAGGCTGGGCTGGACAGAGCCTTGGGTGGCATGGTTTAGTGTGAGGTATCCCTGCCCCTGGCAGGGGGGTTGGAACTGTATGAGCTTAAGGTCCTTTCCAACCCTAACTATTCTATAATTCTATGACACTAGGAGATAAAAAGAATCTTTAATTGGAATGTGTTGTCCCAAGGAATGAAACTGCTTTTGTTTTGTCAGTGCAGTGGGTGAGGAAGCAAGCTCTTACCCCTGATTTATCTTCACAGAAATGAAAGTGGAGGAATTTTTTATAGGGAGAGAGGCAGAAAAGGGGATGGGGATAACTTTTGTGGATAAAGATAACTGAGGCAGAGACAGAAGCAACCAATAATGGTGCCTGTCCAATTTCCAGCCTCTCTTTCAGGGAAACAACATCTAACTCCTGTTTTCCTTCCTCAGGAAGTGACAGGAGCTCACACTTCCCTCACATACACAAGCAGTCACAGGGAAAGCAACTACATGGAGCACATTGATAAGGAACATGAAAGTCACAGCTTGTCTGAAGGAGTGCAAGCATCCAGGTATGTTTGAGCAGAGAATGAAATGCAAGTGCAAACTCTGGCACCAAGACAAAGGCAGGAAAGGCAAGGAGTTTTAGTCTTCTTTTTCCTTTTGGGATAGGAAAACAGGACTAGCTGTGGGCATAGAGTGAAAGAAAAAAAACAAACCCCCAAGCACAAGCAAACACAAGGCTCAGGAGAAAGATGTGAGCTGAGGAAGCGAGAAAAAACTAAACAGTGCTGATAGCAGAAGCTACTACCAGGAACTAACAGAAATACCAGATACAACTTGAAGTGCCTTAGGGAAAGGAAGAGAACCACCATCGGGCATTGCTTTTTCTAACGGGAAAGCAAAGAGCCTGGAACAAAATGGGATGTATAGAGTCAGGCTGGAAATGGAGATGTGGGTACATCTGGCATCTCAACAGACCTCACCAGGAACGGCAGAGGCAAACGAATGGCTTCAGTTCAAAGCCCCAGCCTCAAAGCCAAAGGACAATGTGACCAAGCTTTCCAAGGAGAGTGATGGCAGTGCTACACCAGGGCTTTGCAGAAAGAGCGCGTCTGTAGCAGGAATCTCAAGCAAAGTCTGCAGGGCTATGACAAGAGGCTAAGAAGAGCACAGGGGCACACACAGTTGATGGCTGGGCAGGGGAAATGCAAGGACCTATGTGGCTGGTTTTCAGCATGGGGTGGAGGCACAGGTAACATCAGAGGAAGGAAAGAAAGGAAGGAAGGATACTGCACACCATGTATTGCTGGACCCCGAAAGGCAAAAATCCCCAAACCAAAGCAAAGGCATGAGGGTGTATTGGATTGATGAGAGCTGCTTTGGAGAAAACCCAACGGATACATATTTAATAAAGTGCCTGTAAAAAGAGAGAAAACATGCTGCAGCACTTCTCGCTTTAAGGACTGTGGCGAGTGGAAGCAGCCATGCACGCTGCACATGATTCCTCAGGGCTGCGAAGGAAAACAGGGAAGTGTGTGTGTGTGCATGCACAGAAGTGGCCACATGCAGCTGAACAGAACAAGACCAGGTACTCACAGTTTCTTTTCCAGGGACAGCAAGTACATAGCGTGAGAGTAAAACACCCAGAAATAATGGGAGGAGGTGAAGTTAATGTAGGGAAAATGTCCTTAAAGCCAACTGCCATGTGTACTATTTATACATCCCTGAGGGACACTGAGCTATCCCCACTGAAACACTCCATGGATTTCAACCTGTAGATCTAATTTATACCACTCATAGTCTTCAACTCCTAACGCTTCACCAAGAAGTTTTACCAAGGAAAAACCTCATTGTAACTTTAAGAAAAATGACAATTAAGGGACTCAATGGAAATGCAAATTAAGGAAAACTCAGGAGACAGAAGGTGGAAATCAAGACATCACAGGAGCAGGGGGAAGCTAAAGCACTACTTTGTCTCTCAGTTACTGGAAATATACAGCCCGAATGGGAGAAGCAGGAGATCACCAGGGTTAGGACAGATACGAGAGGTAAAGGTGATGTGACACAGATAAGGGAGAGCAGAAGAGCTCAGAGCTTTGGTGCTCCGCAGGTCAAAACAACCACTAGTGAGAACAGAAAGTGTGGGGTGTAAACTAACCCTGCAATGGGGCTAACGTGTAAACCTCCCCCACCCCCCGAAGGAGATAAACCCAAACCTAATCACTAAAAATAACTGTAAGTTACGATAAACTCAAGTTTTCTTTTACTTCCGTTACAAATATTGCAGCTCAGTGTGCAACTATTGCTTTGATAGAGTGAATTTACTCTTTTAAAACTCAGCTAAAGTAATTATACTCAAGTAATAACAAATGACGAGTATTTCTATGAAGGCAGCCAATTATTAGAAAGGGTTAACTGGCAACTCTGAGTGTCCACCATCCAGCAAGGAATGAGGACCCCAGCACGAGAGGGATGTGGAGCTGTTGGAGTGAGGCCAGAGGAGGCCACAAAGCTGTTGTGAGGGCTGGAGCAGCTCTGCTCTGGAGCCAGGCTGAGAGAGCTGGGCTGCTTCAGCCTGGAGAAGGGAAGGCTCCTTAAGGGGAGACCTTAGAGCAGCTCCAGTGCCTAAAGGCGCTACAGGAAACCTGGAGAGGGGCTTGGGACAAGAGCCTGTAGGGACAGGCCAAGGGGAATGGCTTTAACCTGCCAGAGGGGAGACTGTAGGGACAGGCCAAGGGGAATGGCTTTAACCTGCCAGAGGGGAGACTGAGATGAGCTCTTAGGCAGAACCTCTTCCTTATGAGGGTGCTGAGGTGCTGGCACAGGGTGCCCAGAGAAGCTGTGGTTGCCCCATCCCTGGCAGTGTTCAAGTCCAGGTTGGACACAGGGGCTTGGAGCAACCTGCCCTAGTGGAAGGTGTCCCTGCCCATGGCAGGGGGCTGGAACTGAATCAGCTTTAAGGTCCCTTTTTTCCAACGCAAACCACTCTTGTGATTTTGTGACTATTAAGACCTCTAGAGCTAAAGCACAATTTCTACCTTACTATACAAGTTAAAAGTGAATCAGTGGCATTAACGTGAACATCCAGAGTCCCCTTTTGCTCAGCAGCAAGACCAAAAATGACACCATTTATCACTATGCTCTGTGCTAGCAGGAAAGAAGAGGCAATATTTTTTGGTAAAGGTCAGGAGGAGCATAAGCTTATACAGGGTATTGTTGAAAAGAAAATATGTGATATTTCTTGGAGAAAAGGGACATGCCAAATAAGCATGCACACAAGCTGCCATTCACAAAGGAAAGGGGACAGAATCACACATTGAGTTGCACAGGAGAAAGGTGAGCAATTCATAATATTTTAAATATAAGGAAGGGAGACCATGCAGGTTTTAGTGAGCAGGAAGGCCATAAGCATTTGGGAAAGCAATGAGAATGGAGGGGGAAAGGAAAGATATGTGGATTCATGTGATAGAAAAAAAATAAACTCAAGAGAAGAAACACAAGGCAAAATAAAGGCAAAGAGATGATCTCCTTCAGTGGATGCTGAATACTCCAGGAGAACTGATGTACCCAGTGAAAAGTGGAGAGAGCATATCAAATTCCACAGGCATTCCCTTTTTCCTAGCAGTCCCTGCATGAAGCCAAGTGCAGAGTTAGCATCTGGTACCTTAGAAATGAAGATGCCTTCATCAGTGGGATCAAATGGGTTTCCAGCATGACCTTTTGCTCCACCCCGTATGCTGATGCCCAGCTTTTCTCCTGGAGCCTTTTCAATGCATATTTCCTGTGAACACAGAACAGGTCTTGTTTCTGGATCAAGATCAGACTCAAATTGTAGATGAAACACTCCTAGTAGCTTGTCATATTCAAAATACCCTGAAAAGGATCTGAATTCGACCTTGCACTCATTGGGCACAGTTTATTGTTGTGATGAGGCTCTGCTCTTTTCTGTCTCCTCTTCAAGTCTGCTTCATGAAATCTGATCACTCTCTGATCACAGGATCACCATAGGCATGGCAAGAGACCTTCCACAGTCCTCAACTGGACAAATACTTACAAGAGACAGGGTTCTGCCAAGAGATGAGGCAATTTCAAGTGGACGTTTGGTTGTATCCTAGTCCCAGACTTCCAGCTAGATCAGAAATTGCCTTCAAAAGTGTTCCTTCTATAAAGAGGAGAGTGATGCCCCCCAGTTCTTCGACTCAGAACCTACCTGCATACCCGGTGGTGGTGGATCTCGCCTCACTAACATGGTCAATTCCTGGGTGTTGGAGAGCAGGGCATTGACTGCTTCCTGGTGGGTAGCATGGCGCAGGTCAATGCTATTTACCTCCAGGATCCTGTCCCCTACCCGGAGCCCACTGCGAGATGCCAGTCCACGCGGAATCACCTACAAAGAGGCATTGATATTACAACCAGAGAAGGGAAGTTCACCTGTCCTTGGAGAGACACTGATTGTGTCCCATGGCTGTTCTCCAGCATCCTCTGAGGCCTGTTTTGATTTCTCTCTCTGCAACCCAAGTTCCCCAATTTGTGAACACTGGCAAAGAATGAAGGAAGATTTGCTTTAATTCAATATATTCTTATTATCATATTACCATTTTCATCTGAACCCCACAAACACTTTCTGCGTGATGACTGGCTTTGTGTGCCGGCAGCTTTCCAGCATTCATGAAAAGCTAACACAAGCTCAGCAAGTTCAAAAGCTAACTCTCCCCAAGCAGCTCACCTTCACAGAATCATAGAATCATAGAATAGTTAGGGTTGGAAAGGACCTTAAGATCATCCAGTTCCAACCCCCCTGCCAGGGGCAGGGTCACCTCACTAAGCCATGTCACCTAAGGCTCTGTCCAATCCAGCCTTGAACACCACCAGCGATGGAGCATTCACAACTTCCCTGGGCAACCCATTCCAGTGCCTCACCACCCTTACAGGAAAGAATTTCTTCCTCATATCCAATCTAAACTTCCCCTGTTGAAGTTTTAACCCCTTATCCCTTGTCCTACCACTACAGTTCCTAATGAAGAGTCCCTCCCCAGCATCCCTATAGGCCCCCTTCAGATACTGGAAGGCTGCTATGAGGTCTCCACATAGCCTTCTCTTCTCCAGGCTGAACAGCCCCAACTTTCTTAGCCTATCTTCATACGGGAGTGCTCCAGTCCCCTGATCATCCTCGTGGCCCTTCTCTGGACTTGTTCCAACAGTTCCATGTCCTTCTTATGTTGAGGACACCAGAACTGCACACAGTACTCCAAGTGAGGTCTCACATGAGCAGAGTAGAGGGGCAGGATCCCCTCCCTCGACCTGCTGGTCACGCTCCTTTGGATGCAGCCCAGGATACGGTTGGCTTTCTGGGCTGCGAGCGCACACTGCCGGCTCATGTTCATTTTCTCATCTGGTGGCCTTCTATGATGGGGCTACGGAATTGATGGGCAAGGGTAGAGCAGTTGATGTCATCTACCTGGACCTGTGCAAAGCGTTTGACACTGTCTCACATGACATACTTGTCTCTAAGTTGGAGAGACATCAATTTGATAGGTGGACCACTCGGTGCATAAAGAACTGGCTGGATGGCCGCACACAAAGAGTTGTGCTCAATGGCTGAATGTCCAGCTGGAGACCAGGAACGAGCGGTGTCCCTCAGGGATTGGTGTTGGGACCGGTCTTGTTCAACATCTTTGTCAGTGACATGGACAGTGGGATTGAGTGCACCCTCAGCAAGTTTGCTGATGACACCAAGCTGTGTGGTTTGGTTGATACATTGGAGGGAAGGAATGCCATCCAGAGGGACCCTTGACACACTTGTGAGGTGGGCTGATGCCAACCTGATGAAGTTTAACCATGCCAAGTGCAAGGTCCTCCACCTGGGTCGGAGCAATCCCGGGCACAGCTCCAGGTTGGGCAGAGAAGAGATTCAGAGCAGTCCTGCAGAGAAGGACTTGAGGGTTTTGGTTGATGAGAAAATGAACATGAGCCAGCAGGGCTTCTACATGCCATTTAGACTCCTACAACAGCAGCAGCATGCCTGGTATAAGCATTTCACATGTGCACACATCCCTCCCCCACCCCACTTTTTCAACCTATGCTGTACTTCTCAGACTCTTGCATCAAAATCCTTCATCTTAACCCAATAATTAAAGAGCTCAGACTCTACCTTTGAAATGAAGACACCAGGTTCATGAATCCCAAATGGATGGCTTGAATGGTCACTGCCTCCAACAATGCTAAGTCCCAGGGGACCACCTGCCTTCACAAGGTGAATTTCCTGGAGGGAAAAGGAAGCAGAGTCAAAGGGAATAAGAGATACCACAAGGAGCACAAACACTGAAAAATATGGAGTCAGGGGTGTTTTGCAGGTGTGAGCACAAGGTAAGTACCCACAGAACAAGAGGGTTCCCTTTTACTTCTCAACACCCCAGTAACACAGATGCCAGCTCTCATCAGAGTACTGATTTTTCAAATGAAAAATATTCAAGATTATACTATCCCATATTCCAGTGGGCTGGAGCAGCTCTACTCTGGAGATAGGCTGAGAGAGCTGGGCTGCTTCAGCCTGGAGAAGAGAAGGCTCCTTAAGGGGAGACCTTAGAGCAGCTCCAGTGCCTAAAGGGGCTACAGGAAACCTGGAGAGGGGCTTTGGATAAGGGCCTGTAGGGACAGCACAAGGGGGAATGGCTTTAACCTGCCAGAGGGGAGACTAAGATGAGCTCTTAGGCAGAAGTTTTTCCCTGAGAGGGCGCTGAGGCCCTGGCACAGGGTGCCTAGAGAAGCTGTGGTTGCCCCATCCCTGGCAGTGTTCAAGGCCAGGTTGGACAGGGCCTGGAGCAACCTGCTCTAGTGGAAGGTATTGCTGCCTGTGGCAGGGGGTTGGAACTGGTTGAGCTTTCAGGTCCCTTCCACCCAAACCATTCCATGGGTCTGTGATTCCAGCAGACCCTCACCTCGATGGGATACTGATCCTCCATCCCTTTGGAGAGGTGGTTCCTCAGCGGCACTGGTGCGTCCTCGTGTGGGCTGTCCCCGGGGCCAGGGCCAGGGGGCGGTGGTGGCGAGTGCATCCGTGCCCGCGCAGCACCGGGCACATCTCCGTCGCTGAGCTGCTCCACACCCTGTCTCTCTACCAGCAGCGCGATGGTGGGGGAGGATGCGGTAAGCAGCGCTACTGCCTGATCATGCCTGGCTTCTGTCATGTCTACCCCATTGATCTAGAACAACCCGCAAACTCAGTGTCAGACCGTGGCCCAAGTACACCCTTCCATTTAACACGTAGCCAAGCACCCTGAGCGTGTATTTTCGTGTCTTGCTGGAACTGCCCCTTCTCAAGAGCCTGTTCCCCTGAGCACCTTGTAACTTACCCCACTCCTTCCTATCTGCAAAGGGAAGAGGCATCTGCTGATTCCACCTGACCACAATTCCTTTCTAGGCAGCTTACTAGCCCCTTTTCCACCTTCCCTGTACACCTTCAAGCCCTAAAGGCACCGGTGATGCTCCAGGGGATCATGAAGACCAAGTACGCTGCTCCTTGTACCTCCTGGAGCACCACAAACCTGGCTATTGCCCTGACTAGGCTGTGGCTCAGCACTACCAGGAGAGTCGCTGCCACTCCTTCCAGGCTTTGCATTCCAGCTTTCCTACTTGGTCATGGCAAAAGAAGCCCAAGAGACTGCATTAGAGATCTCAACGTGGGAGGAAGACGAAACAGCAACTCCCACAGGTGATGCCACTGCACATTAATGTGCCATAGCATCAGCTGCCTCTGCACTCAGCCCTTTGATCTCATCAATCACTCCGAAAGCTCAGATACAGGCACTGGATAGCATGAGCTGATGTGCCAGGACCTGTCACTGGGCTGCCCATGCTGGTAAAGGTCATGGTGGGCTGGGGAAAATGTCAGTTTTAAGCCATAAAAAGTGTACTCCAGGTTTCAAAACACTTGGAAGGGCTGAGAAAGACACTGCTGATCCACAGTGACCAAATGTGGACACATGCGGAAAACTGGAATTCTTTTGAACAAGAACCCATTATCCAATATACTCTGCTAAATAATTTCAAGAATACAACTTGTGATACCAGTGAAAGACAAAGAGGCACTTCCAGAACAGACAGGGAAGCCAAAGGCATTCAGACCAAACACTGAAGAGAACACAGCTGAACCTGTGTTTGATTCTCATCCTTCACACATACAAGAATGATCTAATGTAAGTTCACAGGATACACAGAGAAAAGCTGCTGCGAGAGGCAGGGAACAATCTTTCTACAACAATAACATCTAAACCAGCCTGCCTGGGAACTCAAAGCACCAGAAAGGATGTGGCTGTTCTCCATCAATGTCTGAGGGCCAGAATGCTGAGAGGAGAGCTGAGCTAAAACACTGCCAAAGGATGGAACTTGCCATGACAAAGTCGAAGCTGAAAATTACAAGGTTTCTAGTCCTCAGGTTCTGGAAAAGCTTCCCAAAATGAACTCTGAGGACACGAAAATACAGCTGTTGAGATAGTCTGATCAGCTGATGAAATAATAATGTGACTTTGTAACAGCCACAGCAAGTCGATTTTGTAGCCTGATTCCTCACTGATTCCCAGAAATATTGCAGTTACTCCCTAGCTTCTCCCAAGAACAGCTTCTGGACAACACTGACTGCAAACAGTCTACAAGGCTTTGTTCAGAACCTCCATCACCACCCCTTGACCCAACCTGCTCATGACATGGAAGAAGACAGACAAAGACAGCCCACACTATGTGGACACAGACAAGGAACTCTCAGCCCCACGGCATCTCCTCTACACAAAGGATTGTCTCCAAAGTGACACCTTTGGCACCAGCCATAAAGGAGGAGCACAAGGATGTGGAGGCAATTCCAGCCTGCTCAGGCACACAGGAAGGGGAAGGATGTGAAGGTACCTGGGTAACAGCTGCTGAGCACAAGAGACAAGGCAATAAGCAGGAAAGATAAATTAACACACGAGTGCACAGAGCTCAGTGAAACGCAGATCATGGGGACAAGACTTGAGACACTCACAGATGGACCATTAATGGAATCACTCCAATGGTACACGAGGGTGCTGAGGCAATGGCACAGGGTGCCCAGAGAAGCTGTGGCTGCCCATCCCTGGCAGTGTTCAAGGCCAGGTTGGATGGGGCTTGGAGCAACCTGCTCTAGTGGAAGGTGTCCCTGACCGTGGCAGGGGTCTGGAACTGGAAGACCTTTGAAGTCTCTTCCAGCTCAAACCATTCCATGATTCTGTCATTTGCCAGAGGACAGGAACAGGGTTGGCTGTGTTGCTGATGCCCTGTAAGGATCTGCTTGTGCTTATGTGGGTGCCTGTGAAGGTGCTGTCCCCATTCTTGTCTGTGTAAATCTGTGGCCAGCCATGGCTGCAGGATGTTTCATCTCTGGAATCTGTATATAGCCTTCTTGATGGCTGGACCTGGGAACAGGGAACAGCAGCAGCCTTGTGTCTGGTGAACTGGGAAGGTGGATCCCTTGGGTCCTCCTGTCTACCTGATACACTGATTTTTAACCAAGATGACACGCAGAAGAGGGTTGGTCCCAGGTTTTGATCACCAGACCAATGCCCAAATACTCCCCAGACAGATCTGCTGTAGCAGCTTCCACTCCTGACCTCACACATCCACACTGTCATTTTCTGCCATCGACAAGAAGATGAGAATGGTCAGACTTGGTCAGAGCAAAAGTATCAAGTGATACTTCCCCAGGCTAGTGAACAGGGACACGGAACATCCTGAGTCAGAGGAACAGCATATGTAACAGCCCTTCTCACTAACTTCTCCATCATCTGGCAATTGTGATGCCTTCCCAGCTTCTGGACAGGTAGTTTGCAGTGGTCTTTATTGCTGAGTCTCTGCTTTGCAAGAGAACAAGGTCAATCAGTGCAGTTCAGCTACCTAAGTCCCCAGAGAATGGGGGACTTTCATCTGTCCTTCCCTGCTCCACATGTTTTTCCATGTGCCAAGGAATTATAGTACTCTGCCAAATTCATCAGCAATCAGACTGCTCTCCCTGGGATCCCATGTGCTTCCTGGTGCTACTGCTGCCCTAAATACCCCAGAATCAGTTTTCTGCAGTCTACTCCCAGTCCTATTCCCCAAAACCAGCTGCCCTTAGCTACTACTCCCAGTCCTGCACTCTCCCTGCTGGATTCCTATTCCACAACAGAAACCCTCCAACATTTGCCCTTTGCAGCTCCCTGCCCAAGTCTTCCACTACCCAAATGACTCCCAAGATTCTCAAGATGACTTTCAAGACACACTACAATGTAATATATGTAACAGAAAGGTTGAGAGTTAGTAGTCAGTCACTGGTGAGTTCTGTGGGTGTTAACTCTGAAGAGAGATCCAGGCTCTCCTCAATCCATGTACTCAAAGCTCCCTTAAGAAAGTAAAAGGAGCTATCCCAGTCCTTCCCCTGCAGAGAAGTCCAGGATGCCTTAGAGCACAGGGGAAGAGTATGAGGCTGTGCTGTACTGCTTTTCCTAAGAAAACAACTTTTTGGAAAAGTAAGAACTGAGGCATGACTAGGAGAGTACAGCTTTGGAAATGGGCTTCTGCCTGCAGAACCTATGAAACCATCTGCATCCTGTCCTGCAGTAGCTCTGCTCTGGAGCCAGGCTGAGAGAGCTGGGCTGCTTCAGCCTGGAGAAAAGAAGGCTCCTTAAGGGGAGACCTCAGAGCAGCTCCAGTGCCTAAAGGGGCTACAGGAAACCTGGAGAGGGGCTTTGGACAAGGGCCTGTAGGGACAGGACAAGGGGAATGGCTTTAACCTGCCAGAGGGGAGATTGAGATGAGCTCTTAGGCAGAAGTTCTTCCATGAGAGGGTGCTGAGGCGCTGGCACAGTGTGCCCAGAGAAGCTGTGGTTGCCCCATCCCTGGCAGTGTTCAAGGCCAGATTGGACACAGGGGCTTGGAGCACCCTGCCCTAGTGGAAGGTGTCCCTGCCCATGGCAGAGGGTTGGAACTGGATGAGCTTTAAGGTCCCTTTAACCCAAACCATTCCAAAATTACATGATGCTAACAAGGCCCCTCCTGCTCTCCCCATGCAGACACAGGGGAACACATGCAACCTGCACTGCACACCCCAGGAATCATCACATCCTGAAAAGCTTTCTAATAAAAATGGGCAACCACAGCTTCAAAAGAGTTGCAGTAAACAGGGCATTCCCGGGATGCTAGAAGGGCACTGCTCTGAAGAGAACACTCAACATCACTGGGCCAGCACAGCCCCACAGCTCCAACCTAGCACCAGATTCCACAAGAGACAGCAGAACTCAGAGAGCTACCTATGCTCCTCTTACAGAGAAGAGATACTCTGGAGGACAAATGCCACTGAGGATATGAGAGGCCTCAGGATGTAACACTACATGATGTGTATGACCCTTAGTAGGGAACCCCACCAGCAGGAAAGGCATTAAGGCAACTGCTGCCCAGAGACACGGTTGCTGGAGGAGCAACAGCCGAACACTTGCTGGAAGGCATGGAAGTTGTGTGAATAGTCCAGAGCAGCGCACTGTTCTCCTGGAAGTTAATGGCTTATTCCTGCTTTCATCATAACTGAACACGAGACTGGAGCTGCGGCTAATGCTCAGCTCCAAACTCTGAACGACTACATACACTTCAGCACAGGTAATGCCCTTGAGAGCAGAGGACCGTTCTCCAGCATGGACATATTTCTAGCTATGCCAGAACTCATCACTGTTGCAGGGGCTGCGAGAGAACTAAAGCCCCCAGTGCTTCATCCACATCTAGCAAAGGCCCTGAGCTGTGTGAGCCCTGAGCCCAGACACTGCAGTCTGAAGACACTGCAAGCTCTAACTAGGGAATTGCATCAGCTTTTCCTATGAAGCTCCCCACAGATATAAATAGAGCTGCTAATGGGGGTGGAAAGGTTTGACTTTTGACTCTGTTCTGAGGTCCTTTGTCTCCTTCCAGCCACAGGTAGAGCAAATCAGTGCCACATGATAGGCTCTGTCTCTGCAGTTATGCCTCTCAGTTACGCCGCTGTACCAGTGGAGCATCACACAATGAGCAAATCCAAAATATTTAGGCTATCTGACAGCCATCAAGGTCAGGGTTTGATCTGGGGAGGAGAGGGGAGCACTAGATGTGGGGAGAGATGCTGCACAAGTCTAAGCCTCCTGCCACGACACCAGTGTCAGACCTGAGCCAGAGCTCCAGTGAAATTCTGTGCCAGAGCAAATACAACACAGCCCCCAGCCTAGGGATAGAGCAGACAGAAGCCAGCACTGACAAGGCTGTATCAGTGTTTACTCACGCCAGCTCTGTGGTAACACGTGCTCTTACCACAAGAGCTGGACCAGAAACCCACCACCAGCACCAGGATGCAGGAGCCTTCCCTCAGAGGCAGCATGCAGCTTGGGAAGAGGGTCAGGAGGCTCAGCAGACACTCCCGCAGGACGGGAGCAAGCGACATGTGAGGCAGAGAGACTCAAGGTTAGAGGTAGCGGCGAGATCCAAACCACCAGCACAGACAGGAAGGGAAACTGGGGCTGGAGTTTCACACGGAAGCAGAGGGAAGCACTGTGAGATGCTCTGCCAGCTCCACACCACCCCATGGAGCCTCCCTCCACTGCCCCTGACACCCTGCTTCCCACAGGAAGACAGTCAGTTGTGCCCAAAGGGTCCCCACCACACACACCATGCTGCCCAGAGCCCTCTCAGGCTGTCCTACCAGCCCTGGAGAGACACCAGGACACAGCTTCCAATGGTGAAGCACTCACACGGAGCGTGCGGGGAAAAGGGAAGCATTAACTGCACCCACCAGGTAGGGGCAGGACCACCAAGATGAACTGTTCCCCCAGAAGGCTCAGGAGCTGAAAAAAGGACCCTCAAAATCCAGCTATAATGGCAGGAAAAGTGTGATGGAGGGCAGGGAGCTGCATGAGATGCCTCCACTCACCGAGATGACCCGATCTCCTACGTGCAGGATCCCGTCCCGATGGGCTGCGCCACCCTCTGCGATCCGTGAGATAAAGATCCCCTGAAACACAGTCACAAGGGTCAGAGCAGCCCAAGCTGCCCGTCACCACAGCCTGGCTGCCCACAATCACTCCAGGACACCAGGAACATCCAAGCCCTTTCCCCTCCCCTGTCCTGGCACTTCCCATCTGCTCCTCACTCCACACAAACCCTCTTCTGCTTCTGCAAAACCTCCGGCTGCAGCACAGCCTCCACATGGCTGAGAGCCCGGAATATATGTCAGGACAGTGGGAGGATTAAATGTCACTGGCGGGGATTGTGAGCCCCAGCCCCACCTCCTCCTGAACTTCTTCCCTGACATAAGAGCTCTTGGATCACACAGCCATGCTGCGCTGCTGCGCACCCAAGGGGTGAGGAAGACCTGCTCTGCTCCAGCAGTGCCAAGACTCGGGATCAAGCAACTTCCTTGCCATGGGGTCACTACTAACCGTGTCACCAGAGCGGTAGGGTGTGGAGCCTTTGCCACCAGCAATGCTGAAGCCCAGGCCCTTCTCGTTGCGCACGAGGCAGGTGGAATATCTCTCGGTGGGAGCTGCTCCCTCGGGCCGCTCTGGGAAGCGAAGGCCACCCCTCCTCTCCCGAGGGCTGTAGTCATCCTCGGGGCGCAGAGCTGTGACGGTGATGGCGTTCTCCGGCTCCACCATCCGCTCCCGCAGAACTGTCATGGACACGGAGCTTCCCGATCCACGCAGAGCTTCCACCGCCACGTGATGCTCCGCACAGTGCAGGGACACACCATTCACCTGGGGATGGGCACAACCTCACCTCCGTGGGGAGATCTTGGAAGCACATCTCCCTGCAGAGCTGGGTCAACACCTTGTGTCCACAAGGACAACCAGACCTTCTTTCAACAGGGACACTCAGACCTTGTTCCTACAGGGATACCCAGACCTCATGTGCTGACCTTGAGGGAGTTTCCCTGCACTCACACAGCACAGGAGGCTCCCATGACATGAGGTGCCTGTCCCAGCCCACGGCAGCCCCTGTCAAGCACTGTAAAGGAACTTTTCCTCCATAGGGAGCTCCAACTTCCCCATCACCTGTATCACCCCTGCAGGAAACTAACTCAGCCTCAAGGAGCAGAACTTGGGGTGCTGGGTGAGGAGAAGCTCCCCATGAACCGGCTTCAGTGAGCGCTTGAGCCCAGAACCCCCCTGTATGCTCGGCTGCACACTGAGAGTGTGAGCAGCAGCTCAGGGAGGGGATCCTGCCCCTCTGCTGTGGGAAGGGGAGAACTGAGAGCAGCTCCAGGGCCTAAAGGGGCTAAAAGAAACCTGGAGAGGGGCTTTGGACAACGGCCTGTAGGGACAGGACAAGGGGAATGGCTTTAACCTGCCAGAGGGGAGATTGAGATGAGCTCTTAGGCAGAAGCTCTTCCATGAGAAGGTGCTGAGGCACTGTCAGGGGGTGCCCAGAGAAGCTGTGGTTGCCCCATCCCTGGCAGTGTTCAAGGGGCTTGGAGCACCCTGCTCTAGTGGAAGGTGTCCCTGCCCGTGGGAGGGGGTTAGAACTGAATCAGCTTTAAGGTCCCTTCCAACACAAACAATTCTGGGGTTCTCTGAAAATCCCAGATAACCACTCACCCAGAACTGCCTCCTCTAACAAATCGCAGTACAACTTCCTGCTCACCTTCAATCAGGACATCTACCTCCTCAGACCCTGACACAGCCAGGCCTGTCAGACTGACTTGGTGCTGGGGAAGGTCATGGAACAGATCATCTGGAGTGCCATCACATGGCACGTGCAGGACAAGCAGGGGATCAGGCCCAGCCAGCACAGGTTTATGAGGCAGATCCTGCTTGACCAACCTGATCTTCTATGACAAGGTGACCCACTTAGGGGATGAGGCAAAGACTGTGCATGTTTTCTTCCCAGACTTTAGTAAAGCCTTTGACACCTTTTCCCACAGCCTTCTCCTGAAGAAAATGGCTGCTCATGGCTTGAATGGGTAAACTCATTCACTGTTCACTGGGTAAAGAACTGGCTGGATGGCCAAGCCCAGAAAGTGGTGGTGAATGGATTTCAATCCAGTTGGCACCAGCCACAAGTAGTGCTCTCCCTGGCTCAGGACTGGGGCCAGTTCTGTTTAATCTCCTTATCAATGATCTGGATGAGGGGATCGGGGTCACCCTCAGGAAGTTTGCAGACAACACCAATCTGGGTGGGAGTGCTGATCTGCTGGAGGGCAGGAGGCTCTTCAAGAGAGATCTGGACAGGCTAGATCCATGAACAGAAGCCAGTGGGATGAGGTTAACAAGGCTCAGTGCCTGGTCCTCCACCTTGGCCACGACAACCCCATGCAACGCTCCAGGCTTGGATAAGAGTGGCTGGAGAGCTGCTCATGGAAAGAGACCTGGGGGTACTGATTGACAGAGCTGAACATGAGCAGCTTGAGCCCAGGCAGCCGAGAAGCCAACAGCATCCACACACATGATACACTGATGTATCAGCACCAGTGTGGCAGCAGGGCCAGGGCAGTGATTGTCCCCCCTGCATTGGGTACTGGTGAGGCTGCACCTCAAATCCTGTGTTCAGCTCTGGGTCCCTCACTACAAGAGAGACCTTGAGGTGCTGGAGCAGGGCCAGAGAGGGGCAACAGAGCTGGTGCAGGGCCTGGAGCACAGTGTGATGGGGAACGGCTGAGGGACCTGGGGGATTTAGTCTGGAGGAGAGAAGGCTCAGGGGGGACCTTATTGCTCCCTACAACTGCCTGAGAGGAGGATGGAGCCAGGAGGGGCTGGGCTCTGCTCCCAAGGAACAAGGGATGGGAGAAGAGGAAACAGCCTCAAGCTGCACCAGGGGAGGGTTAGATGGAGCTGAGGAACAACTTCTTCACTGGAAGGGTTTATGAAGCACTGGAACAGGCTGCCCAGGGCAGTGGTGGAGTCACTGTCCCTGGAGGTATTTAAAAGACGTGCAGATTTGGTGCTGAGTGACATGGTTTAGTGGTGGCCTTGGCAGTGTGAAGTTTATGGTTGGACTTGATGATCTCAAAGATTTTTTCCAACCAGAACAATTCCATGATTCTATTATTTCCTCCCTATTCATGCAAAACCAGCAACGTACTTGCAGGGAGGACATCAGGCTCTGCAGCTCTCAGGGAAGTGACACGATTGCCCCCACTGTTGCTTCCCTGATTTCAGAAAGAAGTCCTACCACATCAAAAGACTGAGGAAATGCAAAGTGGGCCCATGAAGCTCTTCCCAGCAGCTACCTCATTTTGTACTAACACTCGCTCTCAGAGGACATTGCCTGACTTAGCCTGAAACTCTGTGTTCAAACCTATTTCCTCCACTTCATGGCACTTCGGGTTTCTTCCCATCATGGCCTCCATTACCAAGCAACACATCCCTGCTCTCGGGTAAAGAGTTATTCCTCACAATTCCTAGCCGAGAGAATGGAACCCAGGCCTGATGTGCCTCAGCTACGTCGGTTAGAAGGAATAGCACAACTCTGAGTTGTGCTGTGAGGGTCCAGCCACCTGCAGGAGGCACAGGTGAATGGGCACCGTGGGAAGTAAATCAGGAGTGGGAAAAAAGAGAGCCTTTTCCAAAGCTGTAATTGAAGAGGGATCCACTTTACACAAAATAATTGGGTGCCATGAACTTAACTGTAGGGAAAGAGAATAATCATTCATCTCTCAAAATCTGCTCTTGCACAGCTCCTGATGTTTAATTTGGCCTCAAACTAGTGAGATGCCAAGATATCCCAACCCACGCTTTTCCCTCCGCTCATCAGGATTTCCTTCTCCACAGCAGCTATGTCCTTACCTCCAGAAGCTTGTCCCCAACACGAACCCCTGCACGAGCTGCAGGACCCTCCTCTGACACGCGAGAAATAAAGATGCCCTGGAAAGAACAGCACCTGTTAGAAGAGGTGGAGCCCATCCCTCAGTCCTCTAAGAGACCCCTCCACCCAGCCCCACCTAAGTGACCACTCCACCCTGGCCAGCTTAAGGGAAAGGGGAATCCCTCACCAATCCTGTACCCTGGCATGTGGAGAGAGGACAATCACATCACCCCATTCATGAGTTGGTTGAAAAGGGAAAGAAATCCCATTGCAGGGCAACCCTACATGTGACAAAGGGGAGAAGAGAATGATGACCCTTTGATCCTTTTCCAGTGGGATGAGAATATGACGCAGTTGATGCTGCCATATGTGGATGACAACCCCATTTTCTTTGCCTTGTGAGTCTTGTATCTCAGGACACCCATAGGAAAGAAGCAGCTTTCTCACTGCTGCTTTTGGTGGTCATGGCAGGAAGGTTCAAGTTGTGATCCGGAGGCAGGAGCTGTCTCAGCCCTTCCAGCCTCTTGCTTCAGGGTGAACCGAGGCTGCTCCCACCTTGCTCTGGAAGCCTGAACCAGCCACGGAGCTGACACCTATGGACACCCAACCTCCAGCTACAGAGAACCAGTGCCTGAAAGTGGGTGCCTCAGTGAGTCCAGGGTCTTACCTCATCATCACCCTTATAGGGGGTGGAGCCCTTGCCCCCCGCGATGCTGATGCCCAGCCCCCCCGTCTGCCGCACGATCGTCAGTGTCAACTGGAAGCAGAAGGGACACAGGGGACAGGTCAGACCAGGAGAACACCCAGAACAGCTTGAAGAGCAAGGGATGACTTAAAGAACAAGCACAAGAGAATCAACTTCATGTGCATGCACACTTGTGTGAGCCGTGGTGTCCATGCCTCAAAGGCACCCAAGTCACAACACATTTTAACAAAGATGCTTCTTCAGTTGAGTCCATATCTCAAGACCAGGAGTCAGTTTGCCCGTAATGAACACTCTGAACAAGATGTCCACCACAAAGTAAACTGAGCAGCAGTGGGATGGGGCTGGATAGATAAACAGGCATGGTCATACCACAGCCCAGCTCTACCACATGGCTCCCTTTGGGGTGTGATTCCATAAAACTGCTGGGAGATTGAGGGTCACCCCAACGCAGTGTACAGTAACAAGAGCGGTGCCTCTTCCAGAATACCCTGGACAGACACTTAGCTTTGCTCTACCAATGGAAATCAATATCTGATCCCAGAAAAGCCATCTGCCTTGTCCTGCTGGCTCCTTCCTCTTCTCCCCTCGGCAAAGGCAGGCTTAGGACTGTACCTGCACAGTACAGAAATCTCTTCTACTCCCCATCTCCCCCCTCAACAAACCAAATCATGCCCATTTACAACAGCAAAACTTTTGGTCAACCTTGAACTAAAACTGCTTATATTCAGAACACCAACTGTTCATGTTGCCCATTCATGAGACAAAGACAGGGAGTGTGTGGTAGGACACACAGAAAGGAATGGCATGGAGAGGACTCTCTCAGGGATCTGTCAGGGCCAAGGACCAAGGAGCTGGTGAGGGGAGTGACAGAAATGTACATAAGACTCCTGGAGAGAACCAAATTTGCTGCCCTCCGGATGTCCCTTCTCTGGAAACAACGTCCAGAGCAGAGAGCGGCTGCTGCAGAGTTCTCTACTTTCAGCATCAGGTCGCTTGGCCTGGGCTGGCCACAGCGTGGGCAGCACAAGCAGCAGGAGATTTGCTTTCCTTAACTTCCCTTCAAATCCTTCTTCATTTCCTACAGTGATAGAAGCAACAGCCTGTGGGCTTCATGTTCTGCTAAGCTTAAACCAAACCCGAACCACCACCACCACCACAGTGAGCGCAGAACTACCAGGCTCTTGCCATTTCCTTTGCTGCCCAGTCAACAAGCAGCTGAAAGCTGCTAGGATCTTCACAAGGAAATCCCTGATTCTAGACAGACCACGAGTACATCCTCCCTGGTGCAAGACCAAGAGGCTGAGTAAAATCCAAGTATTGAAAGACAAGGATAATTCAGGTGAGACAGAGAAATGTGGTAGCTGTAAGATAGGACTGTATGTCACTGACAGCACATGTTAACCCACTTATAGATTAGACTAACGCTTCCAATGCCCCATTCCTGACAGTGCTGGATGGGGCTTGGAGCAAGCTGCTCTAGTGGAAGGTGTCCCTGCCCGTGGCAGGGGACTGGAGCTGGATCAGCTTTAAGGTCCCTTCCAACCCAAACCAGTCTGGGATTCTTGTGGGAAGAAGTCTGTTAGAATCTAATTACAAATACCACTTTTATCCTTCCAGTCTTGCTGGATCCTAGCAATGCTCTGAAGACTTATGTCCTTATTCAACATGAGAACTTCTAAAAATGATGGAAAACTAGTTTCCAGACAAAGACTGGAGGGTGTTCTAATAACAGGATTCAAGTATTTCCAAGTAGGATAGGTGATGGATTTGCTCTGTGCCTGAATCAATAGGACAGGATTTCTGGTTTTGACAGTGAATATATAATGTGACTGGTTACAGAAAGTCACTTCTGGTTGCACACTAAGTTGACTGTGCAAACTAACGGCAAGATCAACAACAAACCCCATGGATTTCCCACATTCATGGAAACCAGGCCAAAAATATGGGGAAATTTGCCAGAAAAATGGCTGAGGGTTCAGAACCTCCTGTCTATCAGTATACACTGAAAATGCAAAACACCCAGGAGGAACCAGACCCTAATTCAACTTCAGATAACAGCAAACGGGCTTGAATTGGACATAAATACATTTAGGCTGGAAAGAAGATTTCAAACTCCCAAAGCAAATTAATTCTCCATTAAAACCAGGTAAGAACCTGAAGTGGTAAATGTGTGTTTGAAGTCTGAAAAGAATCATGGATGTGAATATGGACCTGAGCAAGGACTGGATCCAGCAGCCTGTGATGGCCTTGCAGCTTGTAATGACCTTGAAGCTGATCCAGTTCCACATTTCAACCCAGGTGCTGCTGCTTGTACTAACCCTTACCTTCCACGATGTGCAGCCGATGCTCTGGAACCACAGCAAGGACCACCCTGCCGGCACAGAGAGTAGAGCTCCCACCCATCCCTGCAACACCTCTGGCCAGCGGCTTCCCTGGGTATTTCTCTCTTCTTGCATTCTTTCCCCTAGGAGCAGGGCTCCAGCTGCCAGCAGCAGCAGCTCAGCTCAGCCATCACTCATCTGTGATCCCACTTAACAGATACACAGCTTAACTGATTCTGGCTCCTTTTGTAGCGAGGGCAAAACCCATATTAAGTGGGCAACATTTCTTCCCACTGCATCCAGGCAGAGCAGCGTCCATGCCCTCCACAGGAAAGTGCTACTGGGGAAGAAGAAAAGCTGCCACTCATCAACCTGAACTGCCACTGGAGACTAGGGGGTATCCATTTATCATTGATGGCACCAAAGCACAAGCCAGGAAGCAGTTGTATCTCCCTCCCCTCTCCTCCGTCCCTCTCAGTACCACCTCTGTCTCCAGGGAACACACTCCAACAAGGACTGATTCCACCTCAACCTATTTTTCATACATTTCTTAATACAGCCATCTTTTAACAGATTGACCTGATCCTGTGAGACTTTCCAACTTGTAGTTAAGTGTTCCACTAACCAAAGGGTGGCTACAAAGAGGATGGAGACTCCCTTTTTATGAGGAGTCACAAGGAAAAGACAAGGGTGAAGGGCACAAGTTATTCCTGGGGAGATTCCTGTTGGAGACAATGGGAAATTTCTTCCCAGTGAGAACAATCAGCCATTGGAATAATCCCTCCAAGGGAAGTGGTGACTCCCCAACATTAGACACTGCTGAGAGCTGGCATACCCCAGGGTGCTGGGATATATTGTCTAGGCCATGCTTTGCCTAGAAAGGTTGGATCAGATGATCCTTGAGGTCCCTTCCAAGCTGGGATGCTATGATTCCATGAAGTGTATACCATTCTGGAGCCACTAGAAATGCGGCACACATGGATGGGTTACTTGTCAGGAGCAGCCAAGGATATCTGAGCATTGCCCAACAAACTTGAGTCTACTCAATGCTGCACCTTGCAACTGCCTGCTGAGGGGTTTTACAGCTTGGTCGCGACAGGGGCACAGCAGACACAGAGGCAGTGAAGAGACATTCACAGGATCCAACTGCCAAAGCAGGGAATTCTTGTACTTCAGAAGCCACTGTAAGACCGAGTTGTTCTTCCAGACATACCCAGGGGGTGCGGGTTTAAGGGCTTTATTTCCAGAAGGCAGCAGGTTTCTGCATGCACAGGCAATGGTTTGTAACTTGTGATACATCTGGATGTGTGTGAGCATCTAATCCCAGGATCTACATCACTTGAAACTTTAAATGAGACTGAGATGACACAGAAGATGCAAACATGTGATAAATCCTTCTGGTTCTGATCCTAGGGCTGCATGGAGCAGCTCTGCTCTGGAGCCAGGCTGAGAGAGCTGGGCTGGTTCAGCCTGAAGAAGAGAAGGCTTCTTAAGGGGAGACCTTAGAGCAGCTCCAGTGCCTAAAGGGGCTATAAGAAAACTGGAGAGGTGCTTTGGACAAGGGATGGAGGGATGGGATGAAGAGTAACAGCTTCCAAATGGAAGAGGGAAGAGTTAGATGAGGACTTGGGAGGAAGTTCTTCCAAGTAAGGGTTGTGAGGCGCTGGCACACCAGGCTGAACACTGAAATAGCACTTACATCGTGCTGTTAGACTACGAGATCACACAGGGTGATGGCTGTAGCCATCAGCTCATTCCTAGCACCAGTTCCAGAACAGTAACTGAGAACGTGCCCCTTACCCAGCACCCAGAAATAGCACTTGTGCCAAACAGCTCAATCCCAGGAGATCTGGGTCCCTCAGAACCAGCTGGAACCCAAACCCAGAGCAATTCCCCCCTCTGACAAGAATCCCAACCTTGCTGGGGAAGTAAAACCAAGGATTTAATATGAGAATATTGTAACCCATGAAACTTGTCCTCACAAGACATGACACGATGCTGGGTTTAGGTGTGTAAGATACAAGCTAAGAACTAGCAGAGGTCCGGTTCCAGTCATGGGAGACAAACCAAGGAGCTGGGTTCAGCTTCAGCTTACTCCGAACCAGTGACAGCAGAAGTCTTATCAGTTCCATATGAGGGGAGGCAGGAGCCCTCAAACACAGGAGAGGAAGGAATTTCATGTTTTCATGCCATTAATAATTTTCCATGAAATGATTATTCCATGTCTGTAACAACAAAGGAATTCAGGATACCCAGTGGAACCTCAGCAGCAGGCCTAAAAAAATGCTTTTTAAAATAAAGCACAATAAATTTCATCATTTCTTACCACTAAATACCATGGAACTGAAATGTATAAAGGATTGGGAGAAATCACAGAGTTCCACAGACAGCAGCTCCACTGTGCCCAGTATAACAGTCCAGAAACCCCAAACTACAGATTGCAAGGAGCTGGGAAACACCAGTGAAACGGTCCCCAAATCCTGCTCAGGTCTGTGCTACTTCATCCTTGGAGGAATCCTCTCACAGTCCCCACTGGAGATGTCTTTATACAGACACCACATTCCCCTTTCCTGGCACACCTTAACAAAAGAGGGTTCTTACCCAGCTAGGAGCCCCGAGCCCCAGGAGCTGTGGGGCCAGAGCACTGACTCACCAGGAAAGATGAGAAGAGCTAAATCTGTCCTGCTTCTGTCAGCAGCAGCTTGTGAGGACAAGGGATGGGCTGGAAATGCCACTGACAGCATGGAAGGTGGGAGATCACTGCGGGAGCGGTGGGCAGCTAAAACCAACCACGGAAAAAGATCCTGCCCTGGCAGAGGAGCTGCCAGCAGGTCAGGAGCGGGACATCCCCTGCCTCTGATGTGATCTCTTCCTCTGTTCAGATGGCATTTAGTGCCCAAGGGAATGGCCACTGGCAAGGCAGAGGTGGCAGGGATCAGGCCAGAGTCAAGCACTTATTCACTGAACTCCTCTGCACCCAGTTTAGTGCTAACCAGAGAGTAGCAAGTAAGAGCAGTTTGCTGGTGTCAGTGACTAACAGCACACTGAGAGCAGGCGGGCCAGGCAACCTCCATGCTGCCTGCTCTGGTGTCCTGCAGATCCCCTTCCTCAAGGAGATTCCAACATTTCACTCAGTGAGGATGAAGGAAGGATGCATTTTTTGAACATTAAGTATGAAGACTTTTGAGCCACAAATAAAAAAAGGTTCATACAGATACAATTAATCTTGATGTGAATATATACAAATATGAACATGTAGCTATCATTGAAGAGAAGGCTCCTTAAGGGGAGACCTCAGAGCAGCTCCTAGTGCCTAAAGGGGCTACAAGAAACCTGGAGAGGGGCTTTGGACACGGGCCTGTAGGGACAGGACAAGGGGAATGGCTTTAACCTGCCAGAGGGGAGACTGAGATGAGCTCTTAGGCAGAAGTTCTTCTATGTGAGGGTGTTGAGGTGCTGGCACAGGGTGTCCAGAGAAGCTGTGGCTGCCCCATCCCTGGCAGTGTTCAAGCCCAGGTTGGACACAGGGGCTTGGAGCAGCCTGCTTTCATAGAAGGTGTCCCCGCCTGTGGCAAGGGTTGGAACTGGATGAACTTTAAGGTTCCTTCCAACCCAAGTGAACCTGTGATTCGATGATCATCTAGATATGAATCCTGCATCATGATATATACAAATATTTATATCTATATATGTGTGTCTATAGAGATACGATTTAATCTCAAGATAAGGAAAAAGTGTTTACACTGAGAACAAGCATTCACTGGAACAAACTCCCCAGGGATGTGATGGAGTCCCCATCAGTAGGGGTCCAAGATGGGATTGGTCTGGGAACTACAACATCTCACTTAGGTTCCCTCTGGCACAAAAGGCTGGATCTTCCAAGGTCCCTTCCAACCTGGGCTGTTTTATGATTGAGTCGCTCTTTCATCAATGAATTCCAGAAATAGGGATTGAAGAGTTTTTCTTCTCATCATGGCAGGCACCCCGATTTGCCACAGGCATGGAAACGCCAACAGCAAAAGAAGGGAACCTGAAAGCAACTGGGCTGGCTACACGATAGAATGCAACAGGACAGAGTCCCTCTGGAAATGAAAATATTCAGCTTCTTAGATAAAAAGAAACAAAAAGAGTCCTGGATGTAGCTACCGATCCTTGAACCATTCCCAGAACTGGAAACAGGACAAAAGGCTGAACATGGAAGTCATAGAATCATATAATCATAGAATAGTTAGGGTTGGAAGGAACCTTAAGATCATCTGGTTCCAACCCCCTGCCATGGGCAGGGACACCTCCCACTAAACCATGCCACCTAAGGCTCTGTCCAACCTGGCCTTGAACACTACCATGGATGAAGCATTCCCAACTTCCCTGAGCAACCCATTCCAGTGCCTCTTACAGTAAAGAGTTTCTTCCTTATATCCAATCTAAATTTCCTCTGTTTAAGTTTGAACCCGTTACCCCTTGTCCTTGTCGCTACAGTCCTTAATGAAGAGTCCCTCCCCAACATCCCTATAGCCCCCTTCACATACTGGAAGGCTGCCATAAGGTCTCCACACAGCCTTCTCTTCTCCAGGCTGAACAGCCCCAACTCTCTCATCCTATCTCCATACAGGAGGTGCTCCAGTCCCTGATCATTCTCATGGCCCTTCTCTGGACTTGTTCCAACAGTTCCATGTCCTTCTTATGTTGAGGACACCAGAACTGCACACGATACTCCAAGGGAGGTCTCACAAGAGCAGAGTAGAGGGGCAGGATCACCTCCCTCGACCTGCTGGTCACGCTCCTTTGGATGCAGCCCAGGATACAGTTGGCTTTCTGGGCTGTGAGCGCACACTGCAGCTGCCTCATGTTCAGTTTCTCATTGACCAACACCCTCAAGTCCTTCTCCTTGGGCTGCTCTGAATCTCTTCTCTGCCCAACCTGGAGCTGTGCCCGGGATTGCTCCAACCCAGGTGGAGGACCTTGCACTTGGCATGGTTAAACTTCATCAGGTTGGCATCAGCCCACCTCACAAGTGTGTCAAGGTCCCTCTGGATGGCATTCCTTCCCTCCAATGTATCAACCGAAACACACAGCTTGGTGTCATCGGCAAATTTGCTGAGGGTGCACTCAATCCCACTGTCCATGTCACTGACAAAGATGTTGAACAAGACCGGTCCCAACACCAATCCCTGAGGGACACCGCTCGTTCCTGGTCTCCAGCTGGACATTCAGCCATTGAGCACAACTCTTTGCGTGCAGCCATCCAGCCAGTTCTTTATGCACCGAGTGGTCCACCTATCAAATTGATGTCTCTCCAACTTAGAGACAAGTATGTCATGTGAGACAGTGTCAAACGCTTTGCACAGGTCCAGGTAGATGACATCAACTGCTCTACCCCTGTCCATCCGTTCTGTAGCCCCATCATAGAAGGCCACCAGACTGGTCAGGCAGGATTTTCCCTTAGTGAAGCCATGCTGGCTGTCACCAGCCACCTTGTTATTTTTCATGTGCCTTAGCAATCCTATGTATTCAGCTGGAATGGGCAACACTAAAACACAGTTACTTCCTCTCTTCAGCAATGAAGAATTCTTATTCCTATTCTCACTGATTCTTTTTGTGGTAAAAGCACTGACACAGTAATTCGTTTTGCACCATTCTGACGACAGAATAGTTCTGAGCTAGGACTCAACTCTGCTCTAAGGGCAAGCAGCATCTGTCCAAGGTGACAGGGAGATAAATGGGAATTCCTGCACCAAACCTGACATCACTCATTTTAAAGCACACAGACCTTTAAGTACACCAACAGTCTGGAGAACAAAACTCACTGAGGACCTTGACGCTGAATGGAGGAAAAAAACTAGGCGACTCAAGAGAATTCTCATCCATGAACAGGAAGTACCACGTATGAAGTGGAAGAAAAACTATGGAATTTAGTGAACTAAAGACTGAATAAACTGTCATGTTATCCACTGTCAATAAACCTGTATTCAACCAACACAGCTGAATGGAAAGGCAGTGAGAAAGACAGGGAACTGAAATCTTCCTTACAATAGCATACTGGAAGCATTTGGTTTCTTTCCTCTAGTGAGATGAAGGCTCGGAGGACTGTGATTGATAACCATGAAAATGCACCAAAGACAAACAAAGGGTCAGACAGCAGGAAAGAGAGCTTTCAAGATAAAATATAATGAAACCAATGAATTAACAAAGCCAAGTTTAGCCTGAAAGCAAGCAGGGTAGAAACCTGGAGAAGTCTTTGGGTTCTCCCAGTAGGAGGAGGCTGAGCAGGTGCATACACATCAGTAAAAGGAGAAACAATCTATGCTCAACGGAGTTTGGCTGACTCATGAGATCCTGAGGCTGCTGCTAGTGGCTTAAGGAGGCTTCACTTTGGGATTTATCCAAATAATCCTTGTTGTCTTTGCTGTACATTCAGCCCATTGCTCCCGAATTAGCACATCTTCCAGAAATGGGAACCATCCCATCCCAGCATCGCCTTGTTTCAAGCCCAGCTCCAAGCTGGGAATTGTCATCCAGCACAAGGTCTCCAAACAGTTCTAGGAGTTCATCTATCTCCTCTATTGACACAGCCAGAAAATACCTGTGAGCTTGCAAACTGGGACCAACTGAGCTTGCAAACTGGGTTCAAAGCTGGGCAGCTGGAACGAGACGATCTTTAAGCTCCCTTCCAACTCAAACCATTCTATGACCACTTTTTCAAGTCAGGCAAAGGCTCAAGCCCCATTAATTTCTGCAGGGGTTATTTTAATGCCTATTTATTTTGCTGCTTAGTACGAGGATTCTACAAGACCCATACCTGTTATATACTTTGCCTGTTGCTATTTCAAAAGCAAACATCAGAGTCACAGTGGAGGTCTTTGTTTAAACACAGCATCTTCTCTTTCTGTTTAGAACACTCCTCTATTGCTTTCTGCTCTATTTGAGAGAGCAAAGCAGAGGAAAAGGAAACTAAGCAGATAGTTCTTTATTTGTATGGGAAACCACTCCACAGTTTGCCACTTTGTCCTTAAAGCTCCCAATGAGATAAAACTTGCAGCTGCCCCAGAGTGATAGAAGCTGATGAATAAGCAGCAACCACACAAGTAGCTCTCTCATGTTGTGCCTTAACAACAATGAATGTGAAGTTGGACCATCTGCAAGAAGAGATTACAATCCCCACCTCCAAAGTTGGAGGATCACATCAGAAAGGACACAAGCCAGTAGGAAAAGGACACAAAACCATTCCTATAGTCGTAAGTTAAAAGCCAGACAAATTCAAACAGAAATTATGGCTGAGTTTTCCTTGCTCAATGGGAATTTTATTCATTTAAAAAAGTAAATGAGAGCAAGGAGAGTGTTTCACCCTTCCTTGACCTCGCAAGGACTCTGCTCTGCCAGAAGGTATATTTCAGTCAAGCCAGCAGAGCAGACAGAGGTGACATGAGCTTGAGAGAGGTTTATTGACCTTTCCAGGGCTTAAAATCTACAGGTCACATTGTGGGAAAATCAAATTCACTTCCTAAGACTTCTGACCCTGACAACATCCTGAAGAGCTCGGGCTCTCACCCAGTACACAACACAACCACACTGCTCCAGCATCACTGCTATGACAGGACTGCTCATGATGGCAGGGCAGCCCCGACCTCCCAAAGCTGAGCCACTTGCAAGGAGGGGAAGGGACTTGGAACATCCATGGCCAGCCTGGCTTTCTCCTAGGGAGGAAAAGCAGCAGCAGGTCCATTATGGACAGCCTTGTGCTCCTTGAAGAAAGCATCACAGAAGAAGAAAATCCTATAAAGCTCCTTGGTGAGCACAAGCTTTGCCAGGGCAGAGCCCGTCAAGAATCCTGTTTTCAGCTGCTCTGCAGGTTAACCTGGGCAAACACATGAGCCATTGCTGCAGACAAAGGAGCATTCATCACTCAAACAGAACTTCGGACCCTCTTTCCAGCTCATTCTGGACTATTTCTTCAAAACTTGTCTGAAAACAGGAGAATTGAGGTGCAGCCTCGTGCCTTCAGACAGCAGCTTCTCTCCTCCAACAGCCTCTCTACAGCCTAGACACAGCCTTTGCTGCAACACAGATGGAGACTGACAAATCCCTGGAGCCACTCAGCAGTGGACTCCAGATACCTTCTATGAGATATCTGCATCATGTAAAGCATTGTGTGCTTTAACAAAATCATTTCTTCCACTGTGGTCAAGTCTCGCTGGCACCAGCAGCTACCGGAGCTGTGGAAGCACCAGCTGCATCCACAGCACCAGGCTCCCTACACCCTGATGCTGAGGTGCTGATGCAAGTTGGGCAGATGTCTCCAGCTCTACTCTGGTAAGGTTCATAGTCTTTGGCTCAGGATGATGGTTTAGTCTTAGAGAACACACCACCAGTAGTTCCTTCTCTCTAAGAGCTGTATAAAATTACACAAGGAAATGTGACAGCAGCATCATGAACCTAAACTGCTGCTCAGGGGGTACCAGGGTCTCCACTCTGCAATGGTCTTGCTCAGTTTCATAAGCCCATTGGTTTCTTCTCAAGGCCATGAACTCATCCCTGGAAGCAGCAGGCACATGTTGTTTCTGGGATCAGTCACATCCCAAGCTAATTCTCTTCTCAGATGCTGAGTAGTCTTAAAGACCCTGAATATTTCCCCTATTGTCCTCCACCCATTCACTGACAGGGACATGCCTTTCACAACCAACATGCCAGACAAGACAAGGGAACCTCTCTGACCATGAGTGAGGTATCCCAACCACACAGTGCACCCTTGGCCTGTGTCCCACAGTTTGCTTTCACTGATGGTTCTGGAGAATTAATCTTCCACATGAGCTGCAGTCCTGGAAGATCCCACCATGATCCCACTAAAATCAGAGAATCCCAGACTAGTTTGGGATGGAAGGGACCTTAAAACTCACCCAGTCCCAACCCCCTGCCACAGGCAGGAACACCTTTCGCTAGAGCAGGGTGCTCCAAGCCCCATCCAACCTGGCCTTGAACACTGCCAGGGATGGGGCAGCCACAGCCTCTCTGGGCACCCTGTGCCAGCACCTCAGCCCCCCCACAGGGACAAATTTCTGCCTAAGAGCTCATCTCAATCTCCCCTCTGGCAGGTTAAAGCCATTCTCCCTTCTCCTGTCCCTATGGTCCCTCTCCAGGTTTCCTGTAGCCCCTTTAGGCACTGGAGCTGCTCTCAGGTCTCCCCTTAAGGAGCCTTCTCTTTTCCAGGCTGCCCCAGCCCAGCTCTCCCAGCCTGGCTCCAGAGCAGAGCTGCTCCAGCCCTAGCAACAGCTCTGTGGCCTCCTCTGGCCTCGCGCCAGCAGCTCCATGTCCCTCTTGTGCTGGGGTGACAAAGTGTCCCTGACTGGATCCATGCACTAAGTAACTCAGTGCATGCTCTGGGGTAACTCAGTGTAAGCTCTGGGGTAACTTCAGCAGCCACCACCCATGTCGGGGGTCTCTACCATGCCTGTCCTTGGGAGCGGCTCCTTACAGTGAGGGAACAGACCTGCACAAAGGAGACTGCGCTGGAGGGACCGCAGAGCAAATGTGGGGCCTCTCACAGCCACCGGAAAAGTTCCAGCACTTCCACCAGATGCAGTCAGAGCATGGGCAGGAGCAAGGCAGGGCCAGGGAGGCTGTTTCCTGGTACAAGACTGAGGTTTCCTGGACCCAGCACCTTGAGGAGCAAGAAAACTGCAACTGGAACATGAGGTCTGACAGCTGGGAAGAAGGACCAAGAGTGCTGATTTCCCAGACGTGGGATCAGAAAGCACCTGCCTATACTCATTGTTGCCTCTGAGTGACAGGAGAGCAACGCACAGGAGAAACACTACAAGTATCAATATGTTTTCGAGTGATCTAGAGCCAAGATGGACAAATCCTCAGGACACACTGACACTGGAGCACACTTCAGCCAGCTCATGTTCACCTGGAGGGGAAGGGATTTCTCATCTCCCTCCCTAGAAAGCCTTACTCCAAAACTGAGTCTCCATCTTACACCTGAGTAGGCAAGAGCCAGGTTCACATAGACAACCAGCCAGCACTCAAGTGAGATATGGGTCTGCTGTCACCAGCTCTGGGGCCCATCAGAGCTCCTTGGAATGCTGCCTGCAGAAAGCCTGGCCCAAAGGATCAGGCAAACCCACTTGGAAACAACCTCAGGGAGCTGATCACAGTCAAAGGATGAGCTGAGACACAGGACCTGACGCTGGCACAGATCACTGTGTGCCAGGAGCTTTATGGACCCTCAGTGTCACCTGCCCCTTTCTGACATCCCAAAGTGCTGCATGTGAGGACTGGAGGGGATTTGACAGGGGACTCTGCATGAGGTGCATAAATCCTCAGCTCCAGCCCACCTTCCTCATGCCACAGCAGTGTCCTGGGTCAGATCCTCCTCCCTCTCCCAAAGGAACAGACACAGCACTCGGCAGACTCCTGAGGCCTCTCAGCTTCAGGGTTACCCACCATTCCCAGAAGTATCCGTTTATTCTCTTCCACCTTTCTCTCCTCAGTGCACAGCAAGTAGGGACTGAACCTTCCACCTTGGCCCCTTTGGGTTTGTTTTCACATGTCTTCCCTCTCACTCCTGATCTGCAGCAGCCATTCTCACCTCAGGTATGGAAAAGTAGGGAAAGGAGGTGAAAGCAGGGGAGGAAACAATCATTGTGTGTTTGTAATCAGCCAGGTCCAGAAGCCACTTGACCCAGAGAGATCAGAGTCCCCCTACAACAATGGGTGAGCCTGGGAAGCAAATCAAGCAGACGAGGTGATTTCTGGCAGAGAGAACAGTGGGAGTGGTACAGACCTCTTCCTCCTCAATGCGAGCAGGTTCAATCAGCAGATTATTGGCTTGATCAAACGACACCCCCTGTTAGGACAGGAACCAGCAAAGAGGCATGCGGATTAGTGGAGCATAAACCAAACCCTCCACCACGACCACCACCACCCAACAGACACACACCACGCAGCAACAGAGCACCCCACTCACACTGCTCCTGTCCCAGCAAGTGCCAGCGGGGGCTGCTGGGCTCACAGGGTGCCACCCTCTGAGGCTGTGGCCACCACCTCACAAGCTGATCTTAACCCATGAGGACCAAGTCATTCAGTGAAGAAGGAAGGATTAAACATAGGAGAAAGCACAGAGGGGCCTCTGGTGCCATCCAGCTGCTGCACAGGAATGAAGCAATCCCAAATGAAACTGCACAGTCCCTCCTGCAAAGGGAAGAGCCTCACTGGTGGAACAGTGCATCCTGCCAGTGCTCCTAAACACACAAACCTTGGAATTTCTCTGGAAAAGCCATTGTCTTTGCAAAACACCCTCTGGTTTAAGGATTCAGCCTCCTGCGCACCCTGTCCTACCTCCTCCTTCCATTCATGCAGCACCTCTTCCAACTCCACTGCACAGGGACACTGCTCCCCACATTCCCACTCCTTGGGGATGGCTCAAGAGGCAAGCTAATAAATCCATGGAGCAAGCAGCAACCCAGCCCCATGAGGAGGAGAACTGTGCTTTTCAGGCAGAAGGCTTGGCTGTTAACAAAGGTAACTCTGGTACAGGCTTTGCCAGGGGGTCAGTCAGAGCATCCGCAGCTTGGAGGCCTTGACTGGAAGAAGCTTTTTGGGTGAGGGCATTTCCAAGCATGGCAGGTCTGGGATGAAGGGGCTTGGGATGGCCTCACACAGTCTTACAAGCAGCAGCAACTCCTTTTTGTTCTGAAGAACTTCACAGGCAGTAAGGAGACTAAAGCCTCACCTCCAGGAAGCACGGGATGAGCTGTATCAGCTCGGATACAACAGGGCAAGCAGCCACTGAGAGAAAGGCTCCAAAGTAAACGTGAGCGCAAGAACCTTCCCCTGAGCAGCCTGAACTCCAGCATGGGGTGGAAATGACCCCAGAGCCTGCAGCGTGCAGTAAGAGAATAACAGATTCCACTCCAGCACCTTCCACCAGTTCAGAGACCCACATCTGACCCATGAGATTTGCTGGTGTCAGACTATGATGGAGATTCAGCCACATCTAATCCTGCCTGCCAAATACACCTCCCAGAACTATCACCCCAGCTTCAGTCAGCACTGCTCTAACTTCATGCAAGGTCCCTCATCAGAATATTCCTATTCCACTGTGAGGATTTTCCTCAGGTAAGAGTCTGTGTCCCCCTGACCAAACGCAGTGATTCAGCTGAGTAGAACCAAGGGCTTCCCATCTCATCAGCCCCCAGCATAACCAGAGAAGCCCACTGTGGCCCATGGCAATGGCAAAACTCCAGAGCACAAGTTCCCCTAAATCCAGCGCACTCTTCATCAGGCTGCACCTGGAGCCAGCTCTCTCCTGTCTGCCCTCCCCACCTGCTCCTCTCAGCACAAGTGTAAGCAGCCTCAACATCAGCTTGAGATTAGACCCACCAGGAATAAAGCTCATCCTGCTGCAGATGAGGTACAACAACCAGCAAGTGAGGAGGAGACTGAAAGTAATGAAGGACCTGTCAGGGATGGGACACAGGAGCTGATCTTGCAGCGCAGCACACACCACACATAACAGGGAGGGTGCAAGAATCTGGGTACAGTGCAAGGAGTCAGGCAGGAGCAACATGGCACAGCTCTTGGACAACCATTGAGCCCCAGATCCCTCTGCATGTGTGTCCTAAGGTCTGAAGCCTCCTGCCCATGTTTCCAATGGTACCACATCAACCTGGTTGGTAGTTCAGAGTAGAAGGAAGGTCTGGCACCCCTCTGAGCTACCCCCTCCCCACAAGGCCTTACCTTCACTGGTGGCTGAGCAGATAAAACTCCATTCTTCCTGTCATCCTCATCTGAGGCTTCCTCCAGATCCTCAGGCTCTGTGTTGTTATTGCAGCCTCCCGACTCCTCTTCCTCTTTGGGGACTCCATCAGTGTTCAGCCCCTGGAGCAGTGCCACCACTGCCTCTGGCTTGGGCAATTTAGTGATCTTAAAGTGTTTCTTATAATGGGGTGTGTCCTTGCGGATGAGCCTCTGTTTCTCCACTGGGAACGGTCGCTCTTCATCTTCATCCTCATCCTCACTCCGTATCAGTGTGTCCTCAGCAAAGTGTACAGTGGGCTACAATGGCAAAGTCCCAGAAAGGTTGTGAACCTCAAGCAATGGACATACCTGGAGGCAGAGCAGAACCTGCTGGCCCCTCACCAATGCAGGGAAGCTAGCGCTGCTGCTCTTGTGCTGTGGGACACGCAGGAAACACGTTGGCATTTCTCCACAGTGGCCTTTTTCCTGTCTCCTTCACCCAGGCACATCTTCTGTCAGCTCCAGGGACCGAGGGCACTCAAACCCGAACCCCTGATTTTTCCATATTCCCTGTCTGGCTGCCACACTGTCCCTCCTATTCTCCTACAGACCCAGCTCCCAAAGGCTGCCTGGATCTATCTGCACATGGCTTTCACAGCTACTATTTGCCTTCAGTAATGCCCAGACCTGTACATCCATTTACCATTTTATCTGAAACCTTCATAGAATCACTGCATCATGGAATTAACAAAGTTGGAAAAGACCCTTAAGACCAAGTCCAACCATTGCCCAGCACTGCCAAGGCCACCACTAACCCATGGCACTGAGGGCCTCATCTACACAGTGTGTGAACACTTCCAGGGATGGTGACTCCAGCACTGCTCTGGGCAGCCTGTTCCAATGCCTGAGCACCCTCTGGGGAAGGAATTATTCCTCAGCTCCATCTAAACTTCCCCTGGTGCAGCTTGAGGCTGTTTCCTCTTGGCCCATCCCTTATTCCTTGGGAGCAGAGCCCAGCCCCCTCCTGGCTCCATCCTCCTCTCAGGCAGAGAGTGATAAGGTTCCCCCTGACAGGCTTCAAGTCTTTCCATTTTTTACCATGAACCTGATGGAATTCCTAGGCTCCTACCTCATTGTATTCCACTTCCACATCTTCCTCCTCTTGGTCAGCAGCTTCCTTACACTCCTCTTCAGCCCTGGGCTTCTCCTCCCTCTCCAGGTCCCTCACATCCTGCCCATTTGGCCAGCTCCTCTCCCCGTCATCTCCCAGCTCCTCCCCCCTGCAGCCAGCAGAGGCGGTGCTGTTGGAAAGGTGGGAATCATCACTGCGGTTTGACAGGGCGCTCAGCCTCTTGTCCTGGGAAGAGGGTTGTAAAGGTCAAGATGAAAAAAAAAGCAGCATATGGAACAAACGTCATGTGGCTGGTGCAAGGTGGGGAATGATCCAGCACCAACAGAACCAGCTTCTCCTTAGGCTGCCCACTGCTTTCCCTGCCAAGCACCTCACCCAGGTCCACCCCTGTCCCGCCATCAGTGTAGGCATTTGTTCTCAGTATCCCACCCGAGCAGCAAGATGCCTCCTCCACACACCCCATTCCCACCATTCTTTACTGTGATAATCTTTTCCTCTCCCTGTGTTATGGCAGAAGCAGTACCAATGCTCACAGCTCCCTTCATGTTGTTCTCTGGTCGCATCTCTTGCCCTGTCCCAGTGTCCCCAGCTGACACAAGGCAGATTCCCAACCCTTGGGCTCCAGGAATCCCATGCTCACCTACCCAAGGTAGGTTCTTTCAGCCCAGCTCACGCACACTCCCAGCCCACTTCATGCTCTCCAGGTCAGGGAGCAGGCCTCACCTCCGAGCTTGGGGAATTCCTGTTGGCGTCGGGCCTGGCGGCACACACCTCACTGCGCCGAACCTCCATCACCTTCTTCATGACCTTCAGCTCACTGGGGTGAGGGGTTGCTCGGCGCTGCAGGCCCTGCCAAGGGAAGCACCACGGAGGCTCAGTGAGGGCTCAGGGCTGAGCCATGTCTCAAACCATGTCTTATCCATGTCAGAACCCAGATGGACAGGACCTGAACGTCACATTGTGGGATCTGATTAGGGCTTTCCACTACTGCAGGCACGGAGAGGAAAGGAATGCACGCAGGAAACAGTGCCCAGAGCTCTCTCTTGGGTGTTACAACATTAGGCAGAAGCTCTTCCCTGTGAGGGTGCTGAGGTGCTGGCACAGGGTGCCCAGAGAAGCTGTGGCTGCCCCATCCCTGGCAGTGTTCATAAGGCCAGGTTGGACAGGGCTTGGAGCACCCTGCTCTAGTGGAAGGTGTTCCTGCCCATGGCAGGGGGTTGGAACTGAATAAGCTTTAAGGTCCTCTCCAATCCAAAGCACTCAATGATTCTATGATTCTCCTGCTCTGGAATTTGTGATGCTGGTTCCATCCCAGCTGAGAATCCAGAAAAATGCTATGCTAAAATTACTAAACCAATCAAAGCCACTCACAAACCCTCCCAACACCAGCTCAAGGCCAGAAGCTGCAAGGACGGATGCAAATGTCATTTATTAGAAGGATTCAAAACTCAACAAGAATCTCTCTCTGCAAGATTAAAAGGGAAAAAAATCCTGCAGGAGACTGAACCCAGGAGAGTTCTTACTGGAAACTGGAACTTTCACCCTGTCCTTTGGGTCTGCAATTACAGCAAAAGGATCTGCCTCAGTTTTTGAGGCTGTCTACAGTGTTTAAGTACTTTAGTGATGGGATATCCCACAGCACGGGCTTGCATGCAGCTCCACACTTGGATCACCTGGCTCGAGTTTGGCTGGGCAGCTTTTCCCCATGAGGGGGTCAAGTAAAATCCAGTCCTGACAGCGCTCTGACTCTCAGGATCTCTGGACTACCCAAATGCTCCATGGGTAGGGTTGGAGTCACAGCTCAGCTCCCATGGGACACCAAAGTGGCTCTCCGGGAATTCTTTTATACCCACATAACTCCTCAGGGCACCAAATGCTCTTTGCCCTGCAAAACCACAGCACATGTCTGAAGAGTGAAGCACAGACGCAACAACACCTCCACTTCTTAGGCACTTTTTTAGCTTGTGCCTGTGCTTCCACAGGCAGAAAACAAGCCTCCAGAAACTCTTCTTACCCTTCTCTCAGCTCCTGACTCCTCTTCATCATCTCCTTTGGGTTCATCCAGGAACTGAATCACACTGACTCTGTTTAAGTTGGTGTCCGTCCAGCTCTCGTCCACACTGTTCTGCAAAAGATTCTCTGGAAAGAAAGATAACATGGTGGTAGCTACCTTCTGAATAAGCAGGGCTGGGGGCTTGGGTGAATGACAATCCTCAACCCATCCTGTTATATCAACCCCTGCATCAAAGCACAGAGGCCTTGAGGACAAAGGATGTAGCCTCCAGATCGCATCACCTCCTGTACATCTCCTACCAAATCTACAGAAGCCTCTACAGAAGGATCCAGATGATTCAGCTCTAGCACTCCTGACCCAAGAACTAAGGAAACAGGTAGGATAAAGGCATGAACCAGAAGTATTGACACAAGAATATCATCATGATGGCAAGCAAATCTTACAGACAAGCGAGTACTTGGTCAATAGATCAAAGCCGAAGACTTTAAGCCGAGGCGGCAGCTTCTTTATCACCTGGCAGAGAAGCAATTTCCCACTTTTAACTACCTCTGCCTTGGAAAGTGGTCACCAGCCACTCAGGAGCTTAAGTCTGCTACAGGTATCACACGAATAGAGCACAGAGAGGACAGTTCATGGCCTCCTCCCTACAGCACTGCCCAAGTACACAGACCTCCAGACACCCTTCATGATGTGCTCTCTTACCTAGGCTGGGAGAGGGCTGCTGGGGAAGCAGGTAACATGTGAGAACCTTTTCTCCTGTCTTCTCATCATCCTCTGTCTGGAATTTCAGCATGGGCTGGGACTGGTTCTCTGCCAACCACAGGGCTTTCAGGTTGAGATTTGTCAGCGCAAACGGGAGGTTCTGCAGCCTGCAACAGGAGGGAGGAACTGGCTGGTTAAACTTCAGCTGAACTTCAGCTTAGTTCCAGGCTGCTCCATCTGCACTGCAGGAGCCACGCCACCACAGGGTCCCTCACTGTTCCAGACACCGAAGCAGCTCGTGCTGCACTGGCTCTGTCACAGCCACAAACTGGGGCCAGCAGCCCACCCTCAGCAGTGTTTAACAGAGGACAACTCCCATCAACAGGGCGAAAACTTAACTTTGGAGAGGGGTTTGAAGATAGGAAAAATAACGGTTTCAGGGACCTTGACACAGTGTTCCACACAGAATCTCTGGTGAGCTTCTAACTGCTACAAACACCACCAGCCTCAGCTAACAGAACCACAGCTAAAACCTGCGGCATCCCACAGAACAGATCACAGGTATCTGTGCACCTTGGTGGCGTGCATCACGAACAGGCTTTGGCATCAATCACCTGAGGACTGATGACATCAAACTGCAGTATCTGCAGGAAGCAACACACTGGACCAGTGATCTCCCCTGTTCCTTATTTCACATGTGGCAAAATGTCCCAACACTTCTACACCAGTTCTGCCCTGCATTCAAGTAATGTGGAGAAGGGCTTAAGATGCAAAGCTTCAGAGCCAGATGCCCTCTTTCCAAGATCCAGCACCCAGGCTGGGCTTCTCCAAAGCACGGATCCTGAGAGCAGCACAGATCCCAAAACACAGCAGGGCCCAGCCCAGGCTGCTCCTTTGCAGTGGCCTCCTTAGGAAGATGCCCACAAGCCTGCTGCACCCTTCCCGCTGCTGACCTGTTCCCAGCCACATCCAGGACATGAAGCTCGGTGGTGTCGGCAAGCTCTGGGGGCAGGAGGGCCAGGCGGTTGTCCCGCAAGGACAGCACGTTCAGGTTGGCACAACCTCCGATCTCAGACGGAAGGGACGTCAGCCGGTTCCGGTCCACGTTCAGGTTTGTCAGCTTGGCCAGCTTGCCCAGGGACTTCGGTAGGGCCTGGGGAGGAGAGGACTTGGTGGTTGCAAAAGGAAGGAGCAGCAGAATAAAGGTTATCACAGAATCAATCATGGAATTTGGGTTGAAGGGACCTTAAAGCTCCTCCAGCTCCAATCCCTGCCTGTGGCATTAGAGCAGCTTGCTCCAAGCCCCGTCCAACCTGGCCCTGAACACTGGCAGGGATGGGGCAGCCACAGCCTCTCTGGGCACCCTGTGCCAGCACCTCACCACTGTCAGAAAGGCATAGAACCCTCTACCTGAGGAAAAAAGCTGCCTTCTGTCCTAACAAACACATTTTCAATACAAGTTCTCACTACAGTGTGGGGCAGATTATCCCTCAGGTTCTCAGACTGCGAAATGCCAACTCCTCACCTCACACAGCACACCCAGAAAGTCACTGATAAGGACTTTTCTTCTATTAGAATCACAGAATGAGTCATGAATTGTTTGGGTCGGAAAGGACTCGAAGGGATTCTAAAAGACCTTAAGATCATCCAGTTTCAACCCCCTGCCATGGGCAGGGACACCTTCCACTAGAAGGATGCTCATTTGCCCATTCCCAGCACTTGCATTTTAACAATCAGACCATGAGCATTTTGGGGCAGGACCATTTTAAATTGCAGTATTCCACAGCCAAATGCAGCTTTAGATGTAGTCCTGCTCCATTGGATTGGACGGGTCTCAGGACTGCTCATTCTAGAGCAGCCCAGCTATCCTGGAGAGGTTTTCAGGAAAACAGGGGGAGAAAGCAGTTTCCACCAGGATCTTCTCAGGGCCTGTGAGCTTGGTGGAGCCCTGCAGCAGAGAAGCTGGAGCATCTCAGGAATGCAGCTCAGAAGATGGGAGAAGATCCCTGGCATGCGGCTACGCTGAGCAGCCCAGGGGATGCAGGGTGCTGCCGGGGTACTTACTGTCAGCATGTTCTCTGTCAAGATGAGTTCTGACAAGTTTTCACAGTCCCCAATTGACTCTGTCACCTCTGTCAGCCGATTCTGGTCCACCTTGAGGATGGAGAGCTGCTTCAGCTGACCTGGCCAGGGCAACAAGCTGGGTGTGAACTATGCCACAGACACAAGGATGCTGTTCTATGTCCATCTGGCCAAAATGCCCTACATCGGGGGTTACCCAACCTAACAACACAGGCACACTCTCTCCTCCCCACCAGGCTTGTTCACAGGTTCACCTACGTATGGTTGCAGATCAAGAACCTGAACTCATGCTGTAGAGTTCTGCTCAGCACATCATAGAACCATGGAATGGTTTAGCTTGGAAGGGACCTTAAGATCACCTCATGTCACGGGCAGGGACACCTTTCACTAGAGCAGGTTGCTCCAAGCCCCATCCAACCTGGCCTTGGACACTGTCAGGGATGGGGCAGCCAAAGCTGCCCTGGGCACCCTGTGCCAGTGTCTCACTTATTGCTTCTGCACCCATCTATTGTGACTGTGTCCGTCACACCTTAATACCCTGTTACACACGCTCTTGCCTGAAGCCCTCGTGCTGGGCAGTGAAGTCCTGCACTGCTCCCATCCCACAGTACTCACCAATCCCATCTGGAATGCATTCCAGCAGGTTCTGGGACAGGAGCAAGTCTGTCAGGGCAACCAGTCCACTGACCTCGCTGGGCAACTGCTCCAACTTGTTCTCTGACACATCCAGACAGACCAAGCGGCGGAGATTGCCCAGCTCCTGCAGGCAGAAAGGAGACACCGAGGCTCGAGGGGTCCACTGGAGAAGGGAGCAGAGGTGGCTCAAGGGCCTGAACTGGTACTCACTGGAGGCAGGGCTGAGAGCTGGTTCCGGTCCAGCCAGAGCTCACGCAGGTTGGGTAGAGCTCCCAGGGTATCTGGCTGTAAGAGAGCAGGACAGGGATGGCATCAGCCCTTTCCATAGGGGAGAAGCTGCTCTGGGATGCACCAAACCACCCCATACCTCTGGAAAGCCAACTGTTCCTGCACTCACACCTCCTAGAACCATTTCCCAGATAGCCTATGGAGCCAGCATGTTGGTGTGCCACAACACAGCAGCACGTGGGTCTGGGACAGCATCCTGGTTGAAGGAGGTCCCAAGAGGAAACAAGGAAGGAACTGCAGGGACTGTCTGATAGCAGGCAAGACTAAACAGGGTTTGGAAGTTCTGGCCTTAGTGAACAGATGAGTCTTTCTCCTTCTCCTCTCAGGCATGAAAACAAATATTTGGGTGACACTGGCCAACTCCACATGATCCAGCAGCACCATCATCAATGTGGATGCACGTTCACAGCATCACTCCACAAACACCACACACTGATGAGCATTTGGGTTTGGAGACAAGGCATCACTGAAGAGTGGTTCAAGTGTCAGACAACTGTTCTCCCAAGCAAGCTTCACAGGCTCCTTTGCCTCCCAATTTAGATGGGCTTCTGCCAGAAAGCATTCCAGAGCATTAAGAGCAGGATCCAGTAACAGCTTAATCCATGGCTGTAGAATTAAACACCACTTGCTGCTCCTGGATATCAAGACAAGCCGCATGTTGAGGCTGGGCAGTGGCTCTCAGCACACAGGCTCAGAGCCCTCCATGGAGCACCCAGCCCACAGGACACACACCCACACTTCGCTGATCCTGCAGCCAGGAACACCACGAGCGGTCCTGCACTGTGCAGCAGGGAAACCAAATCAGAGAGGAGAAAGGTGCAAAGTTGGCCAAGCAGAGGTGAAAAACAGCTGAGGACAGCACAACACTGAAGAGCAGGGAACAACCAGGGATTCCCACTGGAAAGAGAAGAGCTATACAGCAAGGACTAACATCCCAGAGCAAAAGTGCTTGGAAAGAGCAGAGTGAGCTGTGCATGAAGACAGGCACAAGGGTCAACGCAAAGAGAACATTATGCTGAGAATGATGACAAGGCCACAGTGGGAAAATCGGGATCATTCCAAACAACCAGTGGGTCTGTTGCTTTGCACTGCAGATGAAAACCCACTTGCGGTGCAGGGTTCTGCCCCAGCCAACCACCCACATTCCCTTCCCACCATCCCTCACCTACCAGTACTTCCAGGTCATTGCCACCAAGATCCAGCTGTTCTAACTTGACAAGGAAGGAGAGCGACCTGCAAGACACAGGGAGCAGAGAGAGGAGGAGAGAAAGAATGAATGAAGGTTAGCATCTGGGACACACATCTCACGCATTACATCATGCACAGTAACTCCTAAACCAGGGACAATGCTGAGCTTGTCCCTCTGAGGCAAGCAGTTTAGGGGAGCTGCACCCTTCCCAAGCCAGACCATGCACTGGCCTGAGCAGCACCAGCAGTCCCAACACCACCAGTTTCTGTCACCAATTTACCTTTTCCCCTTCCCACCACAAAATACGCTGAGCAAAACCATGACAGATGACAAGAGACCTTAACACTGCTGCCTGCTTCTGTAGCAAGGGTGGGGACCTGGGCACCAACTAACAGGTAACAGGAATCAGCAGATGACAGTATTTGGGGAATCAGGGGAGCACAGCTGCAGCTAGAGGCAGGAATGACAAATCCAACAGGCTCAGTTTTCCCCAGTGAGATGCTGATACTGCTGAAGGGAAAGACAAGGCTGGCATGATGATGATGTCTATGGTGATGTCTCAGAACCATAGAATCATAGAATAGTTAGGGTTGGAAAGGACCTTAAGATCATCCAGTTCCAACCCCCCTGCCAGGGGCAGGGACACCTCACACTAAACCGTGCCACCCAAGGCTATGTCCAATCCAGCCTTGAACACCACCAGCAATGCAGCATTCACAACTTCCCTGGGCAACCCATTCCAGTGCCTCACCACCCTTACAGGAAAGAATTTCTTCCTCATATCCAATCTAAACTTCCCCTGTTTAAGTTTGAACCCATCACCCCTTGTCCTCTCACTACAGTTCCTCATGAAGAATCCCTCCCCAGCATCCCTATAGGCCCCCTTCAGATACTGGAAGGATGCTATGAGGTCTCCACACAGCCTTCTCTTCTCCAGGCTGAACAGCCCCAACTCTCTCATCCTATCTCCATACAGGAGGTGCTCCAGTCCCTGATCATCCTCATGGCCCTTCTCTGGACTTGTTCCAACAGTTCCATGTCCTTATTATGTTGAGGACACCAGAACTGCACACGATACTCCAAGGGAGGTCTCACAAGAGCAGAGTAGAGGGGCAGGATCACCTCCCTCGACCTGCTGGTCACGCTCCTTTGGATGCAGCCCAGGATACAGCTGGCTTTCTGGGCTGTGAGCACACACTGCAGCCGCCTCATGTTCAGTTTCTCATTGACCAACACCCCCAAGTCCTTCTCTTTGGGCTGCTCTGAAATCTCTTCTCTGCCCAACCTGGAGCTGTGCCCGGGATTGCTCTGACCCAGGTGCAGGACCTTGCACTTGGCATGGTTAAACTTCATCAGGTTGGCATCAGCCCACCTCACAAGCGTGTCAAGGTCCCTCTGGATGGCATTCCTTCCCTCCAAGGTATCATCCGAACCACACAGCTTGGTGTCATCGGCAAATTTGCTGAGGGCACACTCAATCCCACTGTCCATGTCACCGACAAAGATGTTGAACAAGACCGGTCTCAACACCAATCCCTGAGGGACATCGCTCGTTCCTGGTCTCCAGCTGGACATTCAGCCATTGAGCACAACTCTTTGCGTGCAGCCATCCAGCCAGTTCTTTATGCACCGAGTGGTCCACCTATCAAATTGATGTCTCTCCAACTTAGAGACAAGTATGTCATGTGAGACAGTGTCAAACGCTTTGCACAGGTCCAGGTAGATGACATCAACTGCTCTATCCCTGTCCATCAGTTCCATAGCCCCATCATAGAAGGCCACCAGATTGGTCAGGCAGGATTTCCCCTTAGTGAAGCCATGCTGGCTGTCACCAGCCACCTTGTTGTTTGTCATGTGCCTCAGCATGCCTTCCAGGAGGATCTGCTCCAGGATTTTGCCAGGCACAGAGGTGAGACTGACTGGTCTGTAGTTCCCCGGCTCATCCATTTTCCCCTTCTTGAAAATGGGAGTTATATTTCCCTTTTTCCAGTCATCGGGAACTTCACCTGACTGCCATGATTTTTCAAATATGATGGACAGTGGTTAGCAACTTCATTTGCCAGTTCCTTCAGGATCCACGGATGGATTCCATCAGGTCCCATGGACTTGTATACTTTCATATAGTTCTTAAGATGGTCTCGAACCAGATCCTCTCCTACAGTGGGCCCAGGGTCTTCATTCTCACAGTCCCCGCGTCTGCCTTCCAAGACTTGGGTGGCACGGTCAGAGCATTTTTCAGTGAAGACTGAGGCAAGGATGTGCAGAGAAGCAGCTCACTAGGCCAGATGCTGTGACAAGCCTGCAGAGGAGCCAAAGCCCATCAGCACTGGTGGTCCTGGATGTGCCCTGAGCATCCAAACACATTATGACCTGGTTATATGAAGAGCTGCAACCTGCAACCCCACAAAACCAGGATTCACTGCTGACATGGCCCAGGTTCACCCAACCTCAGCTCACAGACCTACCGACCGACTGCCACGCCCCAAACAGGGGGTCTATCTCTCCCCTCACATCAGGGCAGAGCTGCCATCTCAGCTCTGACCCAGCAGGGAGCGACTGCAGCTCTTTATTCTCTTCAGAAGGAACTCTCCTAAGGCAGAAATCTCTGTATTCCTCTGGAATTGAGCTGCACATCTTCACGCTGTGAGAAAGCAGGAAGAGATCCGTCCTGCCTGGCCAACTATGAAAACATTTGGGCTATGCAGGAAAAGCAAGTTCTTACTTTAGAACTGGTGGATTTTGAGCTATTGTATTAACTCAAGCAAAGGCTTCTCAAAAGCATCACCAAAAGCAGTGCAGCAGTCTCCTATCGTGACTGTCCATCTGCTCTTTGATTTCTCTGAAGGGTGAAGCAGCTTTGATGGTCCCTTCCCAGTTTGAATTCTCAAAACAGGGACAAGTGAGCTTTGGAATCCATGTCAATGTACAAGGTCTTGCAACATGCCTCAGCTGAGATCCCCCTCCACTGTCTCATGGGAACACATCATGCGGTCGGCATGGGACAAAGAGGAGCGGTGATCAGCTGGATGAGAGGAACTGTGTGAAAACTCAACTGACAGCAGATCAACCAATTAAATCAAGTTTTGACACATAAAGGTCATTGCAAGCTGCATCTTTTAAGGAGCTCAACAACAATCAAAAGGTGCATCTGCACTCGCACATTCACAGTACTAAAGCCCATCTCCCTCCTGGGCTCAGTAGCCCTGAAAACTGAAAGCATCACTCACCATCTCTGTATAACATCACTTGGACTTGCTCAGAGCCATTCTTGGGCACAATCTGCACCCAGACTAAGCACAAGAGCTTCAGCCCTGGGTAGATCTGAGAGCACCGCTGAGATCTCTCTGGCCACTGACTTCAGTCTTGTATTTGATTGATAAATCTGATGAAAATTGCCTCGACCTTCAAGATATTCCTTCTACTTTTGGAAATCACCCAGAATGGGAACTGGGGAAAGATCAGAAGAAGTTGGAATTGCACTGCAAGGGGAGTGTCATGCCTGGACTTATCTTAGAGAAAAACTCCTCTCATGCTGCTAGCATCTTGCTGAGGACATCCATAGGGAAACAAGGGAGCACTGGGCAAGAGAATGCTCCCCAGAAACCTCATGGAGCTGGTCACAGACTGAATTCTCAAACTTGGATTCCTGCTGGTTCTTAGATGGTGGAAAGTCCTTGGGACCTTCTTCACTGCCATTCGAAAGCTCAACTTTGGATGTAGCTATTGCACCTCCTCATATAGACAGTATCATAGTGGTGGAACCTGTCTGTATGAACACAAAGAACACGTGCAGCAGACAGCAGCGGGTCCCAGCACCAGGACCCAAACTTCTGCTTCCCTCATCTGCCATAAGGAGCTTTGGCTCTCATGTCCTCCCTGTGGGAGCCAGATTTGGATGTGGGAGCCCACGTTCCACGTGGGGCCATCTCAGCTGGTCTGTAACAGGGTGTAAATGCTGACAACTTCTGTGCAGAGAAGATCCAGTGACTTTGGTATCAGAGGCAAGATGACATTGTTAATTTGAACTAAGCCTCTCCATGGAATAACCACCAGCTGTGGTGCCTGGGAGCTGCCCAGTGCAGGCTCTTTCAGCTCCTTTCTGGAAGCATCTTACCCTCTGGGTCAAAGCTGACACAGAACTCCCCAAGCAGATGTAACCCCTGTGTGCTCAAACCCACACTGCTGGCTCAGACAGAAGCCAGGTAGATCCCTTAAAGCATATCTTCCCAGAAGACTTGAGGAATCATCAGTTGGATGGATAAGAAGGCAGAAACAAGCTGACAGAGCTAAGGTAGGTAGAAAACTCAACAAACAGCTCTCACAGGCTCCAAATCAGAGATGAATGAATGTACAGAATCTTTAGTTCTCCACGCCCTGTCCACCTGATGGCATCAGCAGTACCAATCAGACCCCCTCCAGGAATTCACCTCTGTCCCTAACTCTCACGAACATTCAACATCACTTACCTCTTCTCCCTTGCTGCCTTAGCTTTTTCCTGGTGCAGGAAGCCCATTATCCCAACCATTCCCACACTCCCCTCACCCAGAACAATCAGACGGGATAATCAGGAAAACAGAGATGTTGGAAACAAGATTTATCTTCAGCCACATTCTGCTGCTCTTCAAATGAACTTCACTGTGCACAGAGGTCCTCCTTTGCCCACATCATTCTCTTTTTCCAAAAGAATCCATCATCTGCTCCACCCCTCCAGGAAAAATAGTTCTCACCATTTCCAGCAGCTTTCTCATGGAACCACCTCTATTCCAAACCAATCCCAATGCAGAGCTGAGTACAGACTCTGAACATCCTGCTCTGCTCTAAGCCCTGCACCATCTCCCTCTCCTCTCCCCAGTTTACACCAGTCCAAAAGATGCAGCTGAATTATGCAAAGCCTTGAGCGCTCCCAGGCAAAGTCCTGGAGCCAGCAAATCCCCGAGAAATCAGTAAGAATGATCAGGCAGGAGACTCCTGAAGCCACCAAACAGACACTCACGTGGGGAGAGTCTTTAGCAGGTTCTCACGCAGCTCCAGAGTCACCAGGTTTGCCAAACTGCAAGAGAAAAGGGAATGAGAAGCCAGATCCACTGACCAGGCTTCAGGGATATATGGAGATGCTCATATCCCTTCCCTTGGCAGCACCCCTCCTGGCCTGCACAGATGCATGTACATGAGTGTGTAGACATGGATGGGGCTGGCAGGGGAAACCAAAAACCAAGGAGGATCTTAAATGGCTTCTGATGAAGGTGACAGCTTACTGCAACACCATGGGGACACAACATTGCCCAGACTCAGGACAAGGAAACATGGTGTCACACAGGACTGTGCCCACAAAGGTAAAACCCTTCACATGTAGGAGCCAGATCCCATGGGAAGGGACTGCACCCCACATGGGCTTTGCCTTGGCCATTTGCGAGCAGCATAAATCATTTTAGCATCACTGGACAGACCATTCCTGTTTGGAAAGGGGCAAACTCATAAAACAAGGGGAGACAGGAGCTTGGGAAGCCTGGATGCATTCCTGCCTGTGCCATGTACCACAGCAGAGCAGCAGCAGCTGAGACTAGGGCAAAACCTTCAACAGAAGGTTGTCTTGGAGCAAAAGGCTCGCTCAGAGATGCTCACATAGCACGTGCAGCAGGGTGGCAACCCCTAACTGCAGTGGTAGGCTCTTGCCCTCCAATTCCTGCTGATGTCACCATCCCAAGAGCACCGTGACACTGCTGGGGTGTCACCCCTATGTGTGTGTCACCCCGATGACACCCCCACCCCAGCCCTCCTTCCTGTTAGGAGGACAGGGGAATACTCACTTCCCAATGTCATTGGGGAGGCTCTGCAGGGACACATCATTCAAGGCCAAGTGGCCCAGGCTCCGAAGCTGTGTGAAGCCCTCTGGAAGCCTGTGAAAGCATGAGACGACAACACACCATTAGCTGGGCACAGAACAAGCCTTCAATCCCTCACTTAAATCCCCTCCCAAAGCCAGTCTTATCCCGGTTGGTATCCATGTGTGGAAAGGAGAAGAGCAGGAATCAACTCTGACCCTGCCTCCTGATCCAAAATACGCCTCATTTCCATGGAATCATAGAATGGCTCAGGCTGGAAGAGACCTCAGAGCTTATCCAGTTCCAACCCCCTGCCATGGGCAGGGACACCTTCCACTAGAGCAGCTTGCTCCAAACCCTGTCCAACCTGGCCTTGGAGCTACCAAAAGGAGAGATTAACACAAAAAAGGAGAAATCCTTTTGCTGGTCACAGGCAGGTCCTGGAGCTCGCTGGCTCCACAGCTCATGACACACACCCTGCAACTCTGCACCACAAAAAGACTCTAATAGAGAACTTCCAGTGTGGAAGTGCTGGTCCTTCCTGTGGTACAAAGCTGGGGCTGCTCAGCCTGGAGAATAGAAGCTGCGTGGAGACCTCAGAGCAGCTTCCCGTGTCTGAAGGGGCTACAAGGATGCTGGAGAGGGACGCTTCATCAGGGACTGTAGTGACAGGACAAGGGGTGATGGGTTCAAACAGAAACAGGGGAGGTTCCGGTTAGATATTAGACAGAAGCTTATCCCTGTGATGGTGCTGAAGCGCTGGCACAGGGTGCCCGGAGAAGCTGTGGCTGCCCCATCCCTGGCAGTGTTCAAGGCCAGGTTGGATGGGGCTTGGAGCAAGCTGCTCTAGTGGAAGGTGCCCCTGCCTGTGACAGGGGTTGGAGCTGGATGATCTTAAGGTCTCTTCCAACATAAACCAATCAGGGATTCTATGATTCCCACTGATGGAAAAGCATGTCCCATGCTGGAAGTGCCTGGCACCACAGGAGGGAAGTCCTGCGTAAAAAGCAGCTTTGGCAGCAGGCATCTGGAGTCAGACCCTGCAGACAATGCACGGAGAGACCAGTGCCTGGGAGCATGGCACACCAAGGCAGAGGAGCCACACCTGAATTCCCAAAACATGGAATAAGAGAAAGAATACAAAGAAGCTGGGCAGAGAGCTGAGTTTCTGGACACAGCTCTGGACACTGAGGGATCAGGGGAAGGACCACAGAGCTCAAAGGACAGCTCCTGAGATATAAATAACACACAGAGCAAAAGGGACTGATGGAGAGCAGAGCAGTACAAGTCCACATCCATTCTGGTGTGTGTACCAGGGTGAAGGGCTGAGGAGGGACTAACACACTGCAAGAGGACAAAAGCCCTCACACCACTCAACACAAGTGACAACAGCTAGACTAAAGGCTCCTCCATCCAAGCCACAGGCCCCACAGTAGAGGAGGACACACCAGCTCTTCCCTATGTCAGGCTAACAGGCACCTGCAGGTCCTGGCAGCCAACCTGTATGTGATAAAGGTCTTGACTTCATGCGAGGACAATGACAAGATGAAGACCAGAGAAAGCTCAGGAGAATGAGGAGCTTCAACTCTCATTCTCAGCTGCATAAAGGGTTGCATTTGCCTTCCTACCTGGAGAGAGGATTCCCGCTGAAGTCTGCGATTTCCAAGGACTTGCAGAATTTGATGCTTTCAGGAATTTCTGGAATGTCTGGAAGAAATATGAGAAAGCAAAACTAAGGCGTGAGAAGAGGCCAACACGTGGAAAATAGGACACCAGGTCCTGGTGACAGCCTGAGATACAGTAGGACACCCATATTCTATAGCTCAGGACTTCAAGAGATCACTCTGTGGGACTGTGGAGGGTACTCCAAAGGTGGGTGCCAAGGCATGGCTGTGGGGCAGCCCTCCCCATTCAGCTTTGACCTTACCATTGCGTGAGATGTCCAGTTCCACCAGCTGCATAAAGTTGGCCACCTCAGGTGGAAGCCTCTGGATCTCATTGTCGCTCAGACCCAGCTTGCGCAGGTTCAGGAGCCTGAAGAAAGGCTGTGACAGGAGAGAAGACAACGGGGTCAGCAGCAGCTCTGGGAGAACCTGTCTGCTCACCTCAAGGCAAACCTGAGCATTCCCCCCTACAGACAAGAGCTTCTGTCCTGGGGAGGTCCTCAGAGCATAGCAGCTGCACAGATGAGTCCCCCATGTGGTCTCCAGGAGACAAGTGAAGCAGAAAGGCATTTCATGGGTTTAGCTTGATGATTCATTTACAATCTCTATCATCACACTGCTCTTCTCTCCCTTGTTGGCTCAAAGTGGATGTTCCTTGTTTTCTAAGACAACCCTTCATCTTAGGCAGTTAAATACTAGCACCAAGAGGAAGTCACTATGCAGCAGCTTGCCAGCAGACACCACAGAGCTTATGAGTTTGGTCCAGAGGAGACACGTGAGGTGACTTCCAGACCCAGGTCCTGTCCCTGCTGCCACACACATCTCAGTGCAGGATGTTTTGTCAGGACAACATAGAATGGTTTGGGTTGAAGGGATCTTCAATGCCCCTGCAATGTAGCAGGGACACCTTCCACCTGACCAGATTGCTCACCCATCAGTGACGGGTGCCTACACCAACAGGGAAAGTGTTTGTCCCACTTGTACTGGAAAAGGGAAGGCGCAGAAAATCTGTAGGGTACAAGAATTAGGGAAGGAAAGAAAATTCCTTCCTAGAAACACCCACGAGAAAGTTAATGGGAAGCGACCTCTAGAGGCCTCCCAGTCTAACAACATCTAACGCCTTCACATCTCCTGGGTCTCAGAAGCCAACTACAGGAGCTAGAAATGGCCAGTGATGACGTTCATCAGTCATAGAATCATAAAATCAACTGGGTTGGAAAAAACCTTCAAGATCACAGCACTGCCAAGGCTACCACTAACCCATGGCACTGAGGGCCTTGTCTACATGGTGTGAGAACACTTCCAGAGATGGTGACTCCAGAACTGCCCTGGGCTGCTCACACAGACCACACTGAGAAGGATCAAACAAGAATGTGAGGTCTGAACCTTGTTCTCAGTGGTCTCTCCAGTAATCCATCTGCAAAGGAGGAAACAGACCTTCCCAGGATTGAGGGTATTGAGATTTGTTCAGGTTTGGGTGATGGGACACCCACAACTGTCACTCATAACATTGCAAAGAATACTACAGACCAGACAAGGGAGGGATAAGGAATGAAAAAGGGATGTACAACAACCATGAATCATAGAATAAATCATGGAATGGCTTGTGTTGGAAGGGACCTTAAAGCTCATCCAGTTCCAACCCCTGCCACGGGCAGGGACACCTTCCATTAGAGCAGCTTGCTCTAAGCCCCATCCAACCTGGCCTTTAACACTGCCAGGGATGGGGCAAGCCACAGCTTCTCTGGGCGTCAGCATCTGAGCACCCTCACAGGGAAGAGCTTCTGCCTGAGATCAGAACCTCTGCTGTTTCCCATGGAGTAGCCTCACTAAGGAAGTGCTGCTGTGTCTATGGGGCCTTTGCTGTGCAGAGCTGCCATCATTCCACATCCCTCCCAAAGGGAAAGGGAGAAGTGCTCTCGGATGAACAGCAATGACATGAAATTCATGCTCCTCATGTCCTGAAGTGATACAGACCATAAGAAGTAAAACCAGAAGAATACAGCTCCTCTCGCCGCTGCACATCAGAGTTCTACCCCATTTATCCACACAAATCAGTTCACCAAGAAAGGAAGTAGGTGACAGTCTAACTGGCAACAAAGGTTCCCACCAGGGCAGAAGGTTCAGAGCCCAGATCCATTATTGTTTCCTAGAGCCTTCTCCTAATTTCAGAACACAAGGAAATTCCAGGCACAACACTGTGTGAGCTGCTGGGGAAGAATAACGGGAGCATCCACAGCCCCAGCCTGGGCACTCGTGCACAGCTGAGGCAGGCTCAGGGTACGTGGTCACTGAGAAAGAGAGCGCAATGAATCAGGCCAAGAGCACGCTGCACATTCACTGCAATAAACATGGGAAGCATTGCCTGACACAGCAGAGGTTTAGAGATGGCTGTGACCATTGATTCAGCTCTGCCTGCAGTTGGGTTGCACTTCCATAGCTGGACCACCAACACCACCACAAGAGAGCTCCTTGGCCCAGCTGCACCCATGCTGTCTAATGCAGCTGAAGGAACTGCCCTGCTTACGGTAATAGACTTTTTACTCAGAGCTTTTACTCAAAGCTTTTTACACATATAAGGCCTTTCACTCCTACCAACCTCGCAGCAGATAACCAGAGCCTCCACAGAGCCTGTGAGTGGGGTCACACCAAGAACCTACACACACTAAAACTGCCAAGAGCCTGTGAGCGGGGTCACACCACGCCTCGGCATGAGACTGTCGTGACAATGCCACAATTCCCCCCATCCCATTTACTTTGCTTCATGGAATCATGGAATAGTTTGGGTGGAAATTCAGACCCAGGTGCTCAAGCCTTTGTGAAGTCTTTCAAACCCTTCAGTGCTGGAGGATCCAAACACCCTCTGGGCCCCTGGGTCCAACAATTAACGATCCTTTCAGTGAAAAGAGCTCAGAATCATCAAATCCTGGCAACAGTTGGAAAAGACCGTCAAGATCATCCAGTCCAACCATTGCCCAGCACTGCCAAGGCCACCACTAACCCATGGCACTGAGGGCCTCGTCTCCAAGGTGTGTGAACACTTGCAGGGACAGTGACTCCAGCCCTGCCCTGGGCAGCCTGTTCCAACGCCTGAGCATCCTTTGGGGCAGAAATTGTCCCTCAGCTCCATCTAAACTGCCCTGGTGCAGCTTGAGGCCGTTTCCTCTTGTCCCATCCCTTGTTCCTTGGGAGCAGAGCCCAGCCCCTCCTGGCTCCAGCCTCCTGTCAGGCAGTTGTAGGGAGCGATAAGGTCCCCCCTGAGCCTTCTCCAGACTGAACACCCCAGTTCCTCAGCCGTTCCCCATCACACCCGACATGAAGTCACACTCACAACATAACCAAATGAAACCACTCAAATGTCCCTTTGTGCTGGTGCCAGACAAACACTGAAGTGCAGAACCATGCCAAACAATGGACATGAACCATCAAACCTTTGGGAGAGCCCCAACTGTGCAAACGTTTCCCAGTTTAACCACACCAGCCCCTGGAAGTCACATAGGTATCTGCTGTAAGAGGGTTGGCTTCCCAAGAAACTCCCCATAAGACAATGGATCCTTCGGAGCTCTTGGTTCTACCCCTGAGGACTAAACACCCCCTTGCAGCAAGGCCAGAAGAACCCCAAGGGAACTGCAAAGACTTGACTGCTGTCGTACCTACGAGTGATGCTTCAGCAACTGTGGAAGATCCACTTCAGCACTGAAATAGGACAATATGGGCAAAAGTGGGAAAGGATTGAATCCAGTGCAATTATTAATGAAACTCTTGATTCAGAACATGGCCTTTGGAGCCATCTTTGTAAAAGAGAAGAATCAGCTACAATAGAGCAGAATCACTGCAAAGACATTCCAAACTATCACCACTGCAAAGGGAAAGAGATGGCAGCTTCACATTGAGATGTTTCAACCAGCCAAGCAGAGCAAATCTGACCACACACATCCATCCCCAATGGCAGGCAAGCCCTACTCAAGGAACGTTTCCAGACAGTGTGGTTCCATCTGAGGTCATCCACAGAACCAGCAACGAGTTTAGCCAGTTTGTGAGAACAGGAAACACTGGTAGCACGAGCACAGGCTGTGTTTGGGAGCTTCAGCTGAGGAAACAAAACACCTGTGTATTGAGCCAGGCCTGAGCCCATGGGTGCAGGACACGTTTCTCACTGATAACACAGGGATGCCCAACATCCCACTCTGCAGAGCCTCTCATCCACTGAGACACAAAAGCACAAAGTCCCTGATCCCACTGAGCTCAGCACATGGGAAGTGTTTTGCCTGTGCTTAGTTTCTAGGCCAGGTTAAGCCACAGCTTCAGCTTTAGTCAGTGCTGAACTCTTCCACGGGCAACCAGAATGAACTCAGGAAAACCAGCCTGGTTTAGGAATGAGCCTCGGCCTCATCCTCCACATCGCAGAATGGTTTGGGTTGGAAGAGGCCTCAAAACTCCTCCAGCTCCAGCCCCTGTCACGGGCATGGACACCTTCCACTGGAGCAGCTTGCTTCAAGCACATCCAACCTGGCCTTGAACACTGCCAGGGATGGGGCAGACACAGCTTCTCTGGGCACCCTGTGCCAGCGCCTCAGCACCCTCCCAGGGAAGAGCTTCTGCCTAAGAGCTCATCTCAATCTCCCCTCTGGCAGGTTAAAGCCATTCCCTTGTCCTGTCCCTGCATCCCTTGTCCAAAGCCCCTATCCAGGTTTCCTGCAGCCCCTTTAGGCACTGGAGCTGCTCTCAGGTCTCCCCTTCCCACAGCAGTGGGGCAGGATCCCCTCCCCGAGCTGCTGCTCACGCTCTGGGGGGTGCACCCAGCACACAGGGGGGTTCTGGGCTCAAGCGCACACTGAAGCCGGGTCATGGGGAGCTTCTCCTCACCCAACACCCTAAGTGCTGCTCCTTAGGCTGCTCCATCCGGTGTCCCCCAGCCTGGGTCTGTGTGTGGATCAGCTCTCAGGTCAGGCTCAGTCCTTCAGAGTCCCTGTGCCCAAGTTAACCCCTCACGGGTGAGGCCACAGAACAAGAGCCACATTCTCTTGTTCTCTGCCATGGGCAGAGCAGGAGCAGCCACTGCAGCAGGGCCACGACTGCTGGTTTGAACTGCGCTGTTATCACCCGAGCGGGGAACACAGAACACACCTTCCCCTGTGCTGGGAGAATGCCCCATCCCTGGCAGTGTTCCAGGCCAGGTTGGACGGGGCTCGGAGCAACCTGCTCCAGTGGAAAGTGTCCCTGCCCCTGGCAGGGGGGTGGAGCTGGAGCACCTTTAAGGTCCCTTCCAACACAAACTCGTCTGGGGTTCTGTGAAACAATACAAGCACTGTACGTGCCCAGAACAGCGAGATCCAAGAGGAATCATCATTCCACCTGAAATCTAGTGCGGATAACAGAATCAGTTGTAGAAGAGGTCAGAAAAGTGACCACTGAGGTGGGAAATGAGAGCATCGGTTTGGAGCTCAGCCCCATGGGGCAATCTGGGTGCCATGGCAAGGGTCCCACCACCATTATCCAGGTAGATCCTCACACCTCTGATCCCTCAGAGCCTTATGCCAGGTACCCAGAGGTGGATCTGACACATCTGAGTAGGGTAGGGCAAGATGAACGGTAGAGAAGAAAGGAGGAGAGAACTTTGCAAAGTGCTTGGGGTTTGGCGCTTCACCCACTGTCTGAATGCAGGACCAGATCCCAGGCAGTGGGTACAGCGGACACAGACCATGTGCCATCCCAAAGAAGGAACCTTCCCAAAGATCTGACCCCGTTGACAGAGGCATTCCCCTCTCCACACTTCACAGAACTTGCCACAGGTTCCCAAGTGCTTCAGCCCTTTCTGGCCACCAGCACACAAAAAGCTGCAAGGCTCAGCTCCAGGGCATCCCAGAGGGAAGCAGCTGGTGCCCTGGAGCAGCTTGACGCTTGATGTGCAGCCAGCTCTGCACAGCATTCCACAGGGATCCAAGGGTGGGTCTGTGAGCCTGTGACCTCCCCCCAGCACATGAGATGGGGATGCTCCTCCCTTGCCCACCCACGGGAGAGGATGGTGCTGAGCCCACTGAATGTGCCACATGCACACTGAGCTTGGAGATGGAGGCGACTGACCCGACACTGGCCAGATCCCACCTGGAGTTCCGAGTCCAGCTCTGAGTTCTCAGTACACGAAAGATATGGACCTGCTGGAGAGGGTATACAGGAGGCCACAGAGGTGCTGCAAGGGCTGAAGCAGCTCTGCTCTGGAGCCAGGCTGGGAGAGCTGGGCTGCTTCAGCCTGGAGAAGAGAAGGCTCCTTAAGGGGAGACCTTAGAGCAGCTCCAGTGCCTAAAGGGGCTACAGGAAACCTGGAAAGGTTGGGACAAGGGCCTGTAGGGACAGGACAAGGAGTGATGGGGTTAAACTAAAAAAAGGGAGATCCAGGCTGGACTTGAGGAGGAAATCTTGTACAACAAGGGTGCTGAGGCGCTGGCACAGGGTGCCCAGAGAAGCTGTGGCTGCCCCATCCCTGGCAGTGTTCAAGGCCAGGCTGGACACAGGGGCTTGGAGCACCCTCCTCTGTGGAAGGTTTCCCTGCCCATGGCAGGGGTTGGAACTGGATGAGCTTTAAGGTCCCTTCCAACCCAAACTATCCCATGACTCCATGACAGGCACATGGGCTGCTCCTGTGGGACACAGCCCTCCCTCAGGCACCACCCGGATTTCCGACTATTTAACCCCATGGATCAAGCCCTGAGGAATGTGCTTCCAACATCTAAAAGCACTTAAGCGTCAGGAACGCATTCCAGCCGCGACAAAGCAAGTTGTCTCCAAGCCAAAAGCTCCCCAGCTGCTCCTTCCCAGGCCTTTAGGCAGGGACTAAGGAATGCAGCCCCCTCCGGGGCGGAGGCAGCAACTGCTCCCCTGCATACAGCAGCAGAATCTCTGCTCCCAGTGAAATGACAAACCAAAGCAGGGCCCCAGAGAGGGGATCCCCAGCCTGAACCGGATGAGGACACCACAGTGAACACCCCTCTGCTGCCGAGGGTTCAGGGGGACTAGTGATTGAGCAGTTCATGGTCTCAGGCTGCACATGGAACACGAAAGCAGCAGCTACAAGTGCAGAACCCACCAGAGAAACCAGAGCACAAGAGCTCCAGCTCAGCCCTGTGTGGTGGGATGGGAGGTCTCCAAAGGGCACCGAGGGCCACTTACACATCTGAGGGCCACCGACACATCGGCACTCCCTGTGGCAGACATGGAGCACCAACGGGCATTTAACAGCCTAACAACAACCTTCCAATACCTAAAGAGCAGGAAGAGGAGGAAGGAGCCAAAGCAGCTCCACCGGGAACAGTTCAGACACACACCATTAAACACCCTGAACTAGAAATGAGAAACCAGGAGTCAGGATCCACAGAGAACCTCTCAGTGCAGGAGCTCTGCAGGTGTCTCCCCTCTCCACCCAGTCCCACCATGCCTCCACCACCACTCCCTGCCCCAGCCCAGCTCTATCAGGGAGATGGTGAAACAAGGTTGTCACGCCCGGAGTGTGCAGGGGAACAGAACAGGTCAGAGGAGACCTGACAACGTTACCCTGGTCCTGCCTTCACCTCGAACCGTAAGTGAAAACCACCTAAGTAATTTCTGGCAGATGTTCACGCAACAGACAAAGGGAATAAGAAAAGATCTTAGAGACATGAGCAGATCAGGGGAGGAGCAAAGAGTCTGTATGGCCACAGTGATACCACGATTATGCTTTAGCGACAGGGTCCTGGAAGGTGGGCAAGGGAAGGTGAACCTGCACCACTAATTATCACCAAGGATCAGGAGGAATCCAAAAGGTACAAACTCATTCCAAGCAGTCAACGCTCCCAGAGACATGGGAGATGTTATTAACCACAGCAGGACAGAGAGACATTGAGAGGTTTACAGGACCCGGGTCAGCTAAACTCAGGGGAAAGACTGAGCAGGGCCTCCACTGGTGACCTCCCCACACGGTCCAAAGCCGGGGCAGAGGAAGATGCGGTGAGAGGCAGCACCATGCCAGTCAGAGCCCCCTAAAGCCTCCTGGACTCTTTGCTCTACTGAACTCTGCAGCCCAGAACGCCTTTTACCTCCCTGGCATACTCACTTGAGCCTGCTCTAAGACCTGAGCAGCATGTCCACGCGGTGCTCGACAGCAAAGCTGACTGCACACTTCGGAGCTTACAGGGAAGCGAATATTAATAGTTAAATTTTACTTGTGGACCTGAGCATGAAATCATGTCCATGCTCCTCCTTCCTGCTCCCTTGTCTGGATCAGAAGAGACTGAGATGAGCTCTTAGGCAGACGCTCTTCCCTGTGAGGGTGCTGAGGTGCTGGCACAGGGTGCCCAGAGAAGCTGTGGCTGCCCCATCCCTGGCAGTGTTCAAGGCCAGGTTGGACACAGGGGCTTGGAGCAAGCTGCTCTAGTGGAAGGTGTCCTGCCTGTGGCAGGGGTTGGAACTGGAGAAGCTCTAAGGTCCCTTCCAACACAAACCATTCTGGGGATCTATGCATGTCCAAGCATAGAATGACTAAGAGTTGTATGAGCTCTTCTTTCCACAACTGAGCCTATACTCAGCTGCTAGCACTGCAGCACAACCCCTCAACCCGCCTGCTCACCACCCAGGGTTCATCAGACAGTGAGAGCACAGAAAGCAAAGGATGAGGGTGAAACAGCCTTCACTAATCACAGCTTCCGGGCGGCAGCATGTCCAGGAGACCCGGCCTCTGGAGACACAAACCCAACACACGCAGATGAAGTGGGACGGCTCCTGAAGTCCCGGAAGGAATGGGGAAAGACGCCAGCTCTGAGCAGAGGTCTCACAACAATCAAGTGGAACCAGTTTCTGGACTGGTTTTCTTAAACAGATGCAGCTCTGACAGAGCTCACATGCAGCACAGGAGAAGGTGCCCATCGCACACGGGAGCTTGGGGAGCACAAGCCTGGCACTGGTGACTCCGGGCTCACTCCGGGAAGGGCTGTCAGCACAGAGAGATGAAAGTAGCAGCCTGACTCCTGCCTGCCAGTAAATAAAGCCCAAGGTCCTCCATGCAGGCCCCAGATTCCAGGAAATTCAAAGCTGCTGTTAATGAGCTTTGCGAGGCCCCACCTTGTCCTGGGAAAGTGACAAACAGGGCGCTGGGGTTTCACCCTCCTCTGGATCCAGCTCCGGATGAAGGACACTGTGCTTGAGCCCCAGGCCACCAAGGAATCACTGAAACCTGGGCTGGGACTCCGACTGCTCTGGCCAGCTAGAAATGGCCTCGCCAAGATGCAAATAGCAACGAGTCAGAACAGGAAGGAACCTGTGCTGGACCCAAAGGGCCTCCTCTCCCTGTTGTCCATCTCCCATAACTTCCAGTACAAGGTAACAACAGCTCACTGGAAAACAGGGTCTCTGGAGTGTCCAACTTGTCATGGGAGCTTCAGTACGGAAAAGCAAAGCAGAAACTGCATCAGACATCCCAAGGTTTTGCCCCTTCAGCACCACCCCCACTCCCAGACTGTGTGTCAAAGCCACCTAGTGCAGAGAGGGGAAAAGGAGGAACTCAAGGAGCTGGCTTTGACACAGAAGAGGTCTCCTTCCTTCTTCACATCAATGGGATAGAACCATAGAATCCCAGACTGGTTTGGGTTGGAAGGGACCTTAACACTCATACAGTTCCAACCCCTGCCATGGGCAGGGACACCTTCCATTAGAGCAAGGTGCTCCAAGCCCCTGTGTCCAGCCTGACCTCGAACACTGCCAGGGATGGGGCAGCCACAGCTTCTCTGGGCACCCTGTGCCAGCCCCTCAGCACCCTCCCAGGGAAGAGCTTCTGCCTAAGAGCTCATCTCAATCTCCCCTCTGGCAGGTTAAAGCCATTCCCCTTGGCCTGTCCCTACAGGCCCTGTCTAAAGCCCCCTCCAGGTTTCCTGCAGCCCCTTTAGGCACTGGAGCTGCTCTCAGGTCTCCTCTTCAGGCAGCAGAGGGGCAGGATCCCCTCCTTGAGCTGCTGCTCACACTGTGGGGCTGCAGCCCAGCACACAGAAGGTTCTGCTGCAGACACGTTGCCGGGTAAATGGGGAGCTGGCTCATGATTTCCAGCTCCTCCCTCTCCTCCTCCTCCACCAGGTCCTACAGGCTCTGCTCCACACCCAGGTCTCTTCCAACCTCTCCCTGTTGCCTTCCCCTAGTCCAAACCTGAGCGCTCAGAGCACACCAAGAGCCTCTGGATGGATCCCTGTTGAGCAGCTCCTGGTCTGTGACTGGCTTCATCTGCCACCTCCAAATTCCCTGCAGAATTCCAGGCTGCGTTCATTCCTTTCTGGTGAGACCTGCACCTCTGAAGTGCTGGTAGAACGTGGAGGGAAGGAGTCAGGTGGGTTTGTAGCTCTGATGTCCTGGTTTACCAGGCTGTATTCTCAGCGGAAGGACCTGCTCCTTATCCTGCTGCAGGAGCTCCAAGCCCTGCAGAGATCACTTGATGCAATGCAGATAGAGCAGGAGCCAGAAGAGAGCTTGGGATCTCCCCTGGAATTCAGACACCCTCGTGAGTAGCTCAGAGAACTGATCCAAGGGAATTTATCATTTTCCATTAGAGCAGACAAGATTCCACCCAGGACAAATACAAAAGAAACAAGAGCAGAAGGGAGAGCATTGGGCACAGCAGGATAACAAGCGTTCACTTCCACAATTTGGGAATGAGAGGCCTGTTGGTGTCCTCCAAAAATGCCAGGAGGCATCAGGCCCATCTGATCAAGATCAAGGACAAGGAAGGGCACATGGAAGTTCTGGTATGGAAGGAAATGGTGCCATGGGAAAATGCAAGAGATTTCCAGTGGCTCTAGACTCTGCGACAAGTGGAATGAAGACAAACAGGAGCAGGTCAGAGGGAGGCAGCTGGGTCATGGGCCGGGTCAGGTAAACCCAGCCCTTCCCAAAGGAAGTTCTCTGCTGACTGTAGAACAGGAACAACCATTCTGTGACTCTAAAATGACCTCTCCAAAAGCCACCCTCCATCCTGCTCCAAAACTCACCTCCACATGGAAGCCTTCTCCAACAATCCTGCTGCAGCTGTTAAACCCAAACTTGCTCCGGTCAAACTTGCTCCCAAAGGCCATAAACTCTCATTCACATTTTCTAAGTGATCTCCACTCACTGATCTCCTCTCCCAGCCCCTCCTGCACATCTCAGCAGGCCCTGGAATTGCTCTCCAGAGGAATGGGCACACACAGCCCTGTCCTGGGAATCCAGCACACTTCCCAACCTCCCCTCGTGGGACACACAGATCCTCTCCCAGTCCCTCTCTCACACAACAGACACATTTCCATGAAGTGCTCCTCAAGCGGGAAGCATCTCCCTCTCCCAAAGACCTCTCCCATTGCCCTCCTTCAGAGAAAATATGTGCCCAAATTGAGTGCTGCTGTCTTCTCCTTCCCTGGTAGAAGAGCTGGTGAACTCATTTGCAGTTCTCATCCCATCTCCACCTTGTATAATGTGCAGATTCTTACTACTACATTGAGCATCAGGGGGAGATTGAGATGAGCTCCTAGGCAGAAGTTCTTCCCTGTGAGGGTGCTGAGGTGCTGGCACAGGGTGCCCAGAGAAGCTGTGGCTGCCCCATCCCTGGCAGTGCTCAAGGCCAGGTTGGACACAGGGGCTTGGAGCAAACTGCTCTAGAGGAAGGTGTCCCTGCCCATGGCAGGGGTTGGAGCTGGAGCAGCTTTAAGCTCCTTTCCAACACAAACTATTCCATGATTCCACGATCTGTCCCAACCCACACGGCCCCAGCAATAACATCCTGCACACAATCTGTGTGCCTGGGACTAAAGAGCAGATCTCTTCACTGCTCAAGTATCTTCTACCAGCACATCAGGACACATACTGGGTCAAACCTCAGGCAGATCTAACCCTGCATCCTCATCCCAGCACGCTGCAATTCTCCAACTGCCCCGGACCACGCGTGGCACCAGCTGGAGGAAACCTGCAAGGGGCTGAGAAGCGGAAAGACTGCTCCCAGCCACACTCGTCTGATGCTCCCCTTCCTTGTGAGGGTTTTGGGTAGGGCTGACACCATCATGGCTGGAGCCAGCTCACAGCAGCTACAGACCGTGCTGGGTGAGGAGCAGTGTGAGCACAGCGAGTCCAAACCCACACTCCCTCCAGCTCCCCCTGGGACACTCAGCACAAGGTGGTCCTTCTGTAGATGCTCATTCTCAGTTGCTTTCTCCCCCACGAACTGGTGCACTCTGAGCTCATGACAGATCTGAGCACCCATTGCTCCTCCTGGCAGGTACCTCCTCGCTTCAGCACAACTCCATTCGCAAGGAAAATGATATCATTTGTCCTGAACTGAGCCCTTTGTAGTGTCACTTGACTCCCTCCAAAGCAAGAACTGTGGCCAGTCGCTCCCTGTCCTCTCCCTCCAGGCCACTTGCGATGCTCCAGCCCCGTCACCCAATGGAGAACCCCACCCTGCACCATAGGTTCCATGACTGGAGACATCCCCTACATGTTCCTTTTCATGGTGCAGAAGCTGTTGCACGTTGCTTCCTCCTCCCCATGCCCAGTGTCTCCTCTGGCTTCCCTATATCTCCTTCAAGGCTGAAGGATCAGAACCTCAGTGATGCTCCTCTTGGCGTTTTCTAACTATTCTTTGCCAGAAAAGCCTGAAAATTTGGGGGAACCCAAATTGCAGGGAGGAGCCCAGGACAGGCCCTGGCAGCAGCTCTGCTGCTCCCAACCTGAACACTCCCAAGCACAGGCTCTTGGTGAGGGCAGGAAGGAGACATGGTGCTGAGGGCAGGTTTTCAGGTAGGGTTTTCTCTTTCACAAGATTCTATGGATCCAACCACAGGTAAATAAAATGTGATCCAAAAGATGTTCTTCAAAAGCCACCCAAGACGCAGACCTACAAGTCCAGTGTAACCACGAGGCAGGACATGAAAGAGTTGGGCAGTGCCAGGATCAGCGGGTTCACTGAGATGTGTCACCTCGAGCCTCCTCTGCAGAAAAGAGCCTCATCCCTAAATCCCAACCGGCTGTAATACATCTTCCATAGCTTGGGAACTAAAGTATAGCGAGACCTCAAGTGACGCGATGGAACAGAGCTGATGAAGGATCACATGAGCATCTTCTCACCCTCACAAGTGAATCCCACCAGCAGCAGCTCACAGCAATCCACAGGGAAGAGGAAACCCAAAACATGAGAGAGCAGGAATCTGCTGTTCCTGCAGGAGAGACTCCACTGAGGCAGAGATGCACAAACTGCCTGGTTGGACCAAACAGAACTTTGGCCTGAACCTCAGCCAAAGTTTTGGGTGGCTGTTCCCAGATTTCGTGGCACAATTCCTGACGTGTCAATAACTCAACAGATGGCTTCAAAACACAAAATAATCACCTGTTCCTCAAGTTTTTCACTACAAAGGTCACTTGGTCCACATTCACTGAGGAGCAGCCATCCAAACACATACAGGCAACACTACAGTCACGTTCTCTCCCTGGCACAAGTGGTACTTTGCTAACTTTATAAACCAGTAGTTTCCACAGGGATGTGGTAAACTTCCTGCAGAACATCCCACAGCCCAGCAATGTCTTAAAGCCTCCAAAAGTGTTACCAGTATCACCAGTGCAGAGCTCTGTGGCTGAATGGAACTGTGGCAGGCTCCACAGAGACCTTATTGCAGCTCCCAGCGCCCAAGGGGGCTACCAGAAACCTGGAGAGGGGCTTCGGACAAGGGCCTGTAGGGACAGGCCAAGGGGAATGGCTTTAACCTGCCAGAGGGGAGACTGAGATGAGCTCTTGGGCAGAAGCTCTTCCCTGTGAGGGTGCTGAGGCGCTGGCACAGGGTGCCCAGAGAAGCTGTGGCTGCCCCATCCCTGCAGTGCTCAAGGCCAGGTTGGACACAGGGGCTTGGAGCACCTTGCTCCGGTGGCAGGGGTCCCTGCCTGTGGCAGGGGTTGGAGCTGGAGCAGCTTTAAGCTCAATCCGTCCCCTGGCTCTGCACGAAGCCGCAGGTGCTGCTCCGCACAAGTACGAGGCGTTTCTATCACTTTCAATAAACTTATTCAGACTCCTTTGTATTTTAGAGATCAAACCCGGGCACTGAGGCTCCGGCTTCGCTCTGCTCCGTACGGGTCCGGCTCACAAACCGCGGACCCCGGGCCGCGTTTCTGCTCCGCGGGCCGCTCAAGGAACCCCCCGAGCCCCCCGAACCGGGCTGCGGGGATCCCCTCGCCCCAAACCGCACCGGCTCCGGAGCTCGGCACTGGGTCTGTCCGGGCGGAGCCGCGCTCCCCGCCGAGGCCGCGGAGGAACGAGCCGGGAGAGGCCGCTCCCGGGGCGGGGAAGGGCCGAGGAAGGGCCGGGGGAAGGCGGCAGCGGCGGCCTCCGGCCAGGCCGAGCCCGCTCCGCGGCCTGCACCGCGCCCGGTCCGCGCCTCACCTTGGGCAGCTCCCGGAGCTGGTTGGCGTCCAGCAGCAGCTCCTCCAGCGAGCGGCTGTACCGGTAGATCTCCTCGGGCACGGCCTGCAGCGAGCAGTGCCGCCGGTCCAGAGCCTCCACGTGCCGGTTGCAGCGCCAGAGCGGCGGCATGCAGCGCAGCATCGCGCCGGGAGCGGGCCCGGGCAACCGGGAGCGCGCGGGGGGCTCCGGCCGCGCCTCGGGCCTGGCTCCGGCCGCGATGGGGCTCCGGCCGCGATGGGGCCCCGGCGCTCCCGCCCGGCCCAGGTCGGCTCCCGCAGCCGCACCGCCCCCAGCGAGCGACGCTGGGAAAACGAGTCCGCTCCCGGCGTGCCCCGCGCCGGAGCACCGGGAGCAGCGGGATACGGGGACACCGGGATATGGGAACACGGGAGCAGCGGGATACGGGGACACCGGGATATGGGAACACGGGGACAGCGGGATACGGGGACGCCGGGATATGGGAACACGGGGGCAGCGGGATACGGGGACGCCGGGATATGGGAACACGGGGACAGCGGGATACGGGGACGCCGGGATATGGGAACACGGGAGCAGCGGGATACGGGGACACCGGGATATGGGAACACGGGGACAGCGGGATACGGGGACGCCGGGATATGGGAACACGGGGACAGCCGGATACGGGGACGCCGGGATATGGGAACACGGGGGCAGCGGGATACGGGGACGCCGGGATATGGGAACACGGGGACAGCGGGATACGGGGACGCCGGGATATGGGAACACGGGGGCAGCGGGATACGGGGACGCCGGGATATGGGAACACGGGGGCAGCGGGATACGGGGACGCCGGGATATGGGAACACGGGGGCAGCGGGATACAGGGACACGGGGGCAGCGGGATACAGGGACACCGGGATACGGGAACACGGGGGCAGCGGGATACGGGGACAGCGGGACACGGGGACACGGGGGCAGCGGGATACAGGGACACCGGGATACAGGAACACGGGGGCAGCGGGATACGGGGACAGCGGGATACGGGGACGCCGGGATACGGGAACACCGGGGCAGCGGGATACGGGGACACCGGGATATGGGAACACGGGGACAGCGGGATACAGGGACACGGCGGCAGCGGGATACAGGGACACCGGGATACGGGAACACGGGGGCAGCGGGATACAGGGACACCAGGATACGGGAACACAGGGGCAGCGGGATACAGGGACACCGGGATACGGGAACACGGGGGCAGCGGGATACAGGGACACCGGGATATGGGAACACGGGGGCAGCGGGATACAGGGTCACCGGGATATAGGAACATGGGGACAGCAGGACAGCAGGATACGGGGACACCAGGATACAGGAAAGTGGGGACAGCAGGATACAGGGGCACAGTAACAGCAGGACAGCGGGATACAGGGACACCAGGACATTGCGACAGCAGGAACACCGGGAACAGGCACACTGGGATACAGGGACAGTGGGAATGGGAACACCGGGATACAGGGACACTGGGACAGGACACCGGGATGCCAGGGGCACTGGGACAGTGGGAATGGGACCACTGGGATGGGGAACACTGGGACAGGACACCGGAAGCCACTGTGGCCAGAGAGTGGCCGGAGCAGCCCTGGGAGCATGGAGCAGAGCTGATGGTGCCAGTGTTGAAACCCCTGCAGCTCCCGCGGGAGGCAGCTCCTGAGCGGGAATCACGCAGTGGCACAGACCGGGAGAGCTGCGAGGGGGCTCCTGGATAACAGATACACACACACTGGAACTGGCAGCTGCAGCTCAATGCCCGTTCATGGAATGGTGGGTAGGGACCTCATAGCTGCTCCAGCTGCAGCCCCTGCCATGGGCAGGGACACCTTCCACTAGAGCAGCTTGCTCCAAGCCCCATCCAGCCTGGCCTGGGACACCTCCAGGATGGAGCTCTGTGGTGTCCAAGTGCTGAGGTAACTTCTGCACAAAGCCCCCGTTTCCCACAGCATTCCCCCAAGAGCAGAGCTGCCGAAAGGCCGGGTGCGAAACCTGCAGCTGGGAACTTCCTCTGCAGTGTGGTGGATCCAAAGCGAGACTGAAAGGTCCTGGCTTGGAGAGAAGACTCAAAACCCACACAGCCGAGGCCCTCAGTGCTGCCTTGGCACTTCAAGTGAGTGATGGCCTTGGCAGTGCTGGGCAATGGCTAGACTGGATGATCTTAAAGGTCTTTTCCAACATGGGTGATGCTGTGATTCTGTCAACAGGAAGAGCCTGACAGTGAAGTAACTCAAGGACACGGTTATCTGGTCACCCTATCTGAAAGCCATTGTATCTACAGCCACTTAAGAGGACTGAAGCCTCACAGGCTGTGCAGAGATACCCACCTCCTGTTGTGCTCACACCAGACTCACGCTGCACCCAAAGATACCTACAACTCTGTGGGTTGCTGGGAAGCAGTACACTGCTCACAGGGCTGCTGTGACAGGGTGAGGGGCGATGGGGTTAAACTCAAAGAGGACTCAGGCTGGATGCAAGGAAGATCCTTCGTCCAATGAAGATGGTGAAACACTGGCACAGGTTGCCCAGAGAGGTGGTGGATGCTCCATCCCTGGAGACATTCCTGGCCAGGCTGGATGTGGCTCTGGGCAACCTGCTCTAGTGGAAGGTGTCCCTGCTCACTGCAGGGGGGTAGAACTGGATTAGCTTTAAGGTCCCTTCCAACCCAACCCATTCTATGATTCCACAATTAGAATGTGAGCTCCCCAAGTCAGACACACACCACACACCCCCACCACTGCTGAATAAACCATTTTAAACACAAACTAAACCAGACTCCAGCCACTTAGGCTGAGCCTAACACAGTACTGACCTGCTTGATGCTGCATATTGCTATACCTGCTCCACAATCCTCACTCGAGCTGTGGCTGCCCCATCCCTGGCAGTGTTCAAGGCCAGGTTGGACGGGGCTTGCAGCAACCTGCTCTAGCGGAAAGTGTCCCTGCCAGTGGCAGCAGGTTAGAACTGGATGAGCTTTGAGGTCCCTTCAACCCAAATCAGTTTGGGATTCTATGATTAGATATGAGCGCACGTGGCCAATTTCAGATCTCTGTTAAGAGCTATTGAAGTATTTTGGGGGTTGGACCCACGACATTTGCAGGTCCTGTCAGCCAAACTATTCCATGATTCTATGACCCCAGGCAAACAAAGTCCCTCCCCAGTCATGCCTTGTTCAGTTTTTCTCTTTAGGATGATACTTTGTCAGCTCTTCCTCATCCATTTGTGCTCTGCTCATGTTGGAGTACTTTAATTACTGTTGTACACCTGATCTTGGAGTCACAGAATCCCAGACTGGTTTGTGTTGGAAAGGACCTTAAAGCTCATCCAGTTCCAGACCCTGCCACAGGCAGGGACACCTTCCACTAGAGCAGCTTGCTCCAAGCCCCTGTGTCCAACCTGGCCTTGAACACTGCCAGGGATGGGGCAGCCACAGCTTCTCTGGGCGTCCTGTGCCAGCACCTCAGCACCCTCACGGGGACAAGCTTCTGCCTGAGAGCTCATCTCAGCCTCCCCTCTGGCAGGTTAAAGCCATTCCCCCTTGTCTAAACTGCTGCTGAAATACCTCATGAAGAGAGTCCTTACTCCACTCTAACATTTATTGCCCATCTCTGAAGAGCCTGCTACTCCAGCCCCTAAAAGCTGAAGTGGGATCGTGAGCCGAGTGGTTCCGAATGACCAGTGCACAAAGGCAGGACAGGACACCAGCCCACTTCAGACTCTGGCTGTTGTGGGGATACACCAGGCCCGTGCTGAGGAGCCCCACCCCATGAACACACTCGATGCACAGCAGCTTTCTCTGTGTGTTTATCCAAACGACATCCCAGGGATCAGGGCCCACCCCAGAGCCCTCTTCACACGAGGCTAAACCCCAACTGGGACAGGAGCAGGGGCAGGGGGCAAAGTCCTTCAGTAGAGTTCATGCTGAGAGGTCACTGTTATCAAACCTCTCCTGGTCGTACACCTCTGCCACCACCTTCCTCCCTGCAAACCAGCGCCCGTTCAGCGCCTGGATGGCTTTGTGAGTCTCTGAGGCCATGGAGAACTCCACAAAGATCTTGACAATGATCTCGGCGTCCTCCTCCTCTCCTTGTTTCTCCTGGTAGATGATGACCCTGTTCACAGCTCCGAATTTGCCACATTCTTCAGTCACTTCTCCTTCCAGGTCATCATCAATGTCCTTTGGATCCACCATGTTGCGAAGCACCATCACAGTGGACTGCAGAAAACAGGACAAGTGAGTTAATACACCAGAGACACTAAGATCAAATCTGCAAAGCTCCACCAGGCCCTGCACATGCCTGAGCCCCACCAGATGTTCCAGTGTTAGGGCATTACAAGCATATTTGAGAGAATCAGCAATGTCCCAGGGATAAATCAGTGTATTTTCTTCCAAGGCACCCAAAGCACAAGCAAACCACCCTCATGGTGTGGCTGGCCTTGGGCAGGGAAGCCCTGGGCCATTCCTGGGTTTCTCCTAGACCCACTCCTGAAGCACAGTTCACCTGGAGACCACCATAGTTTTCCTTGTCTTGTTCCTAGCCAGTTCTATTTGCTTTGTCTTCTTCAACACCACAAGTGTGAGTGTTTTACACTGTTCCTCATCTCTAAACCAAGTACCAGGATCAACCAGGTCTTTCATACCTCTGACAACTGAGGGCTCACGAGGTACACCCCATTACAGGGGATAACTACACGAGTCAGTCAGAGCATGTGCAACAGACATATCATATATCATGGAATGGTTTGTGTTGGAAGTGACCTTAAAGCTCCTCCAGCTCCAACCCCCTGCCACAGGCAGGGACACTTTCCACTAAAGCAGGTTGCTTCAACCCCTGGCCAGCCTGGTCTTGAACACTGCCAGGGATGGGGCTGCCACAGCTTCTCTGGGCACCCTGTGCCAGTGCTTCAGCACCCTCACAGGGAAGAACTTCTGTGCTAAGAGCTCATCTCAGTCTCCCCTCTGGCAGGTTAAAGCCATTCCCCTTGGCCTGTCCCTACAAGCCCTTGTCCAAAGCCCCTCTCCAGGTTCCTGCATGCCCTTTAGGCACTGGAGCTGCTCTAAGGTCTCCCCTTAAGGAGCCTTCTCTTCTCCAGGCTGACCCAGCCCAACTCTCTCAGCCTGGCTCCAGAGCAGAGCTGCTCCAGCCCTCGCAGCAGCTCCATGACCTCCTCTGGACTCGCCCCAGCAGCTCCACATCCCTCTTGTGCTGTTGCCCCAGAGCTGGACCAGGACTGCATGGGGGGGTCTCCCCAGAGCACAGCAGAATGGGGAGAATTGCCCCCTGACCTGGTGGCCACCACAGACACCTCCAAGCCCAGCCTCTCCTCACCATGTGACTACTCTGAACCCTCAGAGAAGCTCTGACAAGATCCTACAGGCAGTGTAAGATCCATCACAAGCAGCACACAAGCTGGTTGCCTTCACAGCCCTGCATCAGCTCTGTGAGGTACCTACAACGTGTGCTGCAGGAGGCCACAGACTACACCTCGTTAGGGCTGTCCTAAAGCCAGGAATGCTGCCAGGAACCCGCTGCACCCACCTCCTGCTTCCGGAGCAGCTTCTGCATCACCATGTGGCGGGCGCTACTGCCCGAGATGCTCATGTGCTCCTGCTCACTTAGCATCTCTGGCCGCTCTGACTCCTGGAACACCTCCTCCTCCTCCTTCTCCTTTTTGACCTCCATGAGACCCAGCGCTGGGGGACTTGCCAGGATAGGATTCACAACTCCCACTTGTGGAATGGTGACGGGAATGGGAGGCCGAGCAGGGGTGACACCTGCAAGAGCACAAACTGTAGTGTAAAGAGAAGAGCTGATGCTCTGTCAGACCTGGGTACACACCAGGCACTGTAAGAGCATCACAGAACATAGATGGTTTATTTGCTCTGTACCAACACCACCAGGGAGACAAAAGCAGGACACAGGCACTCTACACTGGCCCAGAAGGGAGGCAGGGTGCAGGACTTTGCGTGGAGTGACAATGACCCCCATTTTCCCTCAGTGCCAGGCACTCCTGCTGGAAACCCATCTCCTGTTCTATGTATTACACACCAAAATAAACTCCTGATACACTTCACAACTAGAAAACTAAACGCTCTTGTCAAGGCCAGGTAGGAAGGAGGGATCCAGCGTCAGGTTCAACCTGGCTGTGCTACAGCTCCAGGGAACATGCTTTGGAGCAGGTACCCGAGTGACCAACCTGTAATGACTCCGGGTGCTTGTGCTGCCATCACAGCCTGTGGCAAAGCCCCCAGGGGCTGGGCCAGGGTCAGGGCTGGAGACACCAGTCCCGGGGTGGCCAGAGTGCCCAGAACCGCTGCTCCTGCCACTGCTTCCTGCAAGACAGAGAGACCCAATACATCACCCCGTGGTCATGTTCCTGCTGCCCGAGAGGTCACCCCTGGGTGCGCTCAGGCGCAGCTCAGCTCGTTCCACACCTAAACCACCAGATGTGCACCCAAGAGCTGGCAGCTCCCACTGCTACTGTGAGAGGACAGTTTGCCACCCAGAGACATGAAGACACCAAGCCCTGGAAGGAAAACATTCTGCAACTCAAATGCAATCAACCTTCTCAAGCTGCTGCTTACTGACGGCACCAGGAGACTCAATACATGGCTTGAAAGGTGCAGACACTCCAGAGCAAGAGGAATCTATTTGATTCCACCTTCTGCACAAATAAAGCTCCTCACTGATGCCAAGGAATGTGATCCATTTAAAAAGATGGATGGGAGCTGCCATGCCACCCCTCTGGCGACAGCACCAGGACTCTTGGGGAACAGCTTCAGTACTTCCTAAGGGATGTGCCCAAAGGTCAGTCCTTGTCTGACTGAGGGAACACTGTGGTCAAGGGCACTCTGTGAGCACAGGGCAAGGGAAAGCATAGCTCTGCTGCCTGCAACTGCACCTTCCAGAGGACCTGCACCAGAAACCCTGCCTCTGGTCCCCATCCTGCAGGTGCAGGCACCAACCCACCACCCACGGCAGAGATCAGTGCCCGTGAGACAACCACGTACCTTTCACTGGTGAGACCCCACTGTCCTTCACCACTGTCCATAACTGGAAACTTCCTTCAGCTTCCAGCCTTGAAACACTTCATAACCGCTTCTGGTGCCTCTTCCCCCATCCCCTCACCCGCCTCCCTCCACACACAGCATCTGAGCAGAAACCTGGTGCACCTTCAGCACTTTCCTGCAAGTCAAACTCTCTGAGGCTCTTCCTGCACGTTAGGTTTCCCAATCCTCCCAATAATTCTATTTTATGCCTTCTATAACCTAAATACACATCCTGACTCTGGATGCTGGAGTCAAACAACGTTCAAGATGAACATGGAGTGAAATGATAAACCTCTTCCATAGAGCTACTGAGAATACTGGGTGGAAAACACAGCCCAGGATCACAGTTTGCTTTCATTGCTGTCCAGGCTCTTTCACTCACACTTCAGCTGCCCACATCCTACTCTCCCAAATTTTCATGGGCTCCTGTAAAATCCCTCACAGGGGAGCAGAAACTTCCACGGTTTTGTTGCTTTAGTGCAGCACCTTTACTCTACAGTAACTGCTGCGTGGATCTTACTCCATCCTGCTGTAAAACTCCATGACGAAGACATTCATGTCTGTGCTGCAGCTAGCTCCACATGTCCTTCCAGTGCGTACAGCAGCCGCTGCTACTGTGACCAGAGTGCACGGACCTGTGGGACTTCCCCCAGCAGCTCTTGCCCACCTCTCCTCATCTGCCTGCACATCTCTAAGTTGCCTGTGGCAGTTTTGGACCTGCCTCGTGCTCCTACTGGAGGGGAAACACCTCCCGAGTACTGGATGCTGCAGCAAGACCATCCCAGTGCCCATGAGCTGCCCCCTCTTTATACTTAAACTCTTCCCAATAGCTGTATTTCTTTACTTCTGCGAGACTCCTCCACCATCACTGCCAAGACTAGAGCTGTCTCTGCTGCTCAACACCTCCCTCCAGAGTTTCCCATAACCCTGGACAGACTCCCCGTTCCCTGGCTGGCACAGAAATCCAGGCTGGCATTGCAGTTCTGATGCCAGACCCAAAGTTCTATCGCTGACTTCAGCTTCTCTCCCATTCCCACGATCCCTTCAGCTGCTCTGAGGTTGCTAGTTGCTTTGGGTTTAAACTCCGCAGACCAGCACTGTGTGTGTTCTCATTCCCTACCACAACTGTGCAGGAGCACAGATCCTGCCTTCTGGAACCATCCTTACTCCTTCTCTACTCATCCACAACATCCCACGTGGCAAACCAGGCAGGTTACGCACATCTGCACCATGGCACCAGGACTGCTAAGTGTGTCTGAGGTCTTCCAGAGCCTGTTTTCTATGTATGGAATTCCAAAGTTCCCTCACAGTAACAAATCGTGCAAAATTTTGGGAAAGAAACAGGACATTTACCCATGGCAGTGACAGATCTCCACTGCCTCACTCCAGAGAGGAGTCAACAGTTTTGATTTGGATGCCAGCAATCCTTCCAGTGGTGCCTCAACTCCCTTCCTCAGCTGACTGCAGAAGTTCCAGATCTGGGGACACAGGAACCACTGGAAAGCTCCACATAGGAGGCAGCTCCTCCTACCTCTGCCTTTACCTTGTCATTCAGAGCCACGTTCATGCAGAAGGAGCTGCTCACAAGCATAAAGGCACCAGCTGCAGCAGCATACACAGCCTGCTCATTTCAGTCATTCTGCCTGGGAGCCCAAGAACCCAGCAGTGGTGGAGCTTGTCTCTGCCAGGGGCTGTGGTGGCACACGGGAGATCCTGCTGCTGAAGGTGAGGATGATGGACAGAGATTTGGAGTTTGTCCTGAAAGACAATCCTCCTCCAAGCACCTCCTGTCACAGCCAGGAGCTTCTGGTACCACAAACTAACTGAGAACCCCACAACTCCTGCATCAACATTCAGTTCTGCTCCATCACTACCTAGAATCATGGAGGGGTTTGGGTTGGAAGGGACCTTAAAGCTCATCTAGTTCCAACACCTCCTTGTTCTGATGGCCTAAAGCCATCAGTCACCTTCCACTTTACTCCATGGGCAGTCTTTTCAACAGCTGGGACTGTTACTGCCCTCATTGCCTGTCCCCTTTCATGCACCTTCACGTGTTCTTTTAGCCTCTACCACAACCACCTCCCCAGCCACAGGTCTGCCTCTCCAAACAAGGAACCCCTTCCCATCTTCCATTCCCTTTGACAAAGTCCTCATCAGCTGTGCCAGACTCCATTCCGCAGTGCTGGAATAGCAGATCCTCACAAGTCTCATGGCTAAGCCCCTACATGAGAAGTGCTGGGAACAGGGTACGACCCAGGACAAATGCTGTCCCTCCGGCAGTGCCTGGAGCACTGGAGCACCCCCTTGTCTCCAGCAGCGTCACCTGTGTCCCTGCGCTGGGGCAGCCGCGGCAGGGCCTCACCTGGGCTGTGATCTTGGCTGTGGCAGCAGCAGCGGCCACGGCGGCGGCCGGGGGGAGCCCTCCTGGCGTGGCAGGGGTCAGCAGCGGCATTGGGGGCGTCACGGCCTTGCCCACACGCAGGTACTGCCCGCCCAGGTCGAAGAGGTTCATAGAGGACACGGCATCCTGAGAGGACTGCGCCTTCTCATACTCTGCAGGGATATGGGGGCTCCACGTGAGGCTGCAGCACCCAACTGGTGGCTGCCTCCTCACAGCTCACCCCAACCTGCACTGGGACACCCCAAACTGCAGAGACACCCCATCCTGCACACAGACACCTCAACACTGCACAGACATCCCATCCTGCACAGAGACACCCCAACCCTGCAGAGAGACACCCCATCCCGCACAGACACCCCATCCTGCACACAGACACCTCAACCTGCACAGTAACCCTATCCTGCACAGACACCCCATCCTGTACACAGACACCTCAACCTGCAGTTACTCCATCCCGCACAGACACCTCAACCTGCACAGTAACCCCATCCTGCACAGAGATACCCCATCCTGCATAGACACCCCAACCAGCAGCTGCTGCCTCACAGCTCACCCCAACCTGCACTGTGACACCCCAACCTGCACCGTGACACCCCAACCTGCACTGTGAGAACAGCACAGAGACACCCCAACCTGCACTGCTGAGAGCAAAAGTCTCAGCTGTAATTGTATCTCTGTTCAGGCACACTGTCCAAACTGACTTGTAGCCCATTGCCTAATGCCACCCTGCCACTAGTTACAGATGAAAAAGAGGGACAAGGCAGGGGACACGCAGGGAAAGGCAGGGGCCTGGCAGGGACAGGCAGGGGACACGCAGGGAGTGGCAAGGGACTGGCCTCCCCCGAGCCCAGTACCGATGAATCCGTAGCCTTTGTGCTTCCCAGTGGTGGGGTCTCGTGCCAACGTGCAGGATTTGATCTTCCCGAAGGCCTCGAACACGCTCTTGATGTCATCATCAGACAGGTCCTGGTGTACTGACGCCACGTAGATGCGGTTGAAGGCTCGAGCCTCCTCTGCCAGCTGGTCTATGATGGGCTGAGCCTGCCCGATGTTACTGGGCCTCCCGACCTGCAGGGAACCATGGAGCCATAGAATCATGGAACCATGGAATCATGGAGCCACAGAGTCTGGGTTGGAAAAGACCTTTAAGATCAAGTCCAACCATTCCCCAGCACTGCCAAGGCCACCACTAACCCATGGCACTGAGGCCTCGTCTCCACGGTGTGTGAACACTCCCAGGGGTGGTGACTCCAGCACTGCCCTGGGCAGCCTGTTCCAATGCCTGAGCACCCTTTGGGGAAGGAATTGTTCCTCAGCTCCATCTAAACCTCCCCTGGTGCAGCTTGAGGCTGTTTTCTCTTGTCCCATCCCTTGTTCCTTGGTAGCAGAGACCAGGCATCTCCTGGCTCCATCCTCACCCAGCCAAGAGCCCATGGGCCATCCTGCAAAGCAGTGTCCTAAGAACCCATCCAAACCCAACCCCACTCATAAGGCCATGCCCAGTAAAGCTGATGCAGCTCTGGGCTACATCCTGCACCACAGGAGATTCCACAGCACTGAGAGCCTGGACCTTGCTTTCTTCTCCACGCCATCTGTGTTCCCTGATGTGCCAAAGGGAAGAGAAGCTGCGTGAAGACCTGAGAGCAGCTTCCAGTGTCTGAATGGGGCCTACAAGGAGAGGGACTCCTCATCAGGGACTGTAGTTACAGGACAAGGGGTGATGGGTTAAACTGAAACAGGGGAAGTTCAGGTTAGATATAAGAAAGTTCTTCTCCGTGAGGGTGCTGAGGCACTGGCACAGAGTGCCCAGAAAAGCTGTGGCTGCCTCATCCCTGGCAGTGTTCAAGGCCAGGTTGGATGGGGTTTGGAGCAAACTGCTCTAGTGGAAGGTATCCCTGCCCATGGCAGGGGGTTGGAACTGGACAAGCTTTAAGGTCCCTTCCAACCCAAACCATTCCATGGTTCTCTGATTCTAAACCCCCTCAGTAGTCAAACACTGCAGAGCGTATCAGGGATCAATGCAGGATATGAAACCCCACAGAAAGTGCCAGTTTCCCCCAGCTTCAACCCCCAAAGTTTCCCCTTTGCAAGATCTCCTCCCTGCCTGAGGACACACAGCTGCAATCCCTCATTGCTCCTGCTGAATGCTCCCCATTTCCCCACTGCTTGTCCCTCACACCATCCACAGGCACAACACAAGTTTGATGCTGCTCATCCACCATCCACCAGTCCAAGACAAGGCAGCACTAAAATATCAAGAACCTCCTCTGGTTTGAGCTCAAGCAGCTTCCATTCTGTGAGGTGGAAAAGGCTGAGCCAGCTGAGCAGAACTGGCTGCTGGCCATTAGCAGTGTGCAGGGGCACAGACCCAGAGCCACCACATACCCAACGGGTGGAAAATCAAGGTTTAGCATGGAACAGACCTCAGGTTATTTTCCACGTGGGGAGCATTCCAGGACACTAATGGGCAGGAACCCATTACTCACAGGAGAGAGAACCAAGAGCTTTCAGAGCATTCCTGCTGCTCACCTTGATGTTTCTTCCCCCCAGCATGACAGAATTCATCTGCTCCAAGGCCAGCTGAGCAGCTTCAGGAACCTCATATTCCACGAAAGCAAAACCCTAGGACAGAAGGAGACATTTGTTAAATCCCACCAGCTCTGCCTCGTGGCCAAGACTTCCCATGTTCCAGATCCCTGCTGGTCTGAGAAGGTGTTTCCTTAAAGAAGCTTTTTATTAAAGAAGAAAACCACACATGGAAGTAGAGAGGAGGCTACAGGCTTCCAGAGCCTCTCATGCTCAGAGGCCCAAGAGCTAAAGACCATTGAACAGAAGCTGTATGGTGCTACATGCGCACCACCCCCAGGCATATCTGGCCCTGCCAAGCTCAGCAGAACAGGCAGCAACAAATCTTTAGCTCAGTGCTTAACCCTACAAGGACAAAGGCTCTGTCCTCTTCCAGATACATTCAGGAAGGCCTTGGAGAGAAGACAAAGCATCACTCGAGGGCTGTGATCCCACCTTGTGCTTCATGGTCACCGAGTCCCAAGACATATCAATGCTTTTTATGGGTCCAAAGGGGGCAAAGGCCTGGCGAATGGTGTCCTCTCCCAGCTCGTAGTATATGGAGCCCACGTACACACGACACATGATGGCCAGAGCACGCTGCCTCTGAGCTGCCATCTGTATTGGAAAGAAGAACTGGTTGGTTAGCTCAGGCATGGCCCTGGACCTCAGCATCTCCTTCCCTTCCTCCTTCCCTCCCTGGAGCTATGGCCCAGCAGCAGGCAGCTCGTCGTCAGGCTGCAGCACACGTGCCAATGGGGAAGGCTTCTCCTGCTCGGAGCACACATGGCGGGAGTGGCCGAGGAACGGCCCCCTCCCGGGGCAGTGCGATGGGCTCTGCCACCTCCGAGCCTCAGCTCCAGCCCCACCGGGAGGTCTGACCCTCCCCAGCCTCATCACAGCTCCAGCAACGCTTGCAGGAGGAGGAAGTAACTTCATTCTGGGACAATTCCCCCTCCAGGCAGCAAAGGACTCCATCCTAGCCACTATTCACCAGCCCTCCCTTTCCCTCCCACGCGGGACAACAGAGATCCAACACTGGGCACCACCACGGATTTCCACCCCCCACCATCCACCCTCCCAGGCAGCAAAGGAGCTGGATTTGGGAACCTCCTCCCCACCCCCTCGAGCACCTCACCCCCCTCCCCAGGCAGAATGAGCTCCAGGACTAGGCACCACATCCACTGCTTGAAGCAAAGAGAAACCAAAGGGTTAATGGGACCTCCCAGCTCAGCATGTGGTGTCAGTACTGCTGCCGCCTGCTGCCACTGGCCCAGAGTGGTGCAGCCCCAAAGCCTCCGCCCTCAGGTGCAGAGAAAGGGTCTCTGGGCTATTTTCTCCCAAATAGGCCTGAAAACCTGTTTGCAAGACAAATCCAGCCATTCCTTCCAGCAGGAAATACACAACAAGCAGCAAATCCCTCAATTCCTTGGGACCCCCAGGGTGGCTCTAGAGCTGCTAAATCTGGCAAGGGGGTAGGCCAGGCCCAGCAGTGTCCTGGCACCAAGGAGGAATCAGGCTGTGTGGAGGCAGCTCCCTAAGACTGAACTGCAGTGGCTGGAGACAGGCAGAGGGCTCCTGCTCTGGTGGCACTGGTGGAGCTAGCAGCAAGCCAAGGGCTGCTGCACGGGAGGCAAAGGCAGCATTAGGTTGGAGGCCCCTCACCACAGCACAGTACTGGGAGCTCTGCACCACCACCTTGCTCAGGAGGGATCCCTATGAGATGCTGCCTGAGGAATGCCAGAACCAATGTAAGCACCACGTGTCCAGGGCTGCTGCGCCTCAACCAGCAGAACACAGGGAGAGGGGTCACAGCCTGTGCCTGGAGAAACCTTCTCCCTCAAAGCACCCACAGCATGGGATTACATCTACCACAGGACAGGCTGGAGAGGTTCAACTCCTGTTCTGGAATTCAGGAGGATACTGTAAAGAGCGTTCTCACCCCACGTTGCTGCTCCTCAAGTGACATTAAGCTCAAGTGCGGTCCTGGACCTTAGGGTCCTCTTGCCTGGTTTAACACTTCACACTGTTAACAACAAGCTCTTGTTCAAGTTACTGTGCTGTGACTGGGAGCACTACAGCACGTGCAGGACAGCGGAGGTGGTGTCTCCCAGGGTCTCTAACACATTCCCAGCTTGGATGCAGGAAAGCCAGTGATCAGCAGCCTCTCAGTATGCGGTATGTCCACAGAGGGGGTCAGAGCCACCACCAACCACCTCACCCAGACTGTGAGAAACCTCTAGTGTCTCACTAGGGAGCACTTCTGGTCAAGCCCCTGCTTGTGCAGCTTTGCACAGGGACTCTTCACCCTCTGAAATACAGAGGCATGAAGAGATCATGTTCTCCTCTCCTTATCTATCCCACAGGAGGAAATGCAGTGGCATCTGTCCTCTCCTCTGCAGGAGGAAATCCACATCTTACCATGCTGCAGAGGGGCAATAGGAGGGGTGGCTTTAGGACCTTTACATCAGCAACATTGGGATCTGGACCTGAAATGGACACGACTGGGGTGGACCACTGTGGCTACATGTGGATCACTAACAGGAACTGGAAGCATCAAGTCATGGTGATGCAGTGGACCTGTGAACTAAGCACATGACAGTGTCAGACACTCATCTCTAGACACCTCACTGGCTGCACCAAGTAGATTTTACTGATAACTGGCCCTCCTCCTCCTCTAAAATGGAGTCTGAAGGACCTGCAGCCTCCACTTGCCCTCAGGGACACAGGTTAGTGCTGGGGAACAGTTGGACTTGATCATCTTAAAGGTCTTTTCCAACCTGGTCGATTCTATGTTTCATAAAGGCAGCAGTTAATAGTTGTCATGTTGCTGTCAAGTGCTTATGAAGGTTTAAAGACAAGCCAAAGCATCATCTTGATCCTTTATACAAAAATCACCACCACTGGCTTGCTCTAATCCAGCAGCAGCACCAGGGAACGGTGCTCATCTTGCTGTGACAGGGAGATGCTGTTCTGCAATGCTCAGAGGGGTAAGGAGCCAGGAAGCTTCCATCCCAGGCACCATGATCCTCCTGGAGGAACTGATCAGTCTTGTCAGCAAGCACTGGGCAAACAGGGCTCTGTGTTCTGCATTCCTGATGGGCTCTGGGATAAAGCACTTGTTGGGATCAGGGCATCTTAACAGCACTGAACAGCACCAGAGCCGAAGGCTTCAGCGCAGGGTCCTGCCTCTGGGTTCTGTTCAGCAGCATCCCTGCAGGAATGGCTGAGGAAAAGGAAGCACCACATTCTGCCCTTGATGCTAAGGGGAAATTCACCATTTCCAGCACAGGCTTTTCACTGCCCAGCTGTGAATAAGGAGCCAAAACCATTTTATAAAGCACAAGTGCTGAGGTTCTGCTCTTGAGGAACATCCACATGAACTGAGAGGAGGTTCTTGGGTGCCTGATTCACAGGGGGATGTATGCTCCCAACCCATTCCAGCTTTACATTCCATCATACAACCTCCTTTGGCTCCCCTGCTGACGCACCCTGCTGTTAAAGGAGGGAAAGGTGGTGATTTTAGTTGCCTCTTTCATTTTGGGGTACAAGCCTCCAGTTGCCTTTGACACCAAGCAAAAATATTGTGTTCCAGAAGAAATGGTGACAACTGAACCTTTGCATGCGGAGTGGAGCTTAGAGGACACACAGTAGCGATTGTCCAACATGTCCAGCGAAAAGGGGATGGATAATCCCAGGGAATTAAGCTCTTTGCACTGAAGGGCCGTGTGGGTTCTCTGTACACCCTGAAGTGTGGTTCCTTCCCTCCTGCCTTTACTCCAAGCCGTAGTCACCCAGTGTGGGGACTGCAGAGTGCAGACCAGCCCTGCTGAGACCTGCTGTGCCCGAGAGCTCCCAGCACCGCGGCTGCAGGGCTCCAGTGCTCTCAGTGTGGTTCTCAGGAGATCACCCATGTGTGAGTTACCTTGGCAGCCAGTTTGGGGTCAGCACCTCAGAACTGCAGCGTCTCTAGAAACGCAGCTCCCACACTTTCACAGGCTGGGTTCGGAACTGGCCGAAATCTAACGCTCGCTTTGCCACCTGACTCCAGGACCCCGACTGCCAGTGGCCCATGTCCCAGTGCCAGTGTCACAGCAGACTGCACCCGGCCTAGGGTCTTCCTCTGGGGAGTTTACACTTTGCCTTTGCTTGCTGTGCTCGTCCACAACGGGTATGTGGAGGGTTGTGCTGGGTTCAGTTAAGAGCATTGCGTTACCACTACGTCCTTCCCCACTCTAGGCCCTGACTAAGACAAAGTGCCCAAGAAGAAGTGAATATGTCTATTGACCGATTGTAAAGGTGAGAGAGGATCTCCAAAGCCCATTGTCACTGCTGCCATCTGAAAGACAGTAAAGACAGAGTTCAGTCTGTTGGAGCTGAGCATACTATGGCTGTTTGTCACATCTCAAGCAGAGCGGCGGCACGGGGAACCTGCGGAGAGGCCTCTCCTTCCTTGCCCCTCACTGCCTGGGCCCAAGGACTGTCCAGCGCTGGGACCCCGCAGAGTCCAGTCCCACCAGGCCAGGGTGAGTTGTGCTGCTGCCACTGCCTCAGGAAGCAGGGTCTTCTCCCAGGGGGGACTCAAGGCAATAGTAACCTCTGCAACCACTGTCATTGATTCACCCCCAGCATTTAAAAAGGAGCCCTAGGGTCAGACACTCAGAAACACGCACAGCCCTGAGAGGCCACACTGCCTATTGGTGAGCAGTGCTCCTCCACAGAACCCATCCAGCAGACCTCAGCCACTGCTCCGGGCTTCCTCACATGGAGGGAGATGCGCTCGAGACACCTCTGAAGGGAGGGAGATGTACAGACTAGCACACTGGCATTCATTCCAGCAGTAGCAGGAACAGCCAAGGAACATCTCCCACACTGTGAGGGAAAGGGAAATGGGGGCATGGAGAGGGGAGAGAGTGACCCTCCCCTCAAGCAGAATTGATGGTAAGAGGATTCTGTTTCCAGTAACCCCAGACGACACCTTAAACACCAGTTCAAAGTGAAAGCCAAGGCAAGTTATTTGGCTTCTGGCATTTCAAGAAGCATTTGGGCAGCCAACAGGAGAGAAATGCTTAAAAACTCACTCTTTGGACAAGCTTTGGGACAATTTGGGCAGGTGGGCAAAGGGCTAGGGTGTTTTTAGTGAGCTGGAGACAGAGCATTGCTATTTCACTGTGAAACAGCTGCGTGTGCCCGGCCTCAGGGCTGTGCTCTGCTTCTGAGTGCACAAAACTCCACCCTGAGGGGGAGAAACAACACAGAAGGAGCATCTCGGAGGGTCTCTCACCTGGAGGTTGGTGAGCTGCTGTTGCTGGTGGGCGATGGTTTGCTTCACCAGCACACTCTTGATGCTCTGCTCCATCGCATACTTCTTTGCCTGGGAAGAAACAGACTCTGTAGTCACAGGACAACACCCTAGAGCAGGGAACAGCATCTGACTCCACAACACAGCTCCCCAGATCCACACACTGGCTGCAGGGAACATTCCAGCACTCCAGCCCTATGCACCACGGCACCATACGTAAGCCAGCAGCTCACCAACATCCTGCTCTGCACCTAGGAGTTCTGGAATACACCTTAGAAAACAGCACAGGGATTGAGCAGATGGACTCAACCTGCAGCAGGCACCACATCAAGGAAGCAGCATGCATTAGACACGTGGCATCTCCCCTCTTCCTCCCTCTGCCCCTTAGATCCCACCACAGCACCTTACCTGCTAGGATGAGGGCAGGACAGAGCCTCCTTCAAATCCTCTCCACTCAGAGAACATCTGGACAAAGAGTTTCTACAGAAGGGAAGGGCCCCCAAACACCAGGTCCAGTCTCTGGCCTGGGCTCTCCCTTCCCTGGCCTTCCCTAGGCTGGGGCACCCACTCTGCTCACACAAGGCTCCCGCTCCTTCTCTATCTCCTGCCTCAGACACAGGCTCACTGCTTTGACCCTTTCAGTGCCCTACAGGCCTGACAGGGCCCAAGCTGCACCCCAAGGGTGCCGACATGGAGGCTCTCTGTCAAGGAGCCCCTGAAATCCTACACCCAGAGGAGGTCCCAGCACTCAGCCACCCCTCGGGCACCTGCTTTCCATGGCTGCAGGGGTTTGGGAGGCTCTAAACCGTGGATGTGAGACGTGCGCTTCGGAAACCTGGAAACGGACAATGGCATTTACAGCTGTGAGCCAGCAGAGGCCGCTCCGCACCAGGAGCCACACACACCCATCCAGCTCCTGCCGGGAGCAGCACTGCCGCCGCACCGCGCAGCCAGGGCTGGTTCCTGCCCTTCCAGTCCCAGCTCCGCCTCTCTCGGCGAGCTGGGAATCACACCCTCAGTGGGAAGGCAGCAGAGATCTCCCACCCGCCATGAGAGACAGCGCCAACCACCCCAGATCAAGAGCTGCACTCAGATGTCGTCTGGATTAGACCAGCCTGGCTCCAATGGGAGGAAAACACTTGCAGTGGGGCTCCTCACAACATCAGTGTGAGCAGCAGGTCAGGGAGGGGATTGTCTCCAACACTGCACCCTGGGGAGACGCCCCCCCCTGCACTCCTGGTCCAGCTCTGGGGCAACAACTCAAGCAGGATGTGGAGCAGTTGGAGTGAGTCCAGAGGAGGCCACTGCAGGAAGATACTGCAAGGGCTGGGGCAGCTCTGCTCTGGAGCCAGGCTGAGAGAGCTCGACTGGGGCAGCCTGGAGAAGAGAAGGCTCCGGAAGGGGAAACCTTAGAGCAGCTCCAGTGCCTAAAGGGGCTGCAGGAAACCTAGAGAGGGGCTTTGGACAAGGGCCCGTAGGGACAGGACAAGGGGAATGGCTTTAACCTGCCAGAGGGGAGACTGAGATGAGCTCTTAGCACAGAAGTTCTTCCCTGTGAGGGTGCTGAGGTGCTGGCACAGGGTGTCCAAAGAAGCTGTGGCTGCCCCATCCCTGGCAGTGTTCAAGGCCAGGTTGGACACAGGGGCTTGGAGCAAGCTGCTCCAAGTGGAAGGTGTCCCTGCCCATGGCAGGGGCCTGGAACTGGATGAGCTTTAATGTCTCTTCCCACCCAAACCATACCATGGTTCTATGAACATGGGAAAGAGCATAAGGGAAAACAGACATTTTGTGATGTGCTCTTGTGTGGATGGACTCAAAGAGCAGCTGGAACACAGCAGAAACCTGTTCCCTGTGGAGCACAAGCTGCTCCTCCCAGGATCCTTGTGGTCATTGTGTGTTGTTTCAGCATTACAATGTCGACTCAAGATGTCATTTACTTAGGATTTTAATTACAAACACTCTCCCCACCCCAACAGCAAATTCCACATCATGCTCCCCAAAAGCATCTCCAAGCTCTAAGCCAAACCAAGTCATTCTTGGGCAACTGGAAGCGTGAATCCACACGCAGCATGGCCAGACCCCAGGCCCGTTCTAGGGAGGTGGGCTCCCTCTTGCAGCATCAGGAACAGATGCTCATAAAACCCCCAAAACCAAACCAAAAACCCCAACCAAGAACCAAGCCCACATGATGGTTACTCACCTTCTGCAGAGCTTCCTGCTGCTCTGGTGTGAGGGGCGGAAGGCCCAGCTTCGCTGCTGTGCTCTGGCCATTCTCCATCTTAATGGACTCTGTGCCCTGAGGAAACAGGAAACAGTCATGGAAAACCTGTTCCAGCAAGGGTGACCATTCCTTCCTTCCCAGACCTCAGAGCACATCAAGTCAGACTAGCACAAATGACTAAAATGTCCTCCCAAATGCATGAAAAGCTGTTGGCATTCCAGCACTCCCTATGGGAGAGCCATCCCATTGACAGAGGTCCGCCCTGTAAAACCCATGGTCAGTTATTCCTGGCACATCAAGTATTAGCAGGTTCTTCCAAGGTATGAACTTGCCTTTGGATGAAGCGATTCAGCACAGGAACATGGAATGGTTTGGGCAGGAAAGGGCCTTAAAACTAAAACCAGCTCCACCCCCTGCCACGGGCAGGGACACCTTCCACCAGCCCAAGCTGCTCCAAGCCCCATCCCACCTGGCCCTGGAACCACCCAAGGCCAGGATTAACACAGCAAAGCAGCTCCCATCTCTCTGGGAGCAGCCACCAGCTTGTACCCTCAGGGGAGCCTCTGCATCCCAGAAGTGCCAGCACAATTCCCAGCTCAAATAGGGTTCACCATTAAACCCCTGCTCAGAGAGGCCTCAGCTCTCCAGTGACCAGTAACACTAACAGCCATGTGTGCGTGTGTGTGCAAGCACTCTGCAGCAGGCGCAGGGCAGAGGCAGGACCAGAGCCACGCAGCAGCTCTCCCAGCCTGGGACAGAGCTGCCCTTGAAAAAGGTCTGATACAAAGCAACTGTAATTTCAGGAAAGGACCCACGGGTGTCCCACTGACTGGAACTCCTGCAGGACAGGAGCTCATGGCACTGCTGGTGCTGGCCACAACCGGGATGTTCCCTGTGGCACAAAGGTCTCTGGAGCACCACTGAGTCCTCCACAACATCCATAATCTTAGAGGTACAGCAAGATCTCAACGTGATACCAACATGGAGAGCAGCAAACAGCTCGTGTGGCCACACCCGAAACCTCAGCAAGCCCCAATGTTCAGAAGCAGAAGATCCTGCCCACAGCTGCTCAGAAGTTGCAGAAGATCACAGAACCAACCAGGGTGGAAAAGAGCTTCAGGATCATCCAATCCAACCCTTCCCCAGCACTGCCAAGGCCACCACTAACCCATAGCACTGAGGCCTCGTCTCCACGGAGGGTGAACACTCCCAGGGGCGGTGACTCCAGCACTGCCCTGGGCAGCCTGTTCCAATGCCTGAGCACCCTTTGGGGAAGGAATTATTCCTCAGCTCCATCTAAACCTGCCCTGGTGCAGCTCGACGCCATTTCCTTTTAGCTGTGAGGCTGTTCCTTGGGAGCAGAGCCCAGCCCCCTCCTGGCTCCATCCTCCTCTCAGGCAGTTTCAGGGAGCAATCAGGTCCCCCCTGAGTCTTCTCTTCTCCAGACTGACCCCCCCAGGTCCCTCAGCCGTTCCTCATCACATTTGTGCTCCAGGCCCTGCATCAGCTCCATTGCCCTTCTCTGGCCCCGCTCCAGCACCTCAAAGTCTCTCTTGTAGTGAGGGGCTCAGAACTGAACACAGGATTCGAGGTGCAACCTCACCAGTGCCCAGCGCAGGGGCACAATCATTGCCCAGGTCCTGCAGGTCACACCACTAGTGTTCTGGGTAACAACCACAGCAGCACAGACCTGTTGCTGTTGTCAGCAGCACTCAGCACCAGGTCACATTAGAGTTGTGAAGCTACTTCAGTATCAAGTCTAATCCCATCTCAATTCCAACCTAGCAGCAGAGATGCTTTTCCCAGCAGCAGGAGCACTGGAGAAAGAACAGGCTCAATACAGAAGTAACAAATCCCACCCTGATTCCAGTACAGCTGCATGGCCCTCACATGCCCTCAGCAGATGTGCTGCTGGGCTCAGCATATGGTGGGTTCTTGACAGTTTATGGGGACACCTGAAAAGCATCAAAGCTCTGGGGACTTTGGGTAATAACTCCCAAGACCCAACTCTGTGTCCTTAGATCACTGCCCTTGACAAACTCCTCTGCTTTCTGCTTCAAAGCCTTCCCCGTTTGTGTGTCTCCACAACAGGAGCAGAGCCTGTGCTGCAAACCTCCTTTCAGGAAGTCAACTGAAAGCAAAGCCTGAGCCTCCTAAACCTGGAGCTAAGTTCCTGCTACTCAGGATTACCTTGTCCCTAACTCTGAAGCTTTTCCAGGCAGTATTCCCCACTCCCATGCTCCCAAGACAAAGCAAAGGCTGCAGCTGCTCTGGTCAGACCACAGTGGACTCTCTTCAGGCTGATGCCCTGGTCACAGCAGGAACAGCCAATGTCCTTTCCAGCAGGGAAAGGAAGTTTAAACAGACAGGGGCACCTTGAGAAGAAGGAATCCAGGGAGCTTGTGGGGACATGGAGCTGGGTCTCATTGTAAGGACCACACCAAGGCCATGGGTAGCTGCAGAAGCTCCGTGAGGTAAAGACATCCTGACACAGTGCTATGGGATGGACAGGCTCAGCTCAGCACCAGCACATGGGAGCTCAACCCACGCAGAGGGCACCCAGCTCATGACAGACCCTACTGGAGAAGGTGTTATAACCCCCTGTAACATTGGCAGAACTGAGGACTTCACTGAAGAGGTGTAACAAGACTCAAGTGTAGGATGGACCTTCCAGAGCAAATACTACACAAGCCCATAGTGGCTAAAAGCACAGAGCACACAGTCAAGCTGGAATGCTGCTTCCTAGAAGGGTCTCTAACACTTTGCCATTGAAACACTCAGATACCACCCAGGCTGGGAACACCAAACTAAAGGCAGCACCTCCTGCACCTCAAGTCTCATGTTCCAACACGATCCAACACTAATCCTTTGAGGTTTCTTCGCTCCCGGTACCTGCCACCTGGTGAGGCGCTGGCACAAGGTGCCCAGAGAAGCTGTAGCTGCCCCATCCCTGGCAGTGTTCAAGGCCAGGTTGGACAAGGCTTGGAGCAAGCTGCTCTAGTGGAAGGTGTCCCTGCCTGTGGCAAAGGGTTTGAATTGGAGCAGCTTTAAGCTCCCTCCCACCCAAATCCCTTCTTGGTTCTATGATTAATTCCATCAGAGGCTTCCTTCCCTGCAGCCCTGACACCCGGAAGGTTTCACATCTCCCTTTACACACTTCCATAGATAACAACATGAAATCACAGACTCCAGGGAAGGCTGAGCAGTGCAAGGACTCATTTCTGCTACTGAAGGCTAATCACAAAGAAAACAAACAGCCTTCAACAGGAGTGTCCCGCTGCTCCCACATGTCAGCATCCAGTAAGGAATGAGCACTCCTGAAAATACAAAGAACACAAAAAAACCCGATCCTGTTGGGATCCTTCCTGGTGCACAAGAGCAGGGAAAGGAGACGCAAAGTCAGCCACGGGTGCTGAAAGGGTTTTGCCAGGAAGAGCAATGAGCGGCTTCTCCTGGGAGCACCCGGTAACGGGCCCAGGCACCGAGCGGGAGATTTGGGAACAGTGAATTCGGAAAACCCGCAACCCAGCCCAATGGAAGCGGCAGGAGCGTTTCCCGGGGCCAGAAGAGCCATTCCCTCTCAGCAGCGCTGCACAGAGCAGCTCAGCGCCCCGGACAGCCGGCCCCGTGCAGGGCACGGCCCCGGGAGCTCCGCACCGCCGGCCCCGCACGGGGTGAGCCCCGGCTGGCCTGGGAAGGCCCAGCCCAGCAGGAGGACAGAGTCGCCTCCCGGCGGAGGAAGCCCCACTGAGGCGGGCGGGAGGTCAGCGGGGAGGCCGCGGCACCCACAAGGGCACAGGGACCCAGCGGAGAGGAGGCTGTACGGGCCGCTCCAGGCGCAGCAGCAGGGCCGCACACACACACACACACACACACACACACAGAGGCAGCCTCAGGGCCGCACACACACACACACACACACAGGCAGCCTCAGGGCCGCGCACACACACACACACACACACACAACCTCAGGGCCGCACACACACACACACACACAGAGGCAGCCTCAGGGCCGCGCACACACACACACACACACACACACACAACCTCAGGGCCGCACACACACACACACACACACACAGAGGCAGCCTCAGGGCCGCGCAGACACACACACACACACACACACACACACACACAGGCAGCCTCAGGGCCGCACACACACACACACACGTACACGCACACACACGGGCGGCCTCAGGGCCGAGGCTCGCCGCTCCCCCCACCCAGCGCACCCCGGCCCGGCGCCGCCGCCGCTCACCAGAGACACGGTGGTCGTCGCCGCCATCTTACCCGCCCCGCCAGCGCTCGGCTACAGACTCTCGCGAGAGCACCTTGAGGCGCGCGCGGAAGGGAAAAACTCGTGGGAGGGGAGTGGGGGGACATCTCGCGAGAAAGACGAGAGTCCCGTGGGCAGGGAGGGGCTAATACGGCGGGGAGCCGTGGGCGCGGGAGTGCGTGACGCGGGGCGGCGTTGGGCGGCGTTGAGCGGTGTTGGGCGGCGTTGGGCGGCGTTGGGCGGTGTTGAGCGGCGTTCGGCGGTGTTGGGCGGTGTTGGGCGGTGTTGAGCGGCGTTGGGCGGCGTTGAGCGGTGTTGGGCGGCGTTGGGCGGTGTTGAGCGGCGTTGGGCGGCGTTCGGCGGTGTTGGGGGGCGTTGGGCGGTGTTGGGGGACGTTGCCGGGGCTCGGGTGCGTGAGGGGCCGTAAGCGGCCGCGAGCCCTGTCCGGCCTGGCCCTGAGCACTGCCGGGGACGGGGCCGCCGCAGCTTCCCTGGGCACGCTGTGCCAGTGCCTCAGCGCCCGCACTGGGAGGGACAGTTCCTTCCCCAGAGGGTGCTCTGGCACCGGAGCAGCCTGACCAAGGCAGCGCGGGAGTCACCGTCCCTGCAGGTGCTCGCACACCTCAGTGGCCTTGGCAGTGCTGGGGCACCGTTGGACTGGGTGATCCTGCAGTTCTTTTCCAGCCCGGGTGGCTCTGTGCTTCCCAGTGCAAGCGCTGGTGGAACAGCCTGGCACGGGTGGTCTGTCACAGGGTGCCATTGCACCTCTGAAACAGGCCCCCAAAGACATCCCGTCTTAAGGTGTCACTTCTGCTTCAAACGCAAAATGCCATTAGTGAGGATGGAGATTCATGCCTTTATGCCTTACACTTAACTGGTTAAAGTGGCGGGAGAGTGCTGTGACCAAAGAAATCTACAGAGCCTGAATGCTCCTGTATAAAGGATTCAAAAGTTCAAGCCAATAAAGCTTACAAAGGCAGTTAAAATATGACTTAGCATCGTGTTACCCTTACGGTGAGAAAGTTGCACTCCAAAAGTTCCTTTCATCTGGGAGATGAAGGCACAATATCTGGGGTGGAATGCAAAACCATCCCTTATTTCAAGCCCAAATTTAAGTGACAGCAGTTAACCCCTGGGAAACCTTGTTACGGAGACACAGTGGATTCCTGCATTGTGGAATCTTCCAATTAAGACTGGACCCTCAGAGGTGTGCACAGCACAACTCTCTGCTCTGGGCAGCAGTTAACAATCCTCATGAGCTGCTTAGCATCAACTCCGGGTGTTTGAGGACACGGCTCCTTTCCTGTCTGACAGGAATGGTGTCTCCCTGGCAGGTGTGCGGGCAGGAATCCCCCTGTCCTGGTGCCAGGTTTGCTGGACACCAAACTGCCTGCGAGCCAGCACCGTGCCATGTGGCAAAGGCCGGTGGCATCAGGGCTGCACCAGGGGAAACCCTGCCAGAGGCTCGAGGGAACTGAGCCTTCCTCTGATTGGCACCAGAGAGGCACATCTGGAGTGTTGGACCCAATGCTGGGATCCCCAGACAAGACAGACATGGGCTTGGAGAGAGTCCAGGGAAGGGCCACCAAGATGCTGAAGGGATTCAAGCAATCCTTCCAGTGCCTAAAGGAGGCCTACAGGAAAGCTGGAGAGGGGCTTTGAGCAAGGGCCTGTAGGAATGGGATGAGGAGTAACGGCTTCCAACTGGAAGAGAGAACTGGATGAGATTGGGATGAAGCTCTTCTCTGCGAAGGTGCTGAGGCGCTGGCACAGGGTGTCCAGAGAAGCTGTGGCTGCTCCATCTCTGGCAGTGTTCAAGGACAGATCTAGTGTGAGGCATCCCTGCCCATGGCAGGGGGTTGGAACTGGATGATCTTAAGGTCCTTTCCAACCCAAACCATTCCATGCTTCCATGAAGGTGCTAATGAAGAGCTAAGTGGCTCATCCGGGAGATGAAGCGGTTGGTATGTGAAGGAATGTCTCTGTTTCTGAGGCAAGTACAAACTTGCTCTGGAGGAGGATTTCTGAATGACACAGCTCCATGATGTCTCTCCACTGAATCCCTCCTCTCCCAACCTGCCTGCCTGTGGGGACGAGTCTGCTGAGCTCAGGGAACCATTTCCCACCTTACCGCTGAGAGTGACCAAGGAATGACAGAGCCACTGGCTGCTGGAGAGCTCTGATGAGCTGCTTTGAGGCTTTATTGATTTGTCAGCTTGTGATGGTGGCACAGCGCAGCAAGGGTCAGCAGCTCAGCATCACGTCCTGGCACAGCAGAGCCAGCCCACAGAGCTGGTGCCACACCACAAAGTGCAGGCAGCATAGCGCAGGGCAGACCCGGCATGGGCACAGCACCAGCACGGGCACAACACTGGCAAAGGCACAGCACCAGCACAGGCACAGCACCAGCAGGGGCATAACTCCCGCACAGGCACAGCACCAACACGAGCACAACACCCACAAGGGCACAGCACTCGCACAGGCACAACACCAGCACAGACACAACACCGGCACAGGCACAGCACTGGCACAGGCACAGCACCCACATGGGCACAGCACCTGCATAACAGGATAGAGCTGGTTTCACATGGCACAGCGTGAGCAGCATGGAGCAATGGAGCAGCACTGCATGGCTTTTACAACACAAATCACCAACTGAACCCGCTGTGTGCAGCACCTGAGGTGGTTGCCCCTTTCTCCAGGCTAATGACTGAAGTTTCAACCACCACAGGAGAAACAGGGAAGGAAGAGCCATCAGGGGTTTTCCCCTTAAGGTGCCATGAGACTTTGGAAGGCCATAAGACAAACTGGGGAATGACAAAGGTTATGTTCAGCACCAGTGAGGCTTCTGCTGATCCAACTGATGGGTTTGGATTTCTGGACCTTCTTCTCATGCCAGCTCAAGTCCAGCTCACGAAGTCCTCTCTTTGGCTTACACCAAGGTCTGCAATTCTTCTGACCAGGCATCACAGTGCTGGGGAAGCCTGAATAAACTGGGAGAAGCTGGGTATAAAGAATGGAATGTAGCAGATGGGAAACTGCACCTGAGCTTTCCAAGCCTATCCCTTTCCTCTCTTCTCTAAGTGCTCCCAGCCAGCAAAGAGGAAGAAGATAGCTTTGAGACCTGCAGTGACAAAAGCTTATCATTCCCAGAGGACAATGGATCACTTTGGGAGATTCTAGCAGCAGTTTTGCAATGGGAAGGGACTCCCCCACCTCACAACTCCCTTTGGCTTCGCTGCTTCAGGAGCAGGGAGCAGGCCATGATTCCTGCTTGGTCCCGAGCTCTCCTGATGCACGGGTGACTTGGTGTGTGCTGGTGACTTCCTCCACTGGCTGTGACCATAGGCAGCTCAGGCGCACACCCCAGGGACTGCAGCAGCCCCCCCGTGTCCATCCGATGGCCAGGGGCCCCACGCTGCCCCGCTGCCCTGCTCCAGGGCCCCTCACAGCAGAGGAGAGCGATACTTGTGGAAGGCGTTTTCCAGGAAGTTTGCCAGCTTCTCACAGTCGTCCTAAAGGAAAGGAAATAAAAGGACATGGATGTCAGCAGATCCATGTGTATTGGCTACCCTGGACATCTTCCTGAAGTGATTCCATCCCGAGCCTCCAGCTTCACATCCAAGTCTTGCTATGGGAAGAGAACAGCTTGAAAGCACATCTGGAACATACTGCTAAGGACTATTACTAGCCTGGAGAAGAGAAGCTGCGTGGAGACCTCAGAGCAGCTTCCAGTATCTGAGGGGGGCTACAGGGATGCCACAGAAGGACTCTTCCTCAGGGACTGTAGTGATAGGACAAGGGAGTGATGGGTTCAAACTGAAACAGGAGAAGTACAGGTTGGAGGTAAAGAAGAAGTTCTTTCCTGTGAGGGTGCTGAGGTACTGGCACAGGGTGCCCAGAGAAGTGGTAAATGCTTCATCCCTGGCAGTGTTCAAGGCCAGGCTGGTCAGAGCCTTAGGTCACACGGTCTAGTGTGAGGTGTCCCTGCCCATGGCAGGGGGTTGGAACTGGATGATCTTAAGGTCCTTTCCAACCCAAACCATTCTGTGATTATCCTATTTACTGGATAATACCAAATGGCCAACCAAGAATGGAACCTTTCTCTGTGAGGTGCAAGAGAAGGGCAGAGGAGCAGAGAGTTCTCTGGAGCTTCAGAAGGAACAGAACAGCTCCAGCTTCTTTTGTTTAGTTCAGTTTAACTGACCACTGCATCTAAAGCTATTTTCTAATCATCTGGTTTGTAATATCCTCACTGCCAACAGACACACAAACTCATGTCACTTGTTGTTGGGCTGGCAACTACTTTGCCCAGAAATCTCTTCCCTGCCCCCCTCAGGTGGCTTCTGATGTATCAGAATGTTCATTCCTTGAGAAAGGAATTCCTGACATACGCAGTGATGTGTAAAGGATGCAAAACCCCCAATGCTCCCCTCGTGTCACCAGGAGCAAACCCAACAACCTCACTCAAGGGCCAACTGCAGAAGCAGTCGTTTTGCACCTTTTGGCATCACTGCTGCTAAATACCTACTGTTCCTGTAGGGAAAAGATTGGACTTTGAAAGCAAGATCTGGGAGGCTGTTGGTGGCTGCTGTTAGAGCAACCATAGCCGCAGCAAAACCAGAGCCAAGTGCTTCAGGCCAGGCACAAGCAGCACAATTCCAAGGTAACTAACAAGCTATATAAATCAGTCAAAACCATCCAAAGGAAAAGGTACTTGGTGCCTGTGGAGCAGGGAGCAGGTCAGAGAGGGGAAGGGGTGTTAAAGGGGGTTACCTCCTAGGAGAAAGCAAGCAGAAGGTACTTTCCACTGGGTGGAACATGGGCCCATGTGAGGTACATTCTACATTACCAGAGAGCCCCCCCAGAGAAAGCTACACTGTGTCAGTCCAGGTGTGCTCCCACACCTCCTCACTCTGGGAAGCTGACCCTTCCGTGTCCAATGGCAGCATCCAGCATGAGGAATTCTCCAGAACTTGGCCTGGCAAGGCCCTAACTTGTATAAAAACGACATTCTCTCCATTCTCTGGATGGTCCCAATGCCTGGACTGCCCTGAACTCCCTCGGGGAGGCAGAAAGCCCCAAACTGAGCCAAGAACACCAGGATAATTCCCCCAGGAGATGGGAGGTGGCCTCAGCTTCCTTTCCTTGGCTCTCCTCTGGTTCTCACCTTCACAATCACTGCCAGGCTGGTGTAAATAACCTTGCACCAAATGGCCCCTGTGAACAGCAACCTGGAGTTGGGCATGAGCAAAGCATGGCGGGGGGGAGTGTCAGCTCACTGCAAGGAGCTGGTCCCTGCCACTGCTGCATGGGGAATGCCTGGAGGAGCAGTGGGGGAGCAGTTCCTCCTCACAGGCATGAAGTGTCCCCTGGTCTGGGGACTGCAGTAGCACAGTGCATCCCTGACAGGTGAGGAGTTATACGGATGCTCACCTCATGGATAAATCCATAATGCACCAGCTCCGTGGCCAAGTCCTTGGAGTTATCAGCTGCAGAGACAAAGAATTGTGAGAACATGAACGTGCATCTCTTAGTTCCTCCTCTACCAGTAAAGTGCCCCAGTCCCAACCCACAGACACCTTCAGGGCACACACTGTGCACCTGTGGGTGGCTGAGTAACTGCTAAGTAACCCTGGGGCAGTGCACTGGAGCTGAACAAGGCTCTGGGCAGGAATGATATCCAGTCCCAGGTCACACAGAGCACACCAGCCTTGGCAGTGTGTCACTTTGGAGGGGTTTTGGGTCATTTTGGTTCAGCATGAAGAAGCCACTACCTGCAGGCAGTGAAACACGAGGGGCTGGTGAAGCAGCAACTCCCAAGCATTCATTTTCAAGCTTTATGCTTCAGTTTTGCTGTGAGGCAAAGGAGCCACTCCAGCCACATGCTTCCAGAAGGCTCCTGCATCTTTCAGGCTGGAGCCTGCTGTGCTGGACCTACTCTGAGGAGAAGCGCTTTTCCCCAGAGGAGAGTCCACTTTCTCCTTCGGGAGGTGTGTTGCAGCCAGCACCAGTGTTAGGAATGAGGGAAGGATTCACCAGAGCTGCCTCAGTAATTGCACCCCATGTCCCAGGTAAAGCTCAGGGTCCCCTCTTGGGCTCCCAACCACTCCTTCACTGTAGAGTGCAGGTTATTACATGATCCAGAGCTGTAAGCTCAGGGTGTGAGTGGACAAGAACTGGTACCGGGCAGACAACTAGCTTTAGTCTGCTCTCCCAGCACTGGGAAAGACAAGCTAGCTGCAAACACACTCTGTGTCTACCACAACCTGACCACGGCCAGCAGGCAATGCTTCTGCATCCACATGCAAGCAAACCTACTGGGCAGCAGGTCGTAGCTCAGCTGCCGATGCAGTCTGTCCTCCAGGATGAGCAGGAGAGTGAGCTGCAGGAAGAAGAGAGAGCTCTTTACTAACATCAGAGAAAGGGGCTGACTCCTCACAGCTGAGGCTGCTGCAGCTCTGGGCAGGTGCTGGAGCTGCCAACACGCTGGTATGGCTTTAGAAAGGTTGCTTGTGTGTCTTAGAGGAACGTTCTCTCATCAGTTAGAGCCCATCTGCCAGGGCAGAACTAGAGAGCAGCAGAGTTAAAAGGCGTCCAGGCACAGATGTCACTGTCTCCCCGTCCTGCAGCCAGAGGGAGCTGGTGGCTGCAGCTTTCTTCAGGCTGCTTTTATCATGAAGGGACAGGAATAACGTGTGGGTGCTGCAGTAGCGAACTGGCTGAGACCAAACCTTCCCCTCTCAGATGCCAGAGGTGGGTGCAGAGAGCAGCAGGTCTTGCGCCAGGGCCTCATGTGGAATAAGAGATGAACACTTACGTGCCACTGGGTCTTGTCTTCATTCAGCTCCATGTTACATTGCATTTGCACCACCTAGGAGAGGCCAAAATCAACATCAGCTTGGACACGGCCCCTCAACCTGCCCCCACCTGCTTCACTTCTGCTCTCCCAGCATGATTTGCACATTCCTCCTGTAACCCTTCAATTCCAGCCTCCAGCCTGACCTCCTGCTGCTGCCCATGCTCCTCCATGCAGGGAGAGCAGCTGAGGGCTGATGTAGTCCAGGATCAGTCACGAGCCGTGGCCTCGCTGACGGAGGCGGGTGAGAGCCTGTGTGAGCTCTGGGGAGACCTTACCACTAGGAGGAATTTTGCTTCCCCCCAAAGCTCTGCCCACACTCTTGGTTAGGATTTGCTTGTGGCCTTATGGAGATGCCCAACCTTCAAACCAGACAAAAAAAAGCAAACCCAAACTATTGAATACTGTTAAAATGAATTTGGGTTTTCTCTGGGAAGCCCCACGTTGCATCTTATTTAGATCAGCTTCAAGCTCCTAAGAAGGAACAAGGCCAGCTTCAAGGTGGAGCAGCTTCAAGTTCCCATGCAAATGGCTCACATCAGAAGTTGTGTTGTCTGGCAAAGGAAAGCCAGAGAGAACACGGAATTGGTGAGCCCAAAAAGCCAGGAATCAACAGCCCTGTTTTGCACAGAGTTTAACAGGGTTTCATTTAGAATCCTCCAGGAGTTACACACTTACTCCTTCCTCTGGCCCAGTGCTCCACTACTGCAGCTCCTCCCTGTGACAAACAGTCCTGGGCTTTAGCTCCCAGCTAGGAATCTCGCCGTCTTCTGACCATCTCCAGGCCATCCAGTGACCAGGAAGAGCCTGTGCCCAAGGTGGGTGCCCTGTCCCTACACCAGGTGACACCAGGCTGTCTGGCCATAGGCTCCTTCACCTACTGAACTACACTGAAGTGTGCAGCACCTTGCTGACACCATCAAAGAGAAAGCCGGGGATGTCGGGTGCATCACTGCCACCTGCTCCTCACCTCTCTACTGATGCCCATGATCAAGGCATCATTTAGGTGGGAAGGGACATCTCTAGTCCCAGTTTCTGCTCAAAACAAGACAAACTGAATTCGGAACAGGTGCTTTAGAGCTCTGCCTGGCTGGGGCTTGAAAACCTCCAAGAGATCCCACAACCTGTGCAAGCCCCTGGTCCACTGAGAAAGAATCCCTTGGACGCCTCCAGCATCCATATTCCAGTGCCTCTCTGAACAGGCAGAATCTGCATTGCAGCTACACCCCTTTGGGACTAGCAGGTTTTCATGACATGGAACCTCAGTGCTCCTGAGGTCACCAGTCCCAGCTCAAAGCAGGTGAAACCAAGGTGACCGTTTGGTCAGACCATGGACTCAAGAACCTTCCTTGGGGCAGGAGGTGAAAAAGCAGCTTGGAACAAGCACAGGGAGGGGAAAAGACATTGCAGCAGCTTCACGTTTCCATTTCCCTCACGTGTCTGACTCATCCCATCAGTGCTCGCTAAAAATAAGCCCTGAACAGAGTGAGTGAAGCACAAGCTGAGTGCTCTGAACGCTGATTCTCTGGTGGGGATGAAGAGTCCAGCACTGATGTGCTTCCTAGAGGGAGGCATTGCATGGGATCATGCAGGAACAAGAATCAGGTTTAGCCCCACAAAGTATTTTTAACATGAATCCAATGCGAGTATCAAATCGCATCCATATCATCTGTGGTAACACAAAGGCAGTTCCATGGGTGATCAATGAGGAATGACTGGAATTCTACAGGGAAATACCCATATGGGGAATACCAGGGTATCAGATGGGTTGGTAAGGGAGGTGCACCCAGACCAAGGAGCTCCTCAGCCCTCAGCACAGTCCAGGAGGCAGAAGCCACTGTCAGAAGTGCCTGAGCTCCGCTCTGACGATGGTGCCAACCTCCGTGTCCCCCATATACACCTCTGCAAAGGGCAAGCGCCAAGTCCTGCCCCTGGCAAGGCCACAGGCTGGGATGGCCTCGCTGCAGGAAAGGCTCTGGGGTCATGGTGGGCAGGACACGAGCTGCAGTGTGCCTCAGCAGCACAGATGGCCACCAGGGTCCTGGGGCACAGCCAGGATGCTGAGGGAAATAATCACTCCCCCCCTCAGCACTTGCTAAATTCCATCAAGGACTGCATCGATTCTGGGCCTCCAGAACAAGAAGCACATTGACAACAAGCTCATGTTCAGTGGAGGGCCATCACAATGATCCTGGCCTGGACTGCTGCCTTCTGAGAGGAGGCTGAGGGCACTGGGCTCGTTCTGCCTGTGGAAGGGAAGGTGTTGGGGGGTGAACCAGCAGCATGCCCATACCCATGAGGGGTTACACTGCAGCGCTGAACTGCTCAGTGCTGGGTTACACAGTGGTGCTGGACGGCTTCACTCCTGCTCAGCACCCTCAGAGGTTTGGGCTGGGATGGAGATCATTCTCTTCACAATAGCTAGGATGGGGCTCTGTTTTGGAACTGTGCTGGACACAGAGATGTTTTCCTTATTGCTGAGCAGAGCTTACACAGAGCCAAGGCCTTTTCTGCCTCTCAACCCCCAGTGAGCAGGCTGGGGGTGCACAAGGGGTTGGATGGGACACAGCTGACCCAAACTGACCTCAGGGATATCCTGGACCATGCGACATCATGCTCAGCATGGAACACTGGGAGAAGGAAGGGGGGTGTTTGGGGTGGTGGTGTTTGTGTCGCTGTGACACGTGGTGGAGCCCGGCTGCCCTCGGGTGGCTGAACTGCTGCGACGGGAAGTGCTGAATGAATTCCTTGTTTTCCTTTGCTCGCGCAAGAGCTCCTGCTCTGCCCATTGAACTGTCCTGATCCCAGCCCACGACTGTCCCACTTTTCCAGTTCTCTTCCGCAGTTCCAGTGTGGGGTGAGGGAGCAGCTGCCTGGGCTCAGCCACTGCCTTGGTTAAACCAGGACATGTTGTGCTGGTCCTTCCCTGCCGGGCTCCCCCCTGCTCCCCTTGGGGCCCATAAACCTACTTGCAGTGACCAAAGCACATAGTACCCTGTGCCATGGTGCTCCTGGGGAGGAGGGAAGGCAGAGCAAAGAACTGGAGGCAATGGAGCTGCTCCAGCAGGGCTTGGGTAAAATGGACCTCACTGGCTCCAGCCAAAGGGATGTCACAGTCCTGGGCAGCCAGCACAAGGAGAACAGCTCTACAGCTCTCACCCAACTGGAGTGCAGTGTGTGGCTAAAGGGAGATGTTCCTGCCCTAGGCTCAGGAGTGGAGACTGTCCACGTCGTCCCAGTGGAGAATCCAACCCCAGCCGGATCTGACCTTACCTTCCTGGTCTCCACATCAAAGGGCTCTGGGGTAGGAGTCTTGGCTTTCTGAGGGTCCTCCTGGGGCTGGGAGAGGGCACGCGGGAGGGCATGGGGTCTGGAAACAGCGAAGTTCATCAGCGGGTAAATCCCATTCCTGGTGCAGACACAGAGGGAGGACAGAGCTGAGCGCTCTCAAAGGTGAGCTGTGGAATGCCATGGCCCAGAGCAGGGATCTGCACCCATGGAGTGGCAGAACTGGCAGGGAGCAGGGCACAGAGCTCCCCTCACCCTGCGCTGCAGCCCAAGTCTGCTCAGTCCCAGGGGAAGCACAGAGGGGATCACCACAACCAAGCACTGCTGGGCTGATGGGATGGACCCGGACCCTGGCTCTGTGCTGCCCAGGGAGCTGTGGGCGGGGAGCTGCTGATGATCAGAGGTGGGCAGACACAGGCCCAGGAACTCAGCAGCACCTTCAACCCACCTGACATCCTCTAGGAACTTGTCGAGTTCAAGGAAGGAAACCTCAGAGTACCTGGGAGGGAAAGAGGATGGAAAGTGACGGGGGAGGCAGGAGAAAAGAGCAGTGGGAAGGAGTCCTGTGCCATCACACCAGCACCACCAACACCATTAGTCCCGGGCTCACGCCACGGCTGCTCTGACATACCCCTCCTCACCTCCACTGCACACCGGGCCGACCCTCTCTCCGTATCTCTGCCATCACCATGTTCAGGTCCAGGTCCTTTATCTTCTCCTCCACCACGTTCTCTGGCATCAGGTCTAGGGCAAAGGCAGTGAGGGGCTGTCAGAAGGGGGTCCCAGGGCTGCTCTGTGGGGCAGGGAGGGCCCTTGCTCACTCACACTGGTTGTTGATGAAGCAATGAGCTGCCAGCAGCTTGAGGGAATGCACCTCAAAGAGCACCCGGTGGAAGAGCAGGTTATTTGCGGTTGGTCGCTTGTCTGGGTTGAGGGTCAAGCATGACAGGATGAACTCCTGCAGGTCACAGCAAAGGCATAAAGTGAGGCAGATCAGGACATTCCCACTGCTGCTGGTGCCAGCTCCAGCTGACACTCAGGTTTCCTGGGAAGCAGAATGGAGCAAATCCTGCCCCTCCTGCAAGCTCCAGGCTGGGGCCTGCCCTGAGCTGGCCACGGCTACTCGGGAGGCAGAGAGCAAGGAAAGGCCAGAAGGATGACAGGATGGGAGCCAACACAGCCTGATCCACGCACACACACAGCCTGACGCCTGACCCCACACACACACACACAGCGTGACCCACACATACAGCCTGACACACACACACATACAGCCTGACACACACACACACACAGCCTGACCCACACATACAGCCTGACCCACACGCACATACAGCCTGACCCACACATACAGCCTGACACACACACACACACAGCGTGACCCACACATACAGCCTGACACACACACACATAGCCTGACCTACACGTACAGCCTGACCCACACACACACAGCCTGACCCACACGCACACAGCCTGACCCACACGCACACAGCCTGACCTACACATACAGCCTGACCCACACATACAGCCTGACCCACACACACATAGCCTGACCTACACGTACAGCCTGACCCACACACACACAGCCTGACCCACACGCACACAGCCTGACCCACACGCACACAGCCTGACCTACACATACAGCCTGACCCACACATACAGCCTGACCCACACACACATAGCCTGACCTACACATACAGCCTGACCCACACACACAGAGCCTGACCCACACATACAGCCTGACCCACACGCACATACAGCCTGACCTACACATACAGCCTGACCCACACACACATACAGCCTGACCTACACATACAGCCTGACCGACACACACACAGCCTTACCCACACATACAGCCTGACACACACACACACACAGCGTGACCCACACATACAGCCTGACACACACACACACACACAGCATGACCCACACACACACAGCCTGACCCACACATACAGCCTGACACACACACACACAGCCTGACCCACACACACACAGCCTGACCCACACGCACATAGCCTGACCTACACATACAGCCTGACCCACACACACACAGCCTAACCCACACATACAGCCTGACCCACACACACACATTCAGTGCCCAACATTCCAGATACCAGCTGAGGGGACATTCACCTGCAGGAGGGATCCCTGACCCACAGGCAGGTCCGTGAGGCTCAGTCTCTGCACTCACCCGCATGTTGGGATCATCCAAGGAATGCCGTGCCCGCATGATGGCCTCCTCCGAGACCCGTGTGTCCCCATTGGTCTGGATCTCCAGCACGGCCATCTGGGGAGGGAGTGAGTGCAGCCGTGTCTGCCCCTGGCCAAGCCTCGGGACAGTCCTGAACAGCTTCCCAAAGGGACATCCCCCAGCTGGTGGCATCTCTGGAGCTCCTCACAGGACACAGCCCGGCCGGGCTCTGGATCTACTGGGCTCCCAGGCACACCCTGGACACTCTGTCCCTGCTCACAGGCTGCCCCCCGGCACAGGGCAGAGTGGGGACAATGCAGACAGCACCAACACCCCACAGCCTGCCCTGGTGGTGTCCCGCAGCCAGCCCCGGGGATCCCAACACCAGAGGGACACGGAGCTGCTGGAGCAATTCCAGAGGAGGCCCCGGAGCTGCTGTGAGGGCGGGAGCAGCTCTGCCATGGAGCCAGGCTGAGAGAGCTGGCCTGGGCAGCCTGGAGAAGAGAAGGCTCCTTAAGGGGAGACCTTAGAGCAGCTCCAGTGCCTAAAGGGGCTGCAGGAAACCTGGAGAGGGGCTTTGGACAAGGGATGTAGGGACAGGACAAAGGGAATGGCTTTAACCTGCCAGAGGGGAGATTGAGATGAGCTCTTAGGCAGAAGCTCTTCCCTGGGAGGGTGCTGAGGCACTGGCACAGGGTGCCCAGAGAAGCTGTGGCTGCCCCATCCCTGGCAGTGCTCAAGGCCAGGTTGCATGGGGCTTGGAGAAAGCTGCTCCAGTGGAAGGTGTCCCTGCCTGTGGCAGGGTTGGACCTGGATGAGCTTTAAGGTCCCTTTCAACCCAAATCATTCTATGGTTCTATGGAGCTGCATGGCCTGTCCCTGCCCCTTCCCAAGGCTTTCACAGCCTGAGGAGGAAGAGGAGGCACCAGCCGAGCCCAGCAGAGCTCAGCCCATGCTGCATTTGGGGCAGGGGGGGCCACAGCCACAGAACATGTTCTGCTGACCCCAGCAGTGATGTCTCCACAGCTGCCAGGAGTCCCCTGCTCACACTGAGGTTTGAGACTCCCTGGGAAGCTCCAGAACCCCTCACTCCTGGCCTATAAGCCAGGCAGTGCAGGTCCTGCTCCATACCTCCAGTGCGCACATCCCGAAGGAGAAGATGTCCACGGCCGTCCCGTCCGTCTTTTCTGCAGAGCCAAGGCAGAACCACATCAGGCCAGACCTTTGGGATGGCCAGACCCTGCACCCAGACCCACACCTAGACCCAGAGCTGCACCCAGAGCTGCATCCAGACCCTGCACCCAGACCCACACCTAGACCCAGAGCTGCACCCAGACCCCACACCCCACACCCAGACCCTGCCCCCTGCCCCTGCACCAAGACCCGCACCCAGAGCCCTCACCAGAGCCTGCATCCAGACCCCACACCCAGATCCCGCACCCAAACCTGCACCCAGACCCAAACCTGCACCCAGACCCTGCATCCAGACCCCATACCAGACCCCGCACCCAGACCCCACACCCAGACCCCACACCCAAACCTGCACCCAGACCCTGCATCCAGACCCCACACCAGACCCCGCACCCAAACCTGCACCCAGACCCAGGCCTGCACCCAGACCCTGCATCCAGACCCCACACCCAGATCCCGCACCCAAACCTGCACCCAGACCCAGACCTGCACCCAGACCCTGCATCCAGACCCCACACCAGACCCCGCACCCAGACCCCACACCCAGACCCCGCACCCAAACCTGCACCCACAGACCCAGACCTGCACTCAGACCTTGCATCCAGACCCCACACCCAGACCCTGCACCCAGACCCAGACCTGCCCCCAGACCCTGCATCCAGACCCCACATCCAAACCCCAAACCCAGACCCCGCACCCACACCTGCAACCAAACCCGCACCCAGACCCATACCTGCACCCAGACCCTGCACCCTGACCCTGCACCCACACCCAGAGCCACACTCACGGCCGTATTCCGGTGGGAAGAAGTGGAGGTTGCGCAGCTCCTCCCTCTCAATCCTGATGGGGCTCCGCAGATCATCTGGGAGAGCTGCTCGGGGAGGAGAAACCTTGAGCAACCACCCCTGCTGTGGGGGCTCCGCAGGGCTGCAGGGGTGCTCAGGGCACCAGGGATGGAGTCCAGTTGTGCTCCCGGAATTCCCGAATCATCAGGGCTGGAAGGGGCCTCTGGAGCTCCTCCATCCACACCCCCACCCCGGCAGGGCCACCCGGAGCAGGGCACACAGGAGCAGGTCCACGGTGGCTCTGGGATGACTCCAGACCCCCCCACCCTGTCCCAGGACTTGGCCACCCTCAACCTCAACCAGCTCTTGCTCATGTTGAGGTGAAGCTTCTTGGGGGTCAGTTTCTGGCCATTGCTCCTCATCCTGTCTCTGGCACCACTGAGAAGAGCCTGGCCCCATCCTCCTGCACCCTCCTTGGAGACCCTGCTCTGCGCTGATGGATCCCTCCCAGGTTGCCCTCCTCCAGGCTCAACAGGCCCAGCTCCTGCAGCTTCTCACCAGAGAGATGCTCCAGAGCCCCAAGCATCCCTGTGGCCCTGCACTGGACACTCGCCAGCAGCTCCTTGTCTTTCTTGTGCTGAGGAGCCCAGAACTGGCCACTGCTCCTGCCCACGCAGACCATGCTGGGACACTCACTCCTCCAGGAGACCCCTCTGCTCCCAGGACAATTCCCCAAGGAACACACGTTCCTCCCACCCCCTGCCTGCAGAGCCCATGGGAGGAAGATGGACCCAGGGATGGGACCAATGTGCTGGGGATGTGACAGAGGGACACTCACCATTGGCAAACACCCTGTGCCAGACTGGGGTCCGTGCCGATTCCAAAGCAGATGAGTGGATGAGGCACAGAGCAGAGGACACAAAGAGAAGAGAAGGTAACTCCAAGCTTTGCATGCCTGATGCTCCAAGGAGCCCTGCAGCTCTCACCTCCTCTGCCCTCCTGGAACCCCCCCAGCACACTCCCACGTCTCCCTGCATCCCACCTCCCACATCCCACAGCTTCCTCCTGCTGACTCTTCCCCTCCTCAGCACCCGGAGCTGCAGGAACATCCCACCTGAGCCGATCTTTATGAGGCCATTGTGCTGGATGAAGATGGTGTCGCTGGTGAGGTTGCCGTGGATGATGGGCGGCTCACAGGAGTGCAGGAAGCTGGGAAGCACAGAGCTGCCCTCAGGACATGGCCAGTGCCCAGCCCCATGGGAAGCAGGACAACAGCAATGCCAAAGCTTACCTGAGAGCAGAGAGGATCTGGGTGCACCAGCGCTTCCAGGCCTAGAGCAGAGATCAGAGCCCTCCATCAGACCAGATGCCCATTGGAGTGCAGGAGCCAGAGCAGGACACTCCCACCTGCCTACCAGAGGCTAGGGAGACGTACCCTACACGAGCACTGAGGGGGCTGGCACCAAAGATGAGGTGCACGACAACAGCCTCCTTCCCAACCCCTGCTCAAAGAGCACCATCAAAGCTGAGAGCCCATCCCCAGCACAGAGCTCCCCTGAACCCCCAAACCCCAGTGGGAGCATGGACACAGGAGGCAAAGCCCATTGTGGTTGTGGGGTCCATGCACGCAGTCGCGGTGGTGCCTGAATGCACTGGCCTGACACTGAGCCCAAACTTCATGGCAGGGCTTGCAAGGGCCCCCCAAACAGTCACCCAGCTCCTGAGCTGAGACCTGCCTGAACCCACTGTCAGACCCACGCTGGGTGGGTTTGCTGATGAAACTGGTCCCTTCAACCCAAGCAGTAAACCCAGCCACACACGCACTGTCCTTCACTGAGGGTGCTGGAGACGCTGGCCCCCCAAAGAATGATGCAGCCCCAGGAGCATAAGCATCACTGCAGCAGCAGGATCCACTTGTGGGCTGCCCTGGGGAAGTTCTGCTCTTGCTCCAGCCCTCACCAGGATGCCACCTTCCTCCAGCAGAGTGCCTGGGTAACTCAGGGAGCACCATTTACACTTGTTCTGCCTTACAAGAGATCACAGAACCTCTGCCTGTGGCTACAGAGCTGCCCACTCTCCCTGGGACACCCCATGTGTGCTCCCAGGAGCTCACCCTGGCATTCATGGCCTTGTGGTTCTTCTTGGTTTTCTTCAGGAACTGCTTCAGGCTCCCTGAGGACACGTATTCTGTGATGAAGATGACCTGGCAGGGAAGAGAGGCATCAGCTTCCCAGCCTCCTGCCCAGCAGCAGTGTCCCAGAGGATGGGAGTCCTGTGGAGTGTGGTGAGGAGCAGAGCCGGGATCCCCATCCCCACCTGCTGACATCCACCCCCCAGGTTGGGGAACACCCCCAGACCTCCCTACCCGTGCCTTCGAGTCTTTCACATCCAGCCAGTACTTGTGAAGCTTCACGATGTTGGGGTGATCCACGAGCACCAGCTGCTCAAACATGGTCTTGATCTTCTCCTGCAGGCAGAGAGGGGACAAGGGAGGTGGCAGGTCCTGGGACATGCAGGACACCCCCAAGAGCAAGGGAGCCTGGGTTGGAGAGGAGGCTGTGCCATGGTTTGGGGGTACAGAGGACACACGGAGCTGTCTCTGGGAGGCAAGCCCAGAGGAGGCAGGAGCATGGTGCCTGGTGCTGCCCCCAGGCAGGTTCTAAGGGGTGGGCGCAGGGAGGTGGGCGCAGGCCCTGCTGGGGGGGATGTCTCACCTCATGTGCTTTGAAGGCCTTCTTGTCAGTGAAGAGCAGCTCATTCCACACCACCTCCACACCCTCCTCCGTGTCCATGGCCAAGAAGGTGCTCTGGATGCCAGGCATGTTCCCCTGGTTCACCTGTGGGGCACAGGGAGGTGGGAGACTGCCACACCCCTGCCCACAGCTCCTGGGTCCCTGGAGAACGTGCTGTATGGGTACAGGTGAGGACTTCATCCCATGGGAGGGCCTGGCCAGGAGATGGGGAGGAGCTGCCGCCCTGCCCTGCCCTGCCCTGGGGACCTGCCTTGGGTTGCTCAGATCCCGTTTCTCCAGGACATGAGGGCACTGGAGGCAGCCGGCACTGTGGAGCACTTCCTATTCCAGCCCTCTCGACTCCTGTAGCCCAGTGAGAAGCCAACGGTGGCAGTGACCTTCTGGCCCCACTCCTGCACACCCCTGGGGACCCCACACAGACCCCACTTCCCAGCAGCCATGATGGGGCAGCCCACACCCATGGCTGGTGCTCACATTCTTGTTGGACAGAGCAAAGTAGAAGGTCTAGATGATCCAAAGCCATAACTTCATCTCTTTAAACATCCTGAGGAGACAGGGAGCGGCCCCCATGCCCTGGGCTCTGTCTGTCCCAGGACACTGAGGAGAGCAGCTCCATGGCCAACACCTCCACAGGCCACATCCAGCACAAACCCAGCAGCAGGAGCCCTGTTCCTGTGCTGGGTCCATCCAGGACCACCCTGTACCAGCTCCAGCCTAGGTCAAACCTGCTCTAAAGGCTTCTGACAGGAGCTCAGCAGCACAGAAACACTCCAGGGCCAGGGGTCCTGCACCCCGGGAGCGGTGTCTGCTGCATCTAGACTCTTCTCAGTGGTGCCAGCAATAGGATGAGGAGGAATGGCCAGAAACTGACCCACAAGAAGCTTCACCTCAACATGACAGGGGTTGAGCAGTTGATGTCATCTACCTGGACTTGTGCAATGCGTTTGACACTGTCCCGCATGACATCCTTGTCTCTAAGTTGGAGAGACATCAATTTGATAGGTGGACTACTCGGTGCATAAAGAACTGGCTGGATGGCCGCACACAAAGAGTTGTGCTCAATGGCTGAATGTCCAGCTGGAGACAGTAACGAGTGGTGTCCCTCAGGGATTGGCGTTGGGTCCGGTCTTGTTCAACATCTTTGTCAGTGACATGGACAGTGGGATTGAGTGTGCCCTCAGCAAGTTTGCCAATGACACCAAGCTGTGTGGTTCGGTTGATACCTTGGAGGGAAGGAATGCCATCCAGAGGGACCTTGACACGCTTGTGAGGTGGGCTGATGCCAACCTGATGAAGTTTAACCATGCCAAGTGCAAGGTCCTGCACCTGGGTCAGAGCAATCCCAGGCACAGCTCCAGGTTGGGCAGAGAAGAGATTCAGAGCAGCCCAAGGAGAAGGACTTGAGGGTGTTGGTCAATGAGAAACTGAACATGAGGCGGCTGCAGAGTGCGCTCGCAGCCCAGAAAGCCAACCATATCCTGGGCTGCATCCAAAGGAGCGTGACCAGCAGGTCGAGGGAGGTGATCCTGCCCCTCTGCTCTGCTCTGTGAGACCTCACTTGGAGTATTGTGTGCAGTTCTGGTGTCCTCAACATAAGAAGGACATGGAACTGTTGGAACAAGTCCAGAGGAGGCCACGAGGATGATCAGGGACTGGAGCACCTCCTGTATGGAGATAGGCTAAGAAAGTTGGGGCTGTTCAGCCTGGAGAAGAGAAGGCTGTGTGGAGACCTCATAGCAGCCTTCCAGTATCTGAAGGGGGCCTATAGGGATGCTGGGGAGGGGCTCTTCATTAGGGACTGTAGTGATAGGACAAGGGATAAGGGGTTAAAACTTAAACAGGGGAAGTTTAGATTGGATATGAGGAGGAAGTTCTTTACTGTGAGGGTGGTGAGGCACTGGAATGGGTTGCCCAGGGAAGTTGTGAATGCTCCATCGCTGGTAGTGTTCAAGGCCAGGTTGGACATAGCCTTGGGTAACATGGTTTAGTGTGAGGTGTCCCTTCCCATGGCAGGGGGACTGGAACTAGATGATCTTAAGGTCCTTTCCAACCCTAACTATTTTATGATTCTATGAGCAAGAACTGGTTGAGGTGGACGGTGGCTGAGCCCTGGGACAGGCTTCCCAGGGGTTGGAGGTGGGGTCTGAAGCCATCCCAGAGCCACCATGGACCTGCTCCAGTGTGCCCTGCTCTGGGCATCCCTGCCTGGACAGGAGGGGATGGAGGAGCTCCAGAGGCTGCTTCCGGCCCTGGCAGTTCCAGGGTTCTGTGACTGCAACTCCCCCTGCTCCTGCAGGCGCAGGGACATGGACAGGCTGTGGTTGTCCCCCCCAGCGGCAGCCTGGGCAGAGGTTTCCAGCCCCTTTTCCCAGCTGGATGGTTCTGTTGGTGCTGGGGACCTGCCCTGCGGGATGAGGCCGGCCAGGCCCTGCTGCAGGACACAGAGCCCCTCTGTCACTTGTCCTCTGTACTCACAGCTCCATGTGCATGGAGCCCAGCATGGCCGGCAGCAATGCACCAGCACCACAGCCCTGTCGGCAGCTCCTCCCAGCGCAGCAGCAGCCTCCCAGTGTAACTGTGGACAGCACAGGAGCACCCGGCCCCTGCTCGGCCACAGTGAAACCCATGGGCCTGCCTGAGGCACTGGTGCTGCTGGTGGAAGCAGGGGTGGGCCATGGCAGGAGGGGCTGGAAAGGGACCTGGGGGTGCTGACTGATGGACGTGACCCAGCCTGTGCCCTGGCAGGCAAGAAGCCACTACATCCTGGCTTGTACCAGCACCAGTGTGGCAGCAGGACCAGAACAGTGATTGTGCCCCTGTGCTGGGCACTGGTGAGGCTGCACCTCGAATCCTGGGTTCAGCTCTGGGCCCCTCACTACAGGAGAGACATTGAGGTGCTGGAGCAGGGCCAGAGAGGGGCAATGGAGCAGGGCCTGGAGCACAGTGTGATGGGGAAGGGCTGAGGGACCTGGGGGGTTCACATGGAGAACAGAAGGCTCAGGGGGGACCTGATCGTTCCCTACAACTGCCTGAGAGGAGGATGGAGCCAGGAGGGGCTGCGCTCTGCTCCCAAGGAACAAGGGATGGGACAGGAGGAAACAGCCTCGAGCTGCACCAGGGCAGGGTTAGATGGAGCTGAGGACCAATTCCTGCCCCAAAGGGTGCTCAGCATTGGAAGTGCCCAGGACAGGGCTGCAGTCACCGTCCCTGGGAGTGCTCACACACCGTGGAGACAAGGCCCTCAGTACCATGGGTTAGTGGTGGCATTGGCAGTGCTGGGAGCATTTGGACTGCATGAGCTTAAAGGTCTTTTCCAACATCACTGATTCTGTGAGTCCCTGGTTCTCCCGCTCTGTGACTCTGGGCCAGGGGGAGCAGGAACTCTCAGCAGCTGGGGCCAGGTTGAGGCAGGTCCCAGTGCAGGCAGTGCAGGAGGAGCAAGCGCCACTGCCCCAAGGGGCTCTGCTGGTCTCAGAGCTCTCTGTGGAGCTGCTGCTCCCCTTCTCCCCAGAACACCACTGGAAAATCAGCTCATGACCGGAGAAACACCCGGTCCTGAAAGCAGGGGTTGGCCACAGGGCTGAGAGCCACAGAACTACAGACTGGTGTGTGCTGAATGGGACCTTAAAGCTCACCCACTTCCAACCCCTGCCATGGGCAGGGACACCTTCCACTAGAGCAGTTTGCTCCAAGCTCCTGCGTCCAACCTGGCCTTGAGTGCTGACAGGGATGGGGCAGCCACAGCTTCTCTGGGCACCCTGTTCCAAGGAGTCAAATGCAGAGCACAGACCCAAAGAACCTTCGGGTTGCCCCAGGGACAGCAGAGCTGGGCACAGAGGTCACTGGTGCCTGGCGCAGGCACAGCTGGCCTCAACAGCTCTGGCGCCAGCTCCTCCTCTGCCTCCTTGCAGGGCCGCAGTGCTCCTGCGCGCAGATCCCCAGCAGGACCCAGCCTGCAGGGCTGCACCCTGCTCCCACCCCCATGCCTGGGTGCTCACTGCAACAACAGCCATGCTGAGTGGGACCATCCGCCTGCCCGTGGCCCACAGCACAGGCCAGGGCTGTCCTGCCGCAGCCTCCCAGCTCTGAACTATCTCCTCTCTGACCATGAAGCCGCATCCTGGTGCTTACAGCTCCAGACAGTATCTGCTGGGATCCGTGTTGAGGGGCATCAGGCAGGACACGGGAGGAAACGTTCCCTGTTCATGCAGACACGAACTTGCTCAGACTTGGGCTGCACTGACCAGAAAAGTGACACCGACCTCTGAGGCTGCATAAACAAATGCTGCATTATAATCCCAGAGGTGACTGGGGACAAAAGGAAACGGCACAGGTCACTTTGGTCCTCTCAGGCCTTTCAGGGGTTCCCGGCAGCTCCGTGTGCTGCTAATGGTGGCACCACGTGGAACAGGCAAAGCTCCAGAGCTCCTTGCTTCCAGAAAGCCCTTGGCAGGCACTGAGGCAGCCTGGAGGGATCGCTGGGGACACGAGGAGAAGGTTTACAGAAGATCAGATTGCAGCTTACAGTCAATTGCTCCCCTTTGAACCGCTCTCATCGACCAGGACTGAAACACTCCACAGAAAAAGGCTTAATGGTGTCATTCGGGGGCCTGGGGAGAGCTGCTGTCAGACAAGGTAGGCATGGGATGGAGAGCACTGGGCAGGCATTTGTGCTGCTGCCAGCACTTACTCCTGATCTGGAGGAGAAAATAAGGACAAGGTAGCTGTCACCCTCCTCCCGTCACTCTGGGAGACCGGGAAGAGGCAAGGCCATGGTGCCTTGGTCCTCTCTTCTCCCTGGACTCAGCACAAGCATGTCTGCCACCTTCTGCCATCCCGCTGCCCTCCTGTGTGCTCCACAGCACTCTCCAATCCATCTGGACCCCCAGCCACCCATGGGACCAAGCACCGCACCCAGGCACCCTCCCGTGCCCAAGCAGCCATCTCACATCCTCATCCCCAGCAGGGATGCATTCCTCTCCTGTCAGAGCACCAGTGGGGCTCCAACCCCTGTGAGGAGGCCACTTCCTGCCTGCAGGTTCTTTACCCGAACCATTCTAACACTTGGCTGAAGTTCACAGCGTTGTCCCCAGGGCAGCCCAGCAGGCAGAGCCTCAGCCCTTCTCTGAGCAACGCGGAGCAGCAGCAGGGCCACGTCCCCAGCCCTGGCTCCCTGGGACCATCAGTGCCACTGAGCAAACACAGACCCTGCCTAGAGCCCCGCGTTTGTGTCGGGCCCCCGCTGCACAGAGCATGGCTGATCTGGAGGCTGCCCAAAAAGGAGGGAAAGGCACCGAGAAAGCTCCTCTGCCTCTTGGCAGGGGCTGGAGAGCAGCGCAAAGGGCAGGCAGGAGCTGAGCGGTGGGACACTGACCCTCAGACCCCATTCCTGCAGGGTCTCTTCGCCCACACAGGGCTGTGAGATGCAAAGAAAGGGAAACAGCAAGTTTCCTCCTCACACCCTGAGCCCAGGGGCTTTGGACAAGGGATGCAGGGACAGGCCAAGGGGAATGGCTTTAACCTGCCAGAGGGGAGATTGAGATGAGCTCTTAGACAGAAGCTCTTCCCTGGGAGGGTGCTGAGGTGCTGACACGGGGTGCCCAGAGAAGCTGTGGCTGCCCCATCCCTGGCAGTGTTCAAGGCCAGGTTGGACACAGGGGCTTGGAGCACCCTGCTCTAGTGGAAGGGGTCCCTGCCCATGGCAGGGGTTGGAACTGGATGAGCTTTAACGTCCTTTCCACCCAAACCATTCCATGACTCTATAATAACCATGCCTAAAAGGCTGTATTGCAAAACCACAGAAGGGCCACCAGGAGACTCTTAACCAGGGTGGAGTATACACCACAAGCTGCCCCAGAGCTTCCATGCATCCAGAGGCTGGAAGGAAGAGATCCAAACCTCAACAGGGATTTTCTGGACTGGTGCTGAGCCAGGGACCAAGGGAAAGATGAAGTTTTGGGAATCATAGGCGCATGACAGGGCACGAGAGCAAAGTTGCTGTCAGCACTCTGCACGTATCTGGTCCACAAGGGAGCACAGGAGGGTTCGGTTCCGGAGCCACTGCCCTGCTCCCACCAGCACAGGGGGCACAAGGGGACATGCAGCCCGTGCAGGGCACCCTTCTCCTCGTGCCACAGGCTGCAGCACCCCCTCAGCACCCGCTGACTGCTCAGGCTGTGGGCTCATCCCTGGTCACCACATCGGGTGCTGTACACAGCCCTGAGGACACAGGATCAGGACAGAAGAACTGGCGCTGCTTCAGGACACGTGGCAAAGCCAGAGACACCTGATGGGGAGCCAAGCAAGAACTGAAGGGGAGTCTCACCAGAGAAGAGGGGGAGAATCCCCCCCTGACCGGCTGCTCACACTGGGGACGCAGCACAGCACACGGGGGGGTTGGCACCCTGTGTATGTGCCACACAGTGATGCTCACTGTGCGCAGTTCACCTGACTCCTCATGACACCGGGACATTATCCCTTTGGCACTGGGCACTGGCAGGATTTGTGGGGTCACAAGGCTGAGCCGGGAACACGTTGTGCCTGGGAGAGCATTTCACAGAGTAAATCCCAACTCTGCTCCGGTGTCTCATGAGTTGGGTGACAGTAAAGGCTGTGTCTGGGCTCCCCCAGGGCTTGTGTTCAGATTACAGATTGCATCGAGGTGCTGCACAGGACATGCCTTGGGCAGCAGAGACTGTCCTCTCAGAGCAATGTGTGCAGGCAGCAGAGGCAGAGCACAGTGTCTCTGCAGGGACTCCACTTCCAGGCACTGCCCAAAGCCAGGATCCCCTTTGCCTGCTCCAAACCACGTGCCCCTGCCCTGAAGGAGACTGTGCTCCTCTCGCCACCACCCTGTGCTAACACAGAACCATGGAGGGTTTTGGGTTGGAGGGACCTTAAAGCTTCTCCAGCTCCAACCCCCTGCCATGGGCAGGGACACCTTCCACTGGAGCAGGGTGTTCCAAGACCCTGTGTCCAACCCGGCCTTGAACACTGCCAGGGATGGGGCAGCCACAGCTTCTCTGGGCACCCCCTGACAGTGCCTCAGCACCCTCATAAGGAAGAGCTTCTGCCTAAGAGCTCATCTCAGCCTCCCCTCTGGCAGGTTAAAGCCATTTCCATTGGCCTGTCCCTCCAAGCTGTTGTCCAAAGCCCCTCTCCAGGTTTCCTGTAGCCCCTTTAGGCACAGGAGCTGCAATGAGGTCTCTCCTCTCCAGCTGAACCATCCCAGCTCTCTCCTGCCAGGACAGGGGTGGCTGCTGCAACACGGAAACAACTTTTCACAACATGTACAAGGAAACAGCAAAGTGCCTCCTTCAGCCCGCCAAGGGACAGGGACAGTGCAAGGCAGCTCCAGGCAGAGCCCCCTTGTCCCTGTCCAGCAGCAGTCCCGAGGGCTCCAGAGCAACCTGCTCCTGCGCTTGGCCAGGCTGCAGCTCAGGGCAGGTACAGCAGGGCTCTGGCAGCAGCTAGCCCCCCCCCCATCCTGCTGTCCATAGCCCACAGCACCAGCTCGACCCTACAGTGCCTGTGAACGCGGCAATGTCCGTGGTGCCAAACACACCTGCTTCCTCCGCGGGATCCTGTTACACAACGGGCAGGTGAAGGCAATGCATGAGATGGAAAATGTTTTGATTCCAGTGAAGCGTTTGATCCCGCTGCACAAAACCAGCTTCTCATTGCTCATCCAGAGCGGGACAGCCTCGGCCAGCTGTGCAGAGGCAGAAGGGGATGGCACGGGCTCTGCTGTGCTCTGACCTGAAGTGAGGCAGCTTGAGGTGCTGCGTTTGCATTGCAGGAGACCTCCCAGCCCAGCACCCACTTCATCCAGCCCCCTTCCATGAACTCTCTCCATCCCTCCTCAGCAAATCCTGTCCGTCAGCAGCAATAGGGAGGTCACTAATACCTGCAGACAGGAGAGGACCTGGACAGGCCTCCTCGGATACACATCCACCAGCCAGCATGTCCCCGCTGCCCAGGAGAAGCAGGGATGGAATCTTCTCCTTCCATTCCATACCCAGGGCTCCCCTTCCCTTTTGCCTGGCAGCTGCCAGAGCAAACACTGCGATCCCTGTTCTCCTGCCCCTGCTGAGAACAAGGGACACCACAGTATTTTTCCACTGCCCAGATAAGAGCCGGGAGGGACCCTGTGTGCCTCAGGCAATGCAAGGGGTGGTGTGTCCTGGGTACAGTCACACACCTGGGCTGGCAACACGCCGGACCCAGGGAGGTGTTTGCTTTACCCCCAGGCACTGCACAGCCCAAGGAGGAGACATGAGCCCAAGAGCTGAGCACAGCCCAGCCCCAGCACGACGCACCTCAGAGATGCACTGGAGCACTGCTGAGGCACAAAGCTCGGCGGGGGAGATGGGCTGGAGCAGCCTGAGGAGCAGGACTTGGGGCGCTGGGTGAGGAGAAGCTCCCCATGACCCAGCTTCAGTGTGCGCTTGAGCCCAGAATCCTCCCATGTGTTGGGCTGCACCCCCAGAGCATGAGCAGCAGCTCAGGGAGGGGATCCTGCCCCTCTGCTGTGGGAAGGGGAGACCTGAGAGCTTTTAAGGAGCTTTAAGGTCCCTTCCAACACAAACCAGTCTCCTCCTTGGGATTCTATGAGATGGGACACAAAAGGTGCACAAACCTGCAAGACTCACAGACAAGGTCTGGCCACTGTGAACCAAACTGCCTGCATGGGAAAACCAATGAAAGAGCAACAAAATCATGGTTAAAAACAGGAAAGCGAAGAAATCATGGAAAATACTGGCAACTGCAATGCTTCTCTGTCAAGTCTATTTTGGTAGGAGCACAGAAGGAGCAGCCTGGGAGCTGCTGAGCTGCATGGATTTGGGACATGTGGAGAGGCTGGAGCTTCATACAGCACCTCACTAAGAAGTGCAGAAGCTGGGAACAGCAAGGCATTCTTGTGAAGAATATGAATGGAATAAAAGAGCATGTCAGTGCCTGAAAAAGGGCACGTTTATGCACTAACCTTTCCTCTGGGCTCGCAGCTCGTCCCTCCCCAGCAGCCAGAACAAGGCAGAGGATTGTTGTGACCCGTTAAGATCATAAAGGATTAAAGGATCCTTGAAACAGAGAACACAGCACAGAGAAAGCGAACTCTGCTCATGGCCCACATGAACTGGAAGGTTAATGGGGAGGACACTGAACCCAACATGCAAAGTCCTATTTGGTGCCAGACCCACAGCATACACCCTGAGAAGGTCTTGGCTACCTGCTTCCAGCAACGTTTCTCCGTGGAGAGTTTTGCCCCCTTACTTGAGAGCATTTCATCCTGCTCTCACAACTAAAACCTCCATTAGAACCATGCAAGAGGCCCCACAGCCCATTTGGAGCAAGGAGCGAAGCCTCTCCATAGGAACCTGTCTGTTCAGCAGGTTGATAAACAGCAACATCCCAGGCACTGAAACAACAGCAAACCCAAGCCAGAAACCCAGGACGGGGCAGAGAAAAGCAGATTCAGTGAAGGGAAAGAGCTGGGTCCTTCCGCGATCCCCTGTGCGCTGGGAAAGTCCTCAGCACAGCTCCTCAGCGCAGTGTCCGGAGCCGGTCTCCCGGGAGGGCTGGTAACAAAGCAGCCTTTAAAAATAGCCCTGGTGGCAAATATGAAATAGCGGGCTGCTTTCCAGAGACTCCAGCCCGAGCTGCCCAGCCCCACCATGCACTGAACACAGCCTGAACACAGCCAGCACCTAATCCAGGGATCCTGCACCTCCCACAGCCAGATGCTGAGATCATTTCTCGGTGTCTTGTTCTGACTGGTGGAAACCTGTAGCAGCACTTCTAAATCCCCCCCTTGCAGGTTCTTTAATTAATATCTTTAATTTCTTTACATTCTGCTTCAGTATTTCTGTTATGGTTTCCCTTTTCACCTTCTTTTGTCCTGCTGGGTTTAGAAGCTGAAGCTCTGTTCAAGGGCTCTGCATCAGTACACACTCAGGCATTCACCCTTTCACCAAAGCAGGTGACCAAAAGGGGAGCAACGAACTATTACCAGTGAAAACCGACTGTAAACTTCAATCCTGAGAGCCACAGCAAGCACAGGATCTGATCTGATCCTACAGGAAAGGGCCCTGGGGAATGCCAAAGGCAGCCTGGATCAAGTATCTACCAGTCACAACAGTCCCTTTTCCTAATAAACGGTTTGCTAAAGCAAAGCAGTGTGGATAGAACCAGTTTGATCTCAGTAGCGAGAGGCTGGGGTACATTCAGGAGCCCATATTCCACAAGGGAAGTTGTAAAGCCTTGAACACAAGCAGTAAACCAGGTTTCTCCTTCTTTACTACTCGTACTCCACAGGGTGGGTAGAAAAAATAAATGAAGTCATCAAACCCACGCTATAAAACACATATCTTCCTACATGGAAAAGTTGACAGCAGAAGCATTCTTTTGCTGCACTTCCACACTAATGGCAGGGACAGGAATGGAAGAGGCAGAACAGGGCCTATGCTGACACCGAACACAAGGTCTCTGAAGGACACACGTGGCTGTTTCTCCACCTGTGTTGTGGAGATGCTGTAAGTGCTTTATGCTCTGAAGGCTGGAGCCAGGCTGAGAGAGCTGGGCTGCTTCAGCCTGGAGAAGAGAAGGCTGCCTAAGCGGAGCTCTTGGAGCAGCTCCCGGTGCCTAAAGGGGCTACAGAAAACCTGGAGAGGGCCTTTGAACAAGGGCCTGTAGGAACAGGACAAGGGGGAATGGTTTTAACCTGCCAGAGGGGAGACTGAGATGAGTTCTAAGGCAGAAGTTTTTCCCTGTGAGGGTGCTTTGGCGCTGGCACAGGGTGCCCAGAGAAGCTGTGGCTGCCCCATCCCCGGCAGTGTTCAAGGCCAGGTCGGACACAGGGGCTTGGAGCAAACTACTGTAGTGGCAGGTGCCCCTGCCCATGGCAGGGGGCTGGACCCGGATGAGCTTTAAGGTCCCTCCAATCCAAACCGGTCTAGGATTCAGTGATTTCCTGAACTGCTCACAGCAATCTCTAACTCCATTATCCACAATGAATTCGGGCATCATAAACAGGCAAAGGAATCTGTGGAGGGAAATATTTTCTTCTCTGGTGGGCACCACCAGACATAGCCCAGCATTAAGATCACAGCACGGTTTAGCTGCTGGGTCTGTAGTAATGCACAGTGGGGTCGTGTGAAAACAAAGGCTCAGACCCTGTGTGACAAGGTCCCTGTGGACAGCTCACAGACAGAAAATGGTGTTTTCCTTCCTGGTACATAAGCATCTATGAATTTGCAACAAATAAACCTCTTACACAAAACTTCCTTCACTTTGCAACTCAGGCAGTGCTGCCACTTCCTTGTTCAATTTCATGTGCATTTTGTCACAGCAGCATTATAGATCGTGAGCCCTGAAAGGGACCTGCACAGGCTGGAGAGGTGCGAACTTCCTGGCGTTCAACCAGGCCATGGGCAAGGTCCTGTCCCTGGGTCGGGGCAACCCCAGCACAGACCCAAGCTGGGGGAGACACACTGGAGCAGCCTGAGGAGAACTTCGGGTGTTGGGTGAGAAGCAGCTCCCTGTAATCCGCTTTCAGTGTGCTGTTGAGCCCAGAACCCCTCATGTGCTGGGCTGCACCCCCAGAGTGTGAGCACCAGCTCAGGGCGGGGATTCTGCCCCTCTGCTGCACTCTGGAGAGCCCCCCTCCTGTGTCCAGCTCTGGGGCAAGAGCACAAGAGGGACATGGAGCTGCTGCAGCAAGTCCAGAGGAGGCCACAGAGATGCTGTGAGGGCTGAAGCAACTCTGCTCTGGAGCCAGGCTGAGAGAGCTGGGCTGGGGCAGCCTGGAGAAGAGAAGGCTCCTTAAGGGGAGACCTGAGAGCAGCTTCTATAATTCTCTAACAGGTTATTGTGATCTCAGCAAACGCCAGACTGGGCAAACAGCTTAAATCATGGGCAGCCTCCAGCCAGACCTGTGAACTCTGGTCATTAACAGGTGACAGTGGGAAGATAAAGTGCCCTTGGATGGACCCCTTTGCCTCTCAGGAGCTGACAGCGCCTGTGATGTCTCAGTGATGACAGCGTCTGTCAGCACTGTCCCACCCCTGCCTGCTGTCAAGATTCACCCACTGACTGGTCCCTGCTCCTCGGTGCCCTGGCGGGGATGGGAAGACTGGTCCCGCTTTTGGGGGTGAGGGACATTGCACTGACACGGGACAAGTCCGGAGGAGGGAGGTCAGTGGGTGACAATGCTGGGATGCTGCAAAACCCTTCTGGACAGGCTGCTGGAGCCCCTGGGCTCGGAAGATAAACTGAAAGGGTCCAAACGCCGTGTCTGGAGCCTAGGAACCGGGTTCTGCAGCCCCGGAGCCCTGTGATTCCTACCCTGCATAGCGCCAGGGCCGGGCCCGCGGGAGCCTCCAGGATTCGGCTCCGCGCTGGCTCCGGCAGTGGACCGGCTGGTCCCGCGGGTACCGGGGCCTCCGCACGCTCGGGATTACCCTGCTCCCCGGACACCGGACAGGCTCCCCCCGCACCGGAGCACGATCAGTCCCGGTTCCCTGCACCGGGCTTCCAGCACCGGGGCACGATCAGTCCCAGCTCCCCGCACCGGGCTCCCCACACCAGGATCCCGCACCGTAGCACGATCAGTCCCGGTTACCCGCACCGGGGCTCCCGCACCGGTCACGAAGCGCCACGGGCCGCCCCCGGAGGCTCTCCCCACCCCTTCCAGCAGCAGCAGCAGCAGCTCCGCACCGGCCTCCGGCCGCGGCCATTGCCCCGGCCCCGGTCCCAGCCCCAACCCCGGCCCCAGCCACTGCCCCGGCCCCGGCGAGGGGCAGCGCTCGGTGCCCCGCAGGCCCCGGCAGCAGCGGCAGCAGCGGCACGTCGGGTCGAACCTGCTCGCGGCGCTTGTGCCAGCGGCCGCAGGGACTCTCCTCCAGCACCTCGCTCTCCTCCTCGCTCTCCTCCTCCTTCTCCTGCGACAGACGCGCCTCCGGATCCGCCACCGCCATCCCGAGCCGAGCCGAGCAGAACCGAACCGAGCCGCTCCGAGCCACGATCTGACAGCGCCGCTCCCGCTCCTGGCCCCGTCCCGCCCCGCTCCGGACGTGCGGCCGCGCACGCCCCGCCCCGGTACCGGGACACCCCGCCCCGACCCTCCGGGAGGAGCCCCGAGCACCGGGGCCGGGGCAGGGGCAGCGGACGGGGAAAGGTAGAGGGGCAGCGATAGGGACGCTCCCCCGCACCTGCCGGGTGCCCCCCGCGCGGATCTGGCCGGCGGTGGAAGGAAATGGGGGTTGTCCTGCAGTGCTGAAGCCCCAGTGCTGGTGCTGGTGCTGGTGCTGGTGCTCTGCTGGGGTTGGTGCTGGTGCTGCACCCCAGGCAGGAGCAATTTACAGAGCTCCCCTGCCCACCCAGTGCACCCCAAAACTGCCCCGGTGGCTCCCAGCAAGGAGCCTCACGGATATGTTTGTCCCTCTGGCAACTCTCTGGCTCACTTGATGTTTTTCCTCCTCTTTCTGGACAGCTCCAGCTGCTTTTAGCACGTTCATTACTTGTTCCAGCGCCTCCGTGACGCACCGGTGCCTGACGGCTGTTCTGGGACATGTTCCTTCCCTCCAAGCCTGTTACTGCTTTTAGCCTGTGGTTAACCAGGATGGACCACGGTGCGGTGGCTGCTGGATGAGGAGGCACCGATGGAGGGATCACACACTGCATCCTGCTCCCTAAAACACGGAATAAAGGACAAGAGCCATTTCCTTGTGTAGGCCACCACCAAATCCTGCCTGGAGGCCGCAGTCACCTCCAGCACCCCCCGCTGTACCCCCTGCTGCCAGTCCATAAGCCAGGTACCCCGCAGTGACCTTATGCTGGGCCTGCCAGACAGGACCTGTAGGAAAGTGAAGTACTGGTTCTTATCAAAGTGAAAGGCAAAGGTTTAGCTGCGAATCATGGAAACATGGAATGGTTTGGGTTGGAAGAGACCTTAAACCTCATTCAGTTCCAACTCCCTGCCATGGGCAGGGTCACCTTCCACTATAGCAGGTTGCTGGAGGAGCTTTAAGGTCCCTTCCAACATAAACCAGTCTGGGATTCTATGAGACACACAAAACCCGCACAGTTCATTCTCTGCTGTGACATTTACTCTGCAGGAAGCCCTCCCTTGCAGGCAGAGGAATTGCCTCAAAACGAGGTGACAAAAGTACATATTGTAAACCAAGTCAATGACACTGGTGACAAGTTGCTGGAGATGTTTGGCAGATGGCAAATGTCAAATGGGCAGAGCTTATCCCATGGTACCTAGGCAGAGTCGGTGCCAGGTCCAGCTTTCCAACAGCTCCTCAACAATCCAGGAGAGATACACGACAAGCTGCAGTTGACTGATGACACCAGCTCTTGAGGACAGTCTCCTCCAAAGAGCCGCAGGGGCTCTAGTGACACAGGAGCCATGTCACAAGCATGGACAAGGTTTCACATGAACCTCGATGTGTAGGTCACAGCCAGGGACATACAGAGCAAGAGCCCATGAGCGGCATGGGGAGAGCACACAGGATGTCACACGTGTCACCATGTCACACAGACCAGTAGCTGGGATGCCTGGTGAGGCCGGTGCCACATGGAGGAATTCATTGCCACAGGGTATTCACAGCGGCCAAGGGAGAAAAAGGTTTTAAAAGCCATTAGGCAGATCTGTGGGAGAGGAATTGATTTGGGCTGTTAAAGGCAGCCACAGCCAAGGCCTCTGGCTCCAGAGGGCTCCAAGCTGCAGCTTCTCAAAGCTGGGAGGCTGCAGCTGACGAAATACAGGTTCCTGTGCTCCTCCTCTTGGGATGTGTTGTCAGCAGCTTGGCAAGCTGGATACAGGAATGTGCAGGGCTCAGATTGACCTGGAGGAGCTGCTCTCACACTGCTCCCTATTTCTGGGCAGGAAGCACTTTTGGCCTTCACACATTCCCTGCGGAGCACGGCCATTCCATTTCGGTGTGCTGGATGTGTCTGGAGCTGGATGTTGCTGCGTCCCTGGACTGGCCACACACTGCTCAGGTGGCTCAAACACGAACTTTGAAGGTCCTTTGAGGCAGATAAATTGCTTTCAGCAGCACGAGTTGGCTGGTTGGCTGGATCTGTGATGCTCTGGTCAAGCTCAATCAGCCTGAGTGCAGCATTGTCAGCATGTGATACTCTCAATTTCTCTGGGCACAGGAACTGAAGAGGCCGACAGAAAAACTGGAGAGGGGCTTTGGACAAGGGCCTGTGGGGACAGGATAAGGGGGAATGGCTTTAACCTGACAGAGGGGAGATTGAGATGAACTGTAACCATCCTGTGATTCTGTGATCGTAGGGATGACAGGATGCAGGATTCGTGGATGTTCCCTCAGCACTGACCATCCCCTGTATCATCAGTGCCCCTTCATCCTCATCCGGACAATGCCTCAATATCCCACTACCTCTTTCCTCATCCCATCATCCTCAGTGCCTCATCCATGTCAGAGTAAGCTTCTTGATCTTCCTTCTATGACTTCCTTTTGCTTTACTGGATCATAGAATCACAGAATCAGTGAGGTTGGAAAAGATCTCATGCAGTCCAGATGCTCCCAGCACTGCCAAGGCCACCACTAACCCATGGCACTGAGGGCCTTGTCTCCACGGTGTGTGAACACTTGCAGGTACAGTGACTCCAGCACTGCCCTGGGCAGCCTGTTCCAATGCCTGAGCACCCTTTGGGGAAGGAGTTGTTCCTCAGCTCCATCTAACCCTGCCTGGCACAGCTTGAGGCCGTTTCCTCTTGTCCCATCCCTTGTTCCTTGGGAGCAGAGCCCAGCCCCTCCTGGCTCCATCCTCCTGTCAGGCCGTTGTAGAGAGTGATAAGGTCCCCTCTCAGCCTTCTCTTCTCCAGACTGACACCCCCCCGCCCCAGGTCCCCCATCATTCCTCATGAGAAATAATAAGGATACTCTGCAGTAGAGCACATTTGTCTGGGCACATTTTCAGATATAGCTCACACACTCTTCCATTCAGTGGCTGTTACACAACAATCTCGCTCTAGGGCCGGGCTGGTGCTGGTGGCCCCTTGTCTCCCTCTCTCTCCTGGCCAGGTGCCCCTCTGAACTCACCATCTCTTTTCACCCGTGACTGATGCATCAGTCCCATGTGTGCAGCACAACCTGCACTTTGTGACAGTGTGAACTTCAGGAGGGGCCAGCCTGACCCTCTACCCTGACCCCACACACTGTCCCTGCTCTGGCTTCTCAGCATGTTCCATGGTGGCTTCCGCAGGGAAACCTGCAGCTTCTCAGGGGCCTGTTTCTGTTTCTCACACATCAAGTTCTCCCCTTCACTGCTCTGCAGCTCCCCGCATGCATCCTTCCCACACACATGACCTGCACACATGTGTAACCTGCTGCTGTCAGCATGTGATCAGACACCTGAAGTCACAGGAGAGAGCCCAGCGTGCAGCAAGTGCTACAGGAGCAGAGCATCCCCTGGGAATTACATGGAGCAGCCCTTGAAACTGCTTCTCACAGCAGTAACCACTGACAGCATCTCCCATGTCACCCCTGGGAGGCACATACTGAAGCAGAGGCCAGGCCAGAGAGCTTGGTGAGGGGCTGCAGACTCCCAATCCCTCTAGGCTCCTTGGAACTCTGTCTGTATTCCTTCTGGCAGCTCCCACACAGTGCAGGGAACACATATCCAGCCCTTTCATAAGTGCTTCCATAAGTGGAAAGAGCCAGCATGTGACAGAGGGAAGCGAATCTGACCACAGAGATAGGGTGTGTGGGTGCACTGGGATGAGGCACTGGCTGGGACTGGACACAGCTCGCTGCTAAACTGGGATGGTTTGAACCTGCTTGGGAAGAATGCTCTGTCTGTGAGGGTGCAGGGATGCAGGGGCCACAGCCAGGCTCCTATGTGGGGCAAAGCAATGGACAAGCTTTGCTGTGAGAGTATCCCATGGGATACAGGATAGGCACTGGGTGATGGAGGAGCTGGACCCGACTGTTGGAGGCCAGCCAGGGAGTGCAGGCAGTGGCAGCAGTCACACTACTGCTACCAGTACTGGCACCTTGTGGTACCCATTGGGCAGTGAACAGCAGCCATGAGGCACCTCAGTCTGAACCTCAGTTCCTCTTTCCTGCGCGGGCACAGTGACAGTCTCGTGGAGGTGGAAGGAGGGTTCATCCAGTCCAGGGCATCGTTTGGGCCCTTGGTGCTGCCAGAGTGATGGCAAAGTCCTGCTTCCTGCAGAAATACTCCCAATCCCGGTGGAGGGAGCAGGAGAGCCCCAAGAAAGGGGTGAAGAGCAGGGCAGGGCATTGCTCCCCTGGGAGAGGATGTTTAGATGTTTAGTTCAAGATGTCCCTGCTCATTGCAGGGGGTTGGAGCTTTGGAGGTCCCTTCCAACCCAACCAGTTCCATGATTCTGTTATTCAGTGTTTCTAAGGCTGCCCTGTGTGACTGAAAGGAGGTGGCACGGAGCTGTGGGATGGGACATGCAGGGCAGCAGGGACAAGGGCAGGGATGACAGAGATTGGTGGGGTGGAAAACTATCAGTAGCTGCCTCCAGGAGCCCGTGGGGGTCCACCACAGGAGCATGGCTTTGTGCTTGCCCTGGTCATGCACAAAAGGCGCCTGGTTTCTGTCAGACCTTGATGCTGCTCCCACTGTCTTGGCAGGATCCTGCTCCACAGCCCTGGCAGGAGACTTGATCCCAGTTTGCTGACTCCAGCCTCTCTCTGAGGAGGGAACCTGGCTGCAGGGAATGCTCCTGGTGGAGCATGGCACGTTCAGTACCGCAGCACAGCCTGCGTTGAGCTCAGCTGGGACCAACCCCAGGGTTTCCATGTCCCAAACTCCTGTGTTCTGCTGCCAGGGAATTTCCTGCTCCTGAGGCCATGGCTTCCTTTGGTAAACCTGAGCTTGTTCCTTCAGAATCATCAAATCATAGAATCATAGAATAGTTAGGGCTGGAAAGGAGCTCAAGATCATCCAGTTCCAGCCCCCCTGCCAGGGGAAGGGACACCTCACACTAAACCATGTTACCCAAGGCTATGTCCAACCTGGCCTTGAACACTACCAGCGATGGAGCATTCACAACTTCCCTGGGCAACCCATTCCAGTGCCTCACCACCCTCACAGTAAAGAATTTCTTCCTCATATCCAATCTAAACTTCCCCTGTTGAAGTTTTAACCCATTATCCCTTGCCCTATCACTACAGTCCCTAATGAAGAGCCCCTCCCCAGCATCCCTATAGGCCCCCTTCAGATACTGGAAGGATGCTATGAGGTCTCCACACAGCCTTCTCTTCTCTAGGCTGAACAGCCCCAACTTTCTCAGCCTATCTCCATACAGGAGGTGCTCCAGTCCCCTGATCATCCTCATGGCCTCCTCTGGACTTGTTCCAACAGTTCCATGTCCTTCTTATGTTGAGGACACCAGAACTGCACACAATACTCCAAGTGAGGTCTCACAAGAGCAGAGTAGAGGGGGCAGGATCACCTCCCTCGACCTGCTGGTCACGCTCCTTTGGATGCAGCCCAGGATACAGTTGGCTTTCTGAGCTGCGAGCGCACACTGCAGCCGCCTCATGTTCAGTTTCTCATTGACCAACACCCTCAAGTCCTTCTCCTTGGGCTGCTCTGAATCTCTTCTCTGCCCAACCTGGAGCTGTGCCTGGGATTGCTCTGACCCAGGTGTAGGACCTTGCACTCATCATGGTTAAACTTCATCAGGTTGGCATCAGCCCACCTCACAGGCATGTCAAGGTCCCTCTGGGTGGTATTCCTTCCCTCCAGTGAAATGCAAATCATGCAACTTGTTCTAGGGGGACCTTAAAGCTCATCCAGCTCCAACCTCCTGCCACAGGCAGGGATACATTCCACTAGAGCAGGTTCCTCCAAGCCCCATCCAACCTGGTCTTGAACACTGCCAGGGATGGGGCAGCCACAACTTCTCCTTTTGACCCTTTCCAGTGTCACACTGCCCTCATGGTGAAGAACTTCACTCCAAGATCCCATCTAACTCCTCCCTTTCTCAGTTGGAGCCATTCCTCCTCATCCCATCCCTGCATCCCTTGTCCAAAACCCCTATCCAGGTTTCCTGCAGCCCCTTCAGGCACTGGAGCTGCTCTCAGGTCTCCCGTTCCCGCAGCAGAGGGGCAGGATCCCCTCCCTCAGCTGCTGCTCACGCTCTGGGGGGTGCACCAGCACACAGGGGGGTTCTGGGCTCAAGCGCACACTGAAGGCGGGTCATGGGGAGCTTCTCCTCACCCAGCACCCCAAGTCCTGCTCCTCAGGCTGCTACAGCCCATCTCCCCAGCCAGGATTTGTTTTTACCCTGCCTTTGCTGCTTGAGCAGCAAGGAGTTAAGTGTCGCTTGGACAGTCACAGTGTAACTGGGGAGTTCCCAGTTCCAAAAGCATTTAAACCCTTTTTTCACCTTTTCTGAAGAAGTAGAACCAGTTAAGTGGAGAGTTAATCAAAGCTTCCATAAGAACAATGTCTTTTGTTCCCTTTTATCTTTGATCTTGGTTAGAAGAAGCTCAAAGGCTTTCAGTTGAGCTGACTATGCTGTTGGTGGAGCCAGTCCCCAGCTCTGGTTGTAACCCATCTTTGTGCTGTGAGGACAAACCCAAGACATTTGCACATAGCAGCAGATCACAACAGCAGTGGAGTCAAAAGAGCAGGTCGTGTCTCCTATAGCAGCCTGGCTGGGGCAGGGCTTGGGACACATCCCGGGTTCTGCCACCCACTGGGAGATGGGATTGTGCTGAGAGGGGAACCCGGAGAATGTGACTCTGGAGGCAAATGAATGTAATGCTTTTATCAGTGACTGTGGCATAAAATATCAGGTGCTGGCCTGAGCTTAGCAACAGGCAGGGAGGTGGTGGAGGGCTGTGACAATGTCTAGGGCACTGGTGACATTGAGGCTGAACTAAGTCATGGGAGGAAATGGAACAGTACAAAATGCAAAGTCATGCCCTGGAGTCGCTGAACAAACATTTATGCCATGAATTAGGCCCCTGATTTGGGAGTAGACAGGAAAAGGCCTGTGTGTGTTCAGCAGCTCAGGATGCTGCTGTAGATGGCAGCCACAGAGATGTGGCGCCTTCTAAATCCACTGGGATGTGTTTCTGGGAGGGGGAGATGGTGCCAGGGTTGTATTTACAGACCATGCACCAGCCATGCTAAAAGGCAGGTTTAGTTGTAGAGAAGGTGCAGAGAAGAGCTACTGAGGGAATGCAGAGAAGGAGCTGAGAGCACCCTAGCTGGAGAGCCAGGCAGCCAAAAGCAGGCGTGGAGAGGAGATAAGACTGCCCAGGGGGCTTATCAGCACAGAACAGGGGAGCAGCAGCAGATCTGCTGGAGGTGATGGGTGCATTTTGCACAGGAGGGGATTGGCCTGAGCTGGCTGAGAACTGGGAGGATGCTTCAGCTGCTGCAGGAGCAGTGCGGGATGAGTTCCTGGAGCAGAGGAACAGGGACCCTGCCCGTGCTGCGAGAAGGTGGAAGCTGCTGCCCTGCGAGCACCCTGCCTACCACACCGGGTTTGCTCTTGTGGGTGAAGTGCTCCAGCTGGGTACGAGGCCTGGCTGGCCCTGGGTCCCTCACTGAGGGCACTGTCATGGGGCCATGGCTCCCAAGGCTGGGCTCTGCTCCCAAGGAACAAGGGATGGGACAAGAGGAAATGGCCTCAAGCTGCTCCAGCAGAGGGTTAGATGGAGCTGAGGAACAATTCCTTCCCCAAAAGGTGCTCAGGCATTGGAACAGGCTGCCCCAGGCAGTGCTGCAGTCACCATTCCTGGGAGTGCTCATACACCGTGTAGACCTCAGTGCCAGGGGTTAGTGGTGCCCTCGGCAGTGCTGGGCAATGGTTGGAATGGATGATCCTGAGGGTCTTTTCCAACCGGTTGGCTCCATGATTCCATGATTCTCTCAACCTGTCTTCTCCCATGATAGTGAGAAGTTCCTCAGCGCGTCCACTGAGGAGCAATGTTCCCGCAGGAACCAGCGCAGGCACCAGCCTGCCCGAGGCTCCCGCTGCCCATTCAGAGCTGTGCACTGGCAGCCAGCTCATCGCTATGCAGATGTATGCGGCTTTCCCCTCACCCTGCCCCATTTTCTTTCAGCTTCTCTTTTGGATATTCAGCAGTTCCTGCGGGAGTGAGAGCTGAGTCCTGGGAACCATCTGGAACCTTCCAGCCCTGGGCAGACTGGAGCTGGCACCGGCTCCTTGTAGGAGCCTCAGCACCCACACACCATCCCCTGCTGACCCCATCCACCCCACAGCCACTGCCACAGCCTGGTGCCAACCCCCTCCCAGAAGCACGAACATGGAGGGGGCTGGACTGTGTGTACAGTCCAACTGCAACCTGGCACCGGCCAACAGCAAGTGTGCAGGAAGCAGAGTGGAAACACAGCAAGTGCTGCCCAGCGCTGAAAGGAACCGGGACAGGCTGGAGAGGTGGGAACCTCCTGGAGCTCAACCAGGCCCAGGGCAAGGTCCTGCCCCTGGCTCACAGCAATCCCAGCACTGACCCAGGCTGGGGGAGAGTGGCTGGAGCCTGTGGAGTAGGACTTGGGGTGTTGCGTGAGGAGAAGCTTCCCATGACCCAGCTTCAGCGTGCGCTTGAGCCCAGAACCACTTTGTCTGCTGGGTGCACCCCCAGAGCGTGAGCAGCAGCTCAAGGACAGACAGACAGACACAGAGCAGGTAACAGGAACACACATGCACAGGGAGCAGGTAACAGGGATACACACACGCAGAGCAGGTAACAGACACACATAGACACACAGAGCAGGTAACAGGGACACACAGACACACACAGAGCAGGTAACAGGGACACACACACACACACACACAGAGCAGGTAACAGGGACACACACGCACACACACAGAGCAGGTAACAGGGACACACACAGACACACACAGAGCAGGTAACAGGGATACACACACACACAGAGCAGGTAACAGGGACACACACAGACACACACAGAGCAGGTAACAGGGATACACAGAGAGAGACAGGTAACAGGGATACACACACACACACAGAGCACGTAACAGGGATACACAGAGAGAGACAGGTAACAGGGATGCACACACACACACACAGAGCACGTAACAGGGATACACAGAGAGAGACAGGTAACAGGGATGCACACACACACACACAGAGCACGTAACAGGGATACACAGAGAGAGACAGGTAACAGGGATGCACACACACACACACAGAGCACGTAACTGGGATACACAGAGAGAGACAGGTAACAGGGACGCACACAGACACACACAGAGCAGGTAACAGGGATACACAGAGAGAGACAGGTAACAGGGATGCACACACACACACACAGAGCACGTAACAGGGATACACAGAGAGAGACAGGTAACAGGGATGCGCACACACACACACAGAGCACGTAACAGGGATACACAGAGAGAGACAGGTAACAGGGATGCACACACACACACAGAGCAGTTAACGGACACACACACACACAGACACCCCTCCAGCTATGACATGTGTGTCCCCCTCACCATTCCCCACAGCACATGAATCGCTGCTGCGCACACGCGTGTTCATGACTGTGGCGGTACGCGGCTCTGCAGTACCTGTGCGTGCAGCCTGGTTCATGCATCGCATGGCATGCGCGTCAAAGCCCTGCAACACATGCATATGTGGCACGCATGTGGCCACGGAGCATGGTTCTGCAGCACATACCTGCACAGTGCTGAGGCGTGCACTCCTGTGCGTGCGGTTCTGTGCATGCATGCAGGGGCATGGGCAGTGACCCATGTTTGCCCCCCAATGCACTGACCATGGAGGTGCTCCATGGGTGCTTCTCCTCCTGTGACGAGCAGTGACCCTTATAGGCACAGGTACTGGCATCCCCTGGTGCATGTGAAGCCATCCTGCCCTGCCTGAGGTGTCCCCTCGCCCATGGATGCCTTTCACTGAACAGCGTCCCACTGCTGGGGTGTCCGAGCGCTGACAGAATCCCTATTCCTCACGTGCAGAGCCCCATGCAACCCCCAGCTTGCAGCAGAGCCCAAGGACAGGTCAGGGCTGAGCATCCCACTGGCATTCGCAGCCACTCATGCTGCTCCCTACAGCTCTTGAGGGTGCTGGGGACCTAAGCCGCCCAGAGCAAAGGTGGTGAGTCCCTCTCCTGGGGCTGCAGTGGTGCTGCCACAGCTCCTACACTGGGGTCGCTGCCTCACCCTGACACTTTCCATCACAACTAGCTTGGTGCTGGCCCCGCATTACCCTGTGCCTGGGTATGCCCAACAGAAAGCAGCAACCACCAGCCTGGACCCTCCCCAGGAGCTTTCTGGGAAGCTCTGCTGTACAAAAGAAATGCAGGCACGCAGCATTTGGAACAGCAGCGAGTTTAACCAGGCCCAGCCGCATTCCACACAGACCTGTTGCCTCTTCCCTGCCCATCACTGAGTTATGTGAGAGGAAACCCTTGGGATGAAGCTTGTGCCTCCTCTGGGGCGATGTCAGTGGTCCTGGCAGTGTCTTGCCGGGCACTGAGGGCCCGTGATGACAGTGGTGGTGATGGTGATCTTGTTCACTGTCAGCCTGCCTGTGCCGTAAGTGTCAAGATGCGCCTCTCGCTTGTACTCAGAGACTTGCTTGCTAGAGAGGAGATCCCACACAGACACCCTCTGCTCCTGGAATGGCCCACAGGTGATGTAGGAGCCCTCAGACCGCAGGAGGTCCACTATCTGCTGGGGAAGGGTTATGAGATGACTTTCCTTGCTGTCTGTGACCACGCTGCTGGCAGCGCTCAGCAGGTCCTGAATGGTGACTGTCCCAGCACGGTACAGCTCCAGCAGCTCCTGTCTTTTCTCCTTGGGGATGTAGTCAGAGAAGAGCAGGTCCCACACTGACACCCGTCCCCCCTGGAAATCACCCGCTGACACCTCGACTGTGGTGGCCCTCAGGGTCTCTTCCCAGGTCCTGTCCTCCTGCAGCTCAGTGTGCTCAGCTCCTGCAGCCGTCGACTCTGCCCTGGGACTGCTCTCCTTTGCCTTTGCTGCTTCTGCCTTTGACACAATAGTGCTCACCACGGTTTTCACCTGGTCGAGGGTTAACTCTCTGGCCTGGTACAACTCCAGGAGCTCCTTCCTGTTCTCCTCTGGGATGTACTTGGAGTGGAGCAGGTCCCACACTGAGACCTTGTGGCCCCGGTACTCTCCAACATCCAAGTCGACGACTGTGGTTTTCAAGGCTGTTTCCCATGGTTCTTCTTTGGTGGAGTCACCATCCGTCTCTCCTGCTGCTGTCACAGTGTCCTTGTTGGAAGCCTTGACTGCAACATGGAATTTCCTGCCTGTAGATTCCTTTTTCTTGACGAGCGTGGTGGCAACAGTTATTAACTGCTCCAAGGGCAATGTCCTGGCACAGTACAGCTCCAGCAGCTCCTGCCTTTTCTCCTTGGGGATGTAGTCAGAGAAGAGCAGGTCCCACACTGACACCCGTCCCCCCTGGAAATCACCCGCTGACACCTCGACTGTGGTGGCCCTCAGGGTCTCTTCCCAGGTCCTGTCCTCCTGCAGCTCAGTGTGCTCAGCTCCTGCAGCCGTCGACTCTGCCCTGGGACTGCTCTCCTTTGCCTTTGCTGCTTCTGCCTTTGACACAATAGTGCTCACCACGGTTTTCACCTGGTCGAGGGTTAACTCTCCGGCCTGGTACAGCTCCAGGAGCTCCTTCCTGTTCTCCTCTGGGATGTACTTGGAGTGGAGCAGGTCCCACACTGAGACCTTGTGGCCCCGGTACTCTCCAACATCCAAGTCGACGACTGTGGTTTTCAAGGCTGTTTCCCATGGTTCTTCTTTGGTGGAGTCACCATCCGTCTCTCCTGCTGCTGTCACAGTGTCCTTGTTGGAAGCCTTGTCTGCAACATGGAATTTCCTGCCTGTAGATTCCTTTTTCTTGACGAGCGTGGTGGCAACAGTTATTAACTGCTCCAAGGGCAATGTCCTGGCACAGTACAGCTCCAGCAGCTCCTGCCTTTTCTCCTTGGGGATGTAGTCAGAGAAGAGCAGGTCCCACACTGACACCCGTCCCCCCTGGAAATCACCCGCTGACACCTCGACTGTGGTGGCCCTCAGGGTCTCTTCCCAGGTCCTGTCCTCCTGCAGCTCAGTGTGCTCAGCTCCTGCAGCCGTCGACTCTGCCCTGGGACTGCTCTTCTTTGCCTTTGCTGCTTCTGCCTTTGACACAATAGTGCTCACCACGGTTTTCACCTGGTCGAGGATTAACTCTCCGGCCTGGTACAGCTCCAGGAGCTCCTTCCTGTTCTCCTCTGGGATGTACTTGGAGTGGAGCAGGTCCCACACTGAGACCTTGTGGCCCCGGTACTCTCCAACATCCAAGTCGACGACTGTGGTTTTCAAGGCTGTTTCCCATGGTTCTTCTTTGGTGGAGTCACCATCCGTCTCTCCTGCTGCTGTCACAGTGTCCTTGTTGGAAGCCTTGACTGCAACATGGAATTTCCTGCCTGTAGATTCCTTTTTCTTGACGAGCGTGGTGACAACAGTTATCATCTGCTCCAGAGATAACAGCCTTTCATGATACAGCTCCAGCAGCTCCTGCCTTTTCTCCTCAGGGATGTAGTCAGAGAAAAGCAGGTCCCACACTGACACCTGCCTCCCCTGCAAGTCACCAGCTAGCACATCAATGGTGGTAGACTTCAAGGTGTTATCTAGTTGCGCATGTTGTGTTGAAGAATCACCTCCATCCTCCTCTGCCTTTGTCACTGCCCTGTGCGGACCTCTGGCACTGGCCCTGAGTGCGGCATTTGCAGCTGCAGTTCTGTTAATGATGGTGGTGACCACCATGGCCACTTGTTCTGTGGTCAGTATCCCTGCTCTGTACAGCTCCAGCAGCTCCTGCCGCCTCCCTTGAGGGATATGTCTGGAAAAGAGCAGATCCAATATGGAAACCTTTTGCCCCTGGAATTCACCAGCAGTGACATAGATGGTTGCAGACTTCAGGGACTTTCTCAACTGTTGCTCCTGGGAGTGCATGTCCTGAACTGGTCGTGATGGGAGTGATGCTCCCTCCTTGTTGTTGGCTGTAACTGTGGATGAGCTCAGATGCTCATTTTTCGTTCCTGCCCCAGTGATGATGGCGGTGAGGAGGGTGCTCATCTCCGGGATGGTGACTGTCCCTGCCTTGTACTTCCTCAGCAGCTCCTCTCTCTGGTGCTCGGGCACGTCGCGGGAGAAAAGGAGCTCCCAGAGGGTGACGCTCTGTCCCTGGAAGAGCCCCACGCTGAGCGTGGTGCAGGCGGCCTGCAGGGCTTTCCGAGCATCCTTGCTGAGCTGATGGACCACAGAGCCCTTGTCCATCACATGGAGCATCGGCAGCCCTGTGTCTGGGTCGGGCACGCAGCGGCGCAGGAGCTGTGTATAACTGAGGTTCTCATGGGTGTTGGGGTCAAAGCAACTTCTTATTTGGTTCTTGGGGTTAGAAAGGAACTGGCACATCTCCTGGTCAAAGTAGCCGCGCTTGTGGGCCACTTCCACCGGGATGCGGTGGCTGTGCACGGGGTCAATGATGCCGCCAGTGGCCACCTGGGCCTCGAGCAGGCGGACAGCATGCTCCTTCACGATGAACTCGTTCTTCATGGCCTGGAAGAGGGAGATTTGGTGCCCTGTGTATGGCTCCTTGTAGCCTGTGACAGCTCCCTCAGCTGACAGCAGTTTCTCGTAGAAGTCTCTGCCAATGAGTCCTACCTTCAGCGCCTCTTCCACTGACAGCTTCTGGTTACTCACGGGGTCGGTGAGGAGCCCTGAAGCAGCCTGTGCCTCCAGTAGCACCAGGGCTGTGCCAGGAGTCAGCAGCCCCCTTATCATGGCATCATAGATACTCATCTTCTTACTCATGGCCTGGAGGAAGACTCCAGCTATGAAGTTACTCCCACCACCACCCATCTCTTTGTGCTCATCCTCAACCAGGTTACTTCCCATGTCAGTTGACTTATTGTTCTGAGAGGGTCCACTCATCTTCTGCATTGTCTCTGGGGAACAGTCCTGCTACCACGGGCACCGTGTTTATCTGAGGACAGAGAAAGAAATGCCTTGGTGAGACAGAGGTTCTTGTGCAGTTTTCATGGTGTGTGTAAATCACAGAGTCCCAGACCAGTTTGTGTTAGAAGGGACCTTAAAGCTCACCCAGCTCCAGCCCCCTGCCATGGGCAGGGACACCTTCCACTGGAGCAGGGGACTCCAAGCCCCTGTGTCCAACCTGGCCTTGAGCACTGCAGGGATGGGGCAGCCACAGCTTCTCTGGGCACCATGTGCCAGTGCCTCAGCACCCTCACAGGGAAGAGCTTCTGCCCAAGAGCTCATCTCAATCTCCCCTCTGGCAGATTAAAGCCATTCCATTGTCCTGTCCCTCCATCCCTTGTCCAAAACCCCTCTCCAGGTTCCCTGCAGCCCCTTTAGGCACTGGAGCTGCTCTCATGTCTCCCCTTCATACAGCAGAGGGGCAGAATCCCCTTCCTGAGCTGCTGCTCATGCTCTTGGGGTGCAGCCCAGCACATAGTGGGGTTCTGGCTCATCATGACCCATGTGTGCTGCGTCTCTGCTTGTTCTAAGGCCATTGGGTCGTCAGAGCCTCCAGCACCATCCTGTTACACTCCTCTCTCCACCAAAACTGGGGTCTACTGTTGTAGATGTGCTGGCACCAGTCCTGCCCCATGCTGACCTCAGGACTGTGCATGGGCGCTGTCCATGAGAGGGCTCATGGTGCCAGACACCACTCCGGGACTGTCCTAACCATCTCCAGCAACTGGCAGAGTCACTGAGAAGGTTTGTCTGGCCCAGTGCCCTCTCCAGATATTTAGGGAAACAGGAGCAGGGTGTTTGGGATGCTCTGGCTGAGCCCTCTGGCACATGGTGCTCTGTGTCCAGGCCAGGCTCACCCTGAGCTGCTGCCTGTAGCCACCACAGGCTGCCCTGCAGGGACCCAGCCTGCGAGCCCAGCCCTCATGGCTTCGGTGACACCGGGCTCGTGGTTTAACCACACTTTGCAGGTAAAGTGTTTCTCAGGAGCTCCTGTGCCGCGGGACGGGAGAAGCAGTCACTCTTTGCTATGAGCTAATTGCTATGTGGGTAAATGGTCGGTTAAATGAGATACATTTAAGTGAAGAATAGTGAGTGGGTGCCCCAAGGAGCTTTGGGTGCTCTCTCCCATCCAGGCATGGGCTTTGCAATGAGTGTGACCAGTGATGGTAAATCCTGTGGGTACCCTCACCCATGGAAATGCAGCATCCCTCAACCACTGCCCCGGTTGCCTGTCTGAGCTGTACCGGGGGAAGCAGCTATGCCCTGGAGCAGCCATCAGAGCAGCCACCCAGAGTCAGGCAAAAGTCTGTGGACACAGCCTTCTTTCCACCCTGAGCCATAAGCAGACTGTGGAAGGATGAAAAGGGAGGGCAACATGTGAGATATTTCCTGAGTTTCTAAGTCAACCTTTGACTGTTTTCAGCTCAGGGGGTTCCACTGGGCTGGACTTGGACCTGTTAGTCCTCCTTGATGGATGTCTCACATGCTGTCAGTCTCTTTGTAGCATGTAAACTTTCAGCATCTACAGCATTGCAGGGTGATGAGGCCAGTGCCTTGTGAAAACAGCCAAATCGAAACCCAAACCATTCCCTTGGGAACACCCATCTCCCATAACCTGCAGTGAGTGACAGTAATGACACGTTCAGCTCATTATGAGGGTCACAGCTTTAGCTCTGCCTTTTCACCTGACTGGTCTGAAAGTCTCTGAGTCAGTGCGTCTGAGCCATTTAAATATTGGATTGATGCTGGTTGATCATGATGGGCAGAGCCTCATCCCAGCAGCTACAGACAAGCCCAGCCTCTTTAGAGACCATGTCCATGCCTTCAGGCTCTCTACAGCCAGCGGCTCTGCTCCACCAGCCCAGGGGAGCAGCTCCTCTTTCCCCCCTGCCTGGCCCCCCAAATGCAGCTGAGCCCTTCAGGAGGTGATGGGCTGGTGGCACTGTGTCACACCCCAGAGCAGGCAACACCTATGTAGGACATGGATGTCGTGTAAACACCCTATAGAGCAAAGACATTGCCCAACTGTGAGCTGTCATTAGCTGGTCTCTAATCAGACCTCCTGGTGCTGGGGCTTGGCTGCAGCTCCTGGGGCAGGACCTGGTTGTCTTTTCATGCTGTCGCAGCAGCCCAGCCCAAATGGGAGCATTTTTCGAGGAGGGAGCCGAGCTACTGTCCAAGCCATACTCCCCAGCCCCGCTGCATGCTGGAGAGTGAACTGGTGTTGTCCCCCCATCTCAGTGCTCAGCTCCAGCTCAGACCCACCACAAGCCAGTGTTTTCCATCTCAGGTGCCTGCAGGCTCAGGCAGGTCCCTCAACTCTGGCTGCTTCCCTCCCACATCCCAGTGTCCCGTCTGCTCAGAAGTGATGAGGACACAGCTCCATCCAGCCCTGGTGCCACTCTGACACTGTCCCTTCTTAGAAAGGACCAAGTCCTGCCTGGAGACCTCCTGCTCACCAGACCACTGCTGAGCTGCCCTCTGAACATTGGGTTTTGGGGTGGATGCAAGGTCCCTGCATTCCCTACAGGCCCCTGATACTTGCAGGCAGGGTGCCATGACAAAGGGGCTCTCTGGTGGCCTCGATGCCCACTCCAGGCTCTGTCCTACCTGCTGGACATGTATCCAGGGCGGCTGAATCCCCAACAGGCTCTGGTACTCCTCCTCTTCCTCCTCCTCCTGCTGCTGCTCAGCCAGGATGAGCAGCCCAGGCAAGAGCCTGATTTAAATCCTTTCCTTCCCCGCCCTTGGAGATGACAAGGTGACCCTGCCCTGTGAAGAAGTACAGAATCACAAATGACAATCAGACATCTGGCAGGACAGTGTTACAGCAGCCCCAGGAGCCTGGCTTTGGTGGCAGGGGCTGGGCGACAGCGACCAACCCTGGGGACATGGGGCATGATCCTTACTGGAGCCTGGAGCAGAGATGGCTGTGGAGAGAGCAGAGGCATGGTGAGGTCCTGGACTCTGCCATCATCTTCTTCTGGCAGCTGCTCAGCACAACTGCTTGTGGAGCACCCTGCCTGTGGTTTGGCTGCCACAGAGCCCTCCATGGACCTGGGCTTGTTCAGTCTGCCTTTATAGATCCATGGAACCAACTGGGGTGTAAAAGACCTTCAAGACCATCAGGTCCAGCCTTTACCCCAGCACTGCCAAGGCTACCACTAACCCAAGGCACAGAGTGCCTCGGCTACACTGTGTATGAACACTTGCAGGGACAGTGACTCCAGCACTGCCCTGGGCAGCCTGTTCCAATACCTGAGCACCCTTTGGGGCAGGAATTGTTCCTCAGCTCCATCTAACCCTGCCTGGTGCAGCTTGAGGCCGTTTCCTCCTGTCCCATCCCTTGTTCCTTGGGAGCAGAGCCCAGCCTCTCCTGGCTCCATCCTCCAGTCAGGCAGCTGTATAGGGAGCGATCAGGCCCCCCTGAGCCTTCTCTTCTCCAGACTAAATAACTGCAGCCGAGTTCCTTCGCTGGGGCAAGGAGCTGCAGCCATGGCCCTGCAGTTGTCCCTGCTCTGCAGCCAGGACAGAGGCTGAGCCTGTCCCTTGCTCTGGCTATGCTCATGACCATGAAGGTACCAGGGCTGTGGTGACTGTGTTCATGGTGTGTGGAGTGGGTGGTCAGTGCCACTGGATGAAGCAGCCCCAGGATGGAAACCTCTCATGCTCCTGATGAGCCCCGTGCTGCAACCTGTGTCTGCTCAGGAGCTTTGGGCACATGGTGACCAAATGCCTGCTGAGGACTGGAGGGAAGACCTGGACAGGCTGAAGAGGTGGGACCCTGTGAAGAAGTTCTTCCTTTTGAGGGTGCTGAGGTGCTGGCACAGGGTGCCCAGAGAAGCTGTGGCTGCCCCATCCCTGGCAGTGTTCAAGGCCAGGCTGGACAACAGGGGCTTGGAGCACCCTGCTCCAGTGGAAGGTGACCCGTGCCAGCGGTTGGAGCTGTGTGAGCTTTAAGGTCCCTTCCAATGCAAACCATTCCATATTTCCATGATTCTATTACTTGTGCTGCTAGCAGAGGCAGACTCTGCTCTGGCAACTTTGTGCTGAGTAGGGCTGATCTTCAAACATCATGTGTAGCTCTGTGTTCATGTGGGCTGTGCCACAGCCCATCAGACCACAGCCACAGCTCCAGTGAACAACACCCTTGTTCTGGTGCCTGCTTCCATAACAGGACTGGGCTGGGATGTTCTGGTGTGCCAGCACTCATGTAGCTGTGCGTCTGCTTGGCTGTCGACCATGTCTATGGCCACGTGTGTTCATGACCATGTGTGTGTTCCCGTCAAGTGCAAGCGTGTCCCTGCCTCTGCCTGTGGGTGACTGTGTGCACAACTTTGTGAGAGTGTGTACATGCGTGACTGTGTGCGCAAGGGACAGGCTGCGCCTATGCTGGGGTGAGCATGTGCATGTGCTGTGCGTGTGCTCCGTCCCCAGCCCATGTGGGTGTGTGTGACGGTGTCTCTGTGCACAGGAGGTGCTGCCCCTGCCCTCCCTTGCTCGTGTCCTGCTTTGGGTGCACATTCCTGCCTGCGTAGGTGCTGCCAGACTGGATGATCTGCACACAGATGTTTTCCCTCTGACTCACGGAGGCTGTTTTGGGGAACACACCCAGGCAGGAGGTCCTTGTTCACAAGGGTAAGGTGGTCACAGGACCCACTTCTGTTGTTCTGAGTCCTCTGTAGCTCTTCCTGGCCTGACACCTCTCTGCAGCCGGCGTTATGTGGCACTTCCTAATTGCAGCATAATCACAGCTCCACTAATTGCTCTTCCCTGTATATTCAGCTTTTCCAGCTGGGCTCCAGCAGGAGCTTCATCCTGGTTGCACCCATGCAGGGGTGCAGAGGGTACCTGGGCCAAGCAGGAGGGTCCAGTGCCTCTGAGCACCCAAAGGCGGTGCTGAGCTGCCTAGATGAGCACCCACGAGGTGCTGTTCTGTGTGGGTCCCCCAGCTCCTCACACAGGGACCCCCCAGCTCCTCACACAGGGATGCTCCTCTCAGCCCTACCACTGACACTGGACCACAACCAGGAGCTGGCCCAGCTCTTTCAGACCCCTCTGAAGTGCTGGTGGTTGGTGGTTGCCCTCAAAGCTGCATTATGGTGCATTTGTCAAATCAAGGCTGTGGTTTATCTCTGACAGTGGATGCCTTGTCCTGAGCTGGAGCCCAGGTCCCTTTACAGCCACGGAGAACACACCAGGATGCTCTCACATCCCCAAGCGGGACTCCTCTGACCACTTGAACATCTCTTTTGTAGGGTGGGTACATAAAGCAAATACCAGTCATGGAATCATAGAATCATAGAATAGTGAGGGTTGGAAAGGAGCTTAAGATCATCCAGTTCCAGCCACCTGCCATGGGCAGGGACACCTCACACTAAACCATGTTACCCAAGGCTCTGTCCAACCTGGCCTTGAACACCGCCAGCAATGGAGGATTCACAACTTCCCTGGGCAACCCATTCCAGTGCCTCACCACCCTTACAGTAAAGAATTTCTTCCTCATATCCAATCTAAACTTCCCCTGTTGAAGTTTTAACCCATTACCCCTTGTTCTATCACTACAGTCCCTAATGAATAATCCCTCCCCAGCATCCTTACAGCCCCCCTTCAGATACTGGAAGGCTGCTCTGAGGTCTCCACACAGCCTTCTCTCCTCCAGGCTGAACAGCCCCAGTCACTGGGACCTTCTCTGCCTTGGCTGCCTGCTGCAGATGGGGTGACCCGAGCTACACACAAACATCTCCTGTGGTGGATCAGCCCTAAAACCTCACCTCCTCCTTAGCATGCCGGTCTCTGAGCTGCCTCCCCCGGCCCTACCAGATGGCTTCAACAGAGTAGAACTAAATGGAAATGCTGGTGCCTTACCTTGACACCACTCCTGATTGTGCCCTCTTTAGAGAACAAGGCTCCATCTTCCCCAGAGAGGAGTGAGTCGTTAATCCTGCACCTCCCTCCCTCCCTCCCTGCCTGTTTCTGGGATGTGACAGATAGCAGGGGATGGAACTGGATGAGCTTTAAGGTCTTTTCCAACCCAAACCAGTCCACAAGTCTATGTGGTGCAGCATTTTGGGACCCCTATGTGTGGCGCTGTATGGGGGATTGCTACCATCAATAATAATAATGAGAGAAATAACAAGGGAAGAGAATACAACCTCTCACCACCCACCGACTGATACCCAGCCCGACTGAGCAGTGATCTAGCCCTTCTGGGTAACTGCCCCCAGTTTATATAGTGGGCATGATGTGCTGTGGTATGGAATACCTCTTTGGCTAGTTTGGGTCAGGTGTCCTGTCTCTGCTTCCTCCTGGCTCACCCTCCTCCCTGGCACAGCCTGAGACTCAGAGAGTCCTTGGTCAGAGTAAACATTACTGAGCAGTAACCGAAACCATTGGTGTTATCAGCGCTGTTCCCAGGCCAAAAGTCAAAAACACAGCACTGCACCAGCTACTAAGAAGGAGGAAAATGACTGCTACTGCTGAACCTAGGACAACCCCCCGGTCCCTCAGCCGTTCCCCATCACACTGTGCTCCAGGCCCTGCTCCAGCTCCATTGCCCCTCTCTGGCCCTGCTCCAGCACCTCAATGTCTCTCCTGTAGTGAGGGGCCCAGAGCTGAACACAGGATTCAAGATGCAGCCTCGCCAGTGCCCAGTGCAGGGTCACAATCACTGCCCTGGCCCTGCTGCCACACTGGTGCTGATACAGGCCAGGATGCGGTTGCCACCTTGGCTACCTGGGCCAGGAAATCATCAACAGCCGGTTCCCCGCTGCCCGGTGCAACCCGCTGTGTGGAGCTGGCACCCGGGGACTCCCAGTGGCAGCATGTCCCAGGCATGGAGCCACCCGCTCAGCAGCATGTGGGTGCGGAGCTGTCTCGGGACCTGGGAGCTTCCCATGGGTGCCGCCTCTCCCAGTCAGCTGAGTGATGCTGTTGAGGGCAAGAAAAACAAATCCATCCCCTTCCAGAAGGCGCAAGGAGCCAGGCAAGGCCAGGAGCCAGGGATGGGCAGGGGCAGGCAGCGGTGGGCAAACAGAAAAGACAAAAATCTTCTTTATTCTGCTTTGGAGAGAAGTGATTGCACAACCCGAATCACTGTGTAAAAGAAGCTCTCAAACATCCTCTACCCTGACACGTGATTCCAGGGAAACAGGGATCGTCAGGACTTGTACTAGTGTTTCAGGTCACTGGCCCAGGGTGGGGAGGAAGATAAGCCAGGGTGCTGGGAGTCTACCATGGCTCCAACTGTTCTGCCACCCTGGCCAGGGAACTGGCTTGTCATTTGGCTTCCCAGCTTCCTGGAGATTTTCCTCAGCAGTTTCTGGGAACACGAGAAGGATATGTGTTTATGAACAGAGGGAGGGGGGTTCTGCTCTGACAGCACAGGTACAGCTTCCTTCTCTGGTGGGGGCCATGAGAGTCAGGATCGCAGGCTGGTTTTGGGTGGGAAGGGACCTTAAAGCTCCTCCAGCTCCTCTGAGTACCAGCACAGCCCCTCTGCCTGCCTGCACCCCTGCCCACATCCTCACCCATGAGTCTCCTACTCAGACCCAGGACTGGGGAAGAAGTCACCACCCCACCAGCCACATGGGCTGTAACACACGGTCCCACTCCAGCCCCTCGCGTGGAGTCCCTCACTTGTACCAGACCTCCCAGGATATGTTTTCTTGGGACATGGACTGTGGACAGCCCCCAAATCCAGAGAGCTGAGCCCCCCCACCAGACACTGCGGGAACCCTCATGGTTCCATCCATTGCAGCTGGAAAGCCCTGGTATGCGTGCGGTTTCTTGATAGTCCATCAATTAGTACCAGGCTTGTTTCTGGCTATAATCTTCATTAACACTAATTGTTCAGGTTTTATCTGTCTGTGTTTGCTGCTTCTGTCCACTTAACAACTTAACAGAAGAAATAAGCATCTCCTCACTCCAAGTATCCTGACTGACTGGTGTGACTGGCCAGGTTGGTTTCCATCACTGAGTCATTTGTCAATCAGGTTTACTCCTGTGTTGGGTTTGGTGGCTTTTTGACCAAATTCCTCAAAAGAGCGGGTATCTTCCTTCTACTGCCTTGCAACACCAAAGCCCCACTGACCACCAATGCTGGGCCACTGCTGAGACCCACTCACAGCCCCATGAAGGAGCTCGGTCTCATCTCTGGGTGTTATGTGGTGCCTTTGGATGGACACAGCTTCTGTGGTTTTTACCCTGATGTGGGCATGTTCCCTCCCTAATCCAAACCTCTGGTTTATTCTGACCACTGCTGAGCACACACCAGGTAATCTGTGATAATTGAGCCTGGAGAAGAGAAGGCTCTGAGGAGACCTTAGAGCAGGTCCAGTGCCTAAAGGGGCTCCAGGAAAAGGGACTCCATGAAAACTGGAGAGGGCTTTGGACAGGGGCCTGTAGGGACAGGACAAGGAAATGGGTTTAACCTGCCAGAGGGGAGATTGAGATAAGATCTTAGGCAGAAGTTCTTCCCTGTGAGGGTGCTGAGGCACTGGCACAGGGTCCCCAGAGGAGCTGTGGCTGCCCCATCCCTGGTAGTGTTCAAGGCCAGGTTGGATGGGACTTGGAGCAACCTGCTCTAGTGGAAGGTGTCCCTGCCTGTGGCAGGGGGTTGGAACTGGAGGAGCTCTAAGGTCTGTTCCAACCCAAACCATTCTGTGATTCTGTGACTTCTCTCCTGTTAATTTCTCCCATCCCTTTGTGAGCCTGTGCAAACCTCCAGGCTACGCAGCCAGTTGTGGCAGGAGTTCCACAGCTACTCCTGTTTCCAGCTATCAGCTGTACAAGCTGTGGTAGAAAAGCCCATTTTCCAGGACATTACTTGGTTAATTAAGGCAAATGACCCAGGGTCATGCATTTAAGGGGAGTAAGCTTCCTTCTAATAACAGTAGTAGAATTACTTAGCCCTGACCTCCATAGCAGAGTGGTTGTGGGGCTGCCTCCGCTCCAGGAGTGCAGCGCATGGACCAGGTCAGGTCAGAACAAGTAACACGGCACAGCAACATGAGGCCCAGAGCAGAGCCTCTAGAGAAGCCCCATGGAGAAGTGGAGGAGAGAAAGCACAGCCTGTGGGTGAACTGAAGGTACATACAACTGTGAGACCAAACTGCTCCGAGATGAGGGTGTTTACAGACCAGACACCACCAGCAAACAACAAGGCTGAGAGATTAAGTGTAAGCAAAAGTAATGTATCGCACCCCAGCAACACTTAACACCAGCCTGGAAAGTGCCTGCATGTAAACCTGATTTCCGGGCAACATCCAAGCTTGAAAACTTCCAAATCAATAGTGCCCTGCAAATTTGCTAGGAAGAATGTTCTTCATGTATAAAAAAAGAGAATAAAGGAGAATAAAACCCCCATTCACACTACAGCTCACATAGGACAGGAGACACAGTGGATGAGGGAAATGAGGACACCATATGTCATCAAAGTGACCTGAGATAACCCAAGCAGATCCCTGTGTTCCTCAAAGACTGGAGAAGGCAAAGGCTTAACACACAAGGAAGAAATTCTTTACTGTTAGGGTGGTGAGGCACTGGAATGGGTTGCCCAGGGAAGCTGTGAATGCTCCATCCCTGGTGGTGTTCAAGGCCAGGCTGGACAGAGCCTTGGGTGGCATGGTTTAGTGGGAGGTGTCCCTGCCCATGGCAGGGGGGTTGGAAATTGATGATCTTAAGGACCTTTCCAACCCTAACTAATATATGATTCTATGACAGTGTACCACAGGGCTTAGGGGAGACATATAAAAGCTCTGCCTGATGAGAGTAGGTTATAGAAAAGAAAAGAAAACAATAAAGAAGATCTTTAAATGGAAATAGAACTTTAAAAAATAGGATAAAAACAAGAAAGCAAACTATGAAAACCAAAACATAAACATAAACCACCGATCAGCACTGAAACAGGACAAAACCAGAAAAAGTTTGACATTTATGTACTAGAAATACTGAGAAAATAAAAACCCGTGTCTGGGTCAGGCACGCAGCGGCGCAGGAGCTGCATGTAGGTGAGGTTCTCGTGGGTGTTGGGGTCGAAGAAGCCCTTGGTGTCGTCGCTGGGGTCCGAGAGGACCTGGTTCATCTGCTGGTCGAAGTAGCCGCGCTGGTAGGCCACCTCCACGGGCAGGCGGTGGCTGTGCACAGGGTCGACGATGCCGCCCGTGGCGATCTGGGCCTCCAGCAGGCGGATGCCGTGCTCCTTGACGATGAGCTCCTTCTGCATGGCCTGGAAGAGGGAGATCTGCTCCCCGGTGTAGGGGTCGGTGTAGCCCGTCACGGCGCGCTCGGCCGACAGCAGCTTCTCGTGCAGCTCGCTGCCCACCAGCCCCGAGGAGACAGCCTCGTCCACGGAGAGCTTCCTGTTGGCCAGCGGGTCCACCAGGAAGCCGGTGGCAGCCTGCGCCTCCAGCAGCACCAGGGCCGTGCCCTGCCTCAGGATGCCCTTCCACATGGCCTGGTAGATGCTCATCTTCTCCAGCTTGCCGGGCTCGGCTTTGGAGGGCACCAGCACGCCGGCGATGCAGCCCGTGCCCGCCAGGTAGCGCTTGACGGAGGCCATTTCCGTCACCTCCGCCACCGTCTTGGCGCCCTGCACCAGGTCGGCCAGCGTGTCCTTGTCGATGATGCCTGAGTCCGCCAGGTCCGAGGCGGTCACCTGCCTCCTGAGGCCCGTGAACTTCACCGCGCTGCTGCGCTCCACCGCCTCCTGCACCAGGGCCGTCAGGAGCGCTGCCAGCTCGTCCAGCGCCAGGCTCCCGGCCCTCAGCTGCCCCAGCAGCTCCTGCCTCTTGGCCTCGCACACGTACCTGGACAAGAGGAGCTCCCACAGGGAGACCTTCCTGCCGCGGAAGCTGCTGGCCGGGACCTCGACGGTGCGCGACTGCAGGGACCGCTGCAGCTCCAGCTCACGCTCACGCTCCTGCTCCCGCTCCCGCTCCCGCTCCCACTCGTGCCGGCAGCTCACGGGCTCGCCGTTCTGGGCGGGAACCGGCGCCGGGGCCTCCCGCTGCTCAGCCTCAGTGATGATGGTGGTGAGGAGGGTGCTCATCTCCGAGATGGTGACTGTCCCCGCCTTGTAGCGGCGCAGCAGGTCCTGGCGCCGGTGCTCGGGCACGTAGCGGGAGAAGAGGAGCTCCCAGAGGGTGACGCTCTGTCCCTGGAAGAGCCCCACGCTGAGCGTGGTGCGGGCGGCCTGCAGGGCTTGGCGGGCCTCCTCGCTCAGCTGGTGGAGCACGGAGCCCTTGTCCGTCAGCTGCAGCATCAGCAGCCCCGTGTCCGGGTCGGGCACGCAGCGGCGCAGGAGCTGCATGTAGGTGAGGTTCTCGTGGGTGTTGGGGTCGAAGAAGCCCTTGGTGTCGTCGCTGGGGTCCGAGAGGACCTGGTTCATCTGCTGGTCGAAGTAGCCGCGCTGGTAGGCCACCTCCACGGGCAGGCGGTGGCTGTGCACAGGGTCGACGATGCCGCCCGTGGCGATCTGGGCCTCCAGCAGGCGGATGCCGTGCTCCTTGACGATGAGCTCCTTCTGCATGGCCTGGAAGAGGGAGATCTGCTCCCCGGTGTAGGGGTCGGTGTAGCCCGTCACGGCGCGCTCGGCCGACAGCAGCTTCTCGTGCAGCTCGCTGCCCACCAGCCCCGAGGAGACAGCCTCGTCCACGGAGAGCTTCCTGTTGGCCAGCGGGTCCACCAGGAAGCCGGTGGCAGCCTGCGCCTCCAGCAGCACCAGGGCCGTGCCCTGCCTCAGGATGCCCTTCCACATGGCCTGGTAGATGCTCATCTTCTCCAGCTTGCCGGGCTCGGCTTTGGAGGGCACCAGCACGCCGGCGATGCAGCCCGTGCCCGCCAGGTAGCGCTTGACGGAGGCCATTTCCGTCACCTCCGCCACCGTCTTGGCGCCCTGCACCAGGTCGGCCAGCGTGTCCTTGTCGATGATGCCTGAGTCCGCCAGGTCCGAGGCGGTCACCTGCCTCCTGAGGCCCGTGAACTTCACCGCGCTGCTGCGCTCCACCGCCTCCTGCACCAGGGCCGTCAGGAGCGCTGCCAGCTCGTCCAGCGCCAGGCTCCCGGCCCTCAGCTGCCCCAGCAGCTCCTGCCTCTTGGCCTCGCACACGTACCTGGACAAGAGGAGCTCCCACAGGGAGACCTTCCTGCCGCGGAAGCTGCTGGCCGGGACCTCGACGGTGCGCGACTGCAGGGACCGCTCCAGCTCCAGCTCACGCTCACGCTCCTGCTCCCGCTCCCGCTCCCGCTCCCACTCGTGCCGGCAGCTCACGGGCTCGCCGTTCTGGGCGGGAACCGGCGCCGGGGCCTCCCGCTGCTCAGCCTCAGTGATGATGGTGGTGAGGAGGGTGCTCATCTCCGAGATGGTGACTGTCCCCGCCTTGTAGCGGCGCAGCAGGTCCTGGCGCCGGTGCTCGGGCACGTAGCGGGAGAAGAGGAGCTCCCAGAGGGTGACGCTCTGTCCCTGGAAGAGCCCCACGCTGAGCGTGGTGCGGGCGGCCTGCAGGGCTTGGCGGGCCTCCTCGCTCAGCTGGTGGAGCACGGAGCCCTTGTCCGTCAGCTGCAGCATCAGCAGCCCCGTGTCCGGGTCGGGCACGCAGCGGCGCAGGAGCTGCATGTAGGTGAGGTTCTCGTGGGTGTTGGGGTCGAAGAAGCCCTTGGTGTCGTCGCTGGGGTCCGAGAGGACCTGGTTCATCTGCTGGTCGAAGTAGCCGCGCTGGTAGGCCACCTCCACGGGCAGGCGGTGGCTGTGCACAGGGTCGACGATGCCGCCCGTGGCGATCTGGGCCTCCAGCAGGCGGATGCCGTGCTCCTTGACGATGAGCTCCTTCTGCATGGCCTGGAAGAGGGAGATCTGCTCCCCGGTGTAGGGGTCGGTGTAGCCCGTCACGGCGCGCTCGGCCGACAGCAGCTTCTCGTGCAGCTCGCTGCCCACCAGCCCCGAGGAGACAGCCTCGTCCACGGAGAGCTTCCTGTTGGCCAGCGGGTCCACCAGGAAGCCGGTGGCAGCCTGCGCCTCCAGCAGCACCAGGGCCGTGCCCTGCCTCAGGATGCCCTTCCACATGGCCTGGTAGATGCTCATCTTCTCCAGCTTGCCGGGCTCGGCTTTGGAGGGCACCAGCACGCCGGCGATGCAGCCCGTGCCCGCCAGGTAGCGCTTGACGGAGGCCATTTCCGTCACCTCCGCCACCGTCTTGGCGCCCTGCACCAGGTCGGCCAGCGTGTCCTTGTCGATGATGCCTGAGTCCGCCAGGTCCGAGGCGGTCACCTGCCTCCTGAGGCCCGTGAACTTCACCGCGCTGCTGCGCTCCACCGCCTCCTGCACCAGGGCCGTCAGGAGCGCTGCCAGCTCGTCCAGCGCCAGGCTCCCGGCCCTCAGCTGCCCCAGCAGCTCCTGCCTCTTGGCCTCGCACACGTACCTGGACAAGAGGAGCTCCCACAGGGAGACCTTCCTGCCGCGGAAGCTGCTGGCCGGGACCTCGACGGTGCGCGACTGCAGGGACCGCTCCAGCTCCAGCTCACGCTCACGCTCCTGCTCCCGCTCCCGCTCCCACTCGTGCCGGCAGCTCACGGGCTCGCCGTTCTGGGCGGGAACCGGCGCCGGGGCCTCCCGCTGCTCAGCCTCAGTGATGATGGTGGTGAGGAGGGTGCTCATCTCCGAGATGGTGACTGTCCCCGCCTTGTAGCGGCGCAGCAGGTCCTGGCGCCGGTGCTCGGGCACGTAGCGGGAGAAGAGGAGCTCCCAGAGGGTGACGCTCTGTCCCTGGAAGAGCCCCACGCTGAGCGTGGTGCGGGCGGCCTGCAGGGCTTGGCGGGCCTCCTCGCTCAGCTGGTGGAGCACGGAGCCCTTGTCCGTCAGCTGCAGCATCAGCAGCCCCGTGTCCGGGTCGGGCACGCAGCGGCGCAGGAGCTGCATGTAGGTGAGGTTCTCGTGGGTGTTGGGGTCGAAGAAGCCCTTGGTGTCGTCGCTGGGGTCCGAGAGGACCTGGTTCATCTGCTGGTCGAAGTAGCCGCGCTGGTAGGCCACCTCCACGGGCAGGCGGTGGCTGTGCACAGGGTCGACGATGCCGCCCGTGGCGATCTGGGCCTCCAGCAGGCGGATGCCGTGCTCCTTGACGATGAGCTCCTTCTGCATGGCCTGGAAGAGGGAGATCTGCTCCCCGGTGTAGGGGTCGGTGTAGCCCGTCACGGCGCGCTCGGCCGACAGCAGCTTCTCGTGCAGCTCGCTGCCCACCAGCCCCGAGGAGACAGCCTCGTCCACGGAGAGCTTCCTGTTGGCCAGCGGGTCCACCAGGAAGCCGGTGGCAGCCTGCGCCTCCAGCAGCACCAGGGCCGTGCCCTGCCTCAGGATGCCCTTCCACATGGCCTGGTAGATGCTCATCTTCTCCAGCTTGCCGGGCTCGGCTTTGGAGGGCACCAGCACGCCGGCGATGCAGCCCGTGCCCGCCAGGTAGCGCTTGACGGAGGCCATTTCCGTCACCTCCGCCACCGTCCTGGCGCCCTGCACCAGGTCGGCCAGCGTGTCCTTGTCGATGATGCCTGAGTCCGCCAGGTCCGAGGCGGTCACCTGCCTCCTGAGGCCCGTGAACTTCACCGCGCTGCTGCGCTCCACCGCCTCCTGCACCAGGGCCGTCAGGAGCGCTGCCAGCTCGTCCAGCGCCAGGCTCCCGGCCCTCAGCTGCCCCAGCAGCTCCTGCCTCTTGGCCTCGCACACGTACCTGGACAAGAGGAGCTCCCACAGGGAGACCTTCCTGCCGCGGAAGCTGCTGGCCGGGACCTCGACGGTGCGCGACTGCAGGGACCGCTCCAGCTCCAGCTCACGCTCACGCTCCTGCTCCCGCTCCCACTCCCACTCGTGCCGGCAGCTCACGGGCTCGCCGTTCTGGGCGGGAACCGGCGCCGGGGCCTCCCGCTGCTCAGCCTCAGTGATGATGGTGGTGAGGAGGGTGCTCATCTCCGAGATGGTGACTGTCCCCGCCTTGTAGCGGCGCAGCAGGTCCTGGCGCCGGTGCTCGGGCACGTAGCGGGAGAAGAGGAGCTCCCAGAGGGTGACGCTCTGTCCCTGGAAGAGCCCCACGCTGAGCGTGGTGCGGGCGGCCTGCAGGGCTTGGCGGGCCTCCTCGCTCAGCTGGTGGAGCACGGAGCCCTTGTCCGTCAGCTGCAGCATCAGCAGCCCCGTGTCCGGGTCGGGCACGCAGCGGCGCAGGAGCTGCATGTAGGTGAGGTTCTCGTGGGTGTTGGGGTCGAAGAAGCCCTTGGTGTCGTCGCTGGGGTCCGAGAGGACCTGGTTCATCTGCTGGTCGAAGTAGCCGCGCTGGTAGGCCACCTCCACGGGCAGGCGGTGGCTGTGCACAGGGTCGACGATGCCGCCCGTGGCGATCTGGGCCTCCAGCAGGCGGATGCCGTGCTCCTTGACGATGAGCTCCTTCTGCATGGCCTGGAAGAGGGAGATCTTTTTTCCTGTGCAGGGATCAGTGTAACCCATCACTGCTTTCTCCGCAGAGAGAAGTTTCTTCTGGAGCTCACTTCCTACGAGCCCTGAGGAGATTGCTTCATTCACAGAGAGCTTCTTGTTAGCGACTGGGTCAATGATGAAGCCGGTGGCAGCCTGCGCCTCCAGCAGCACCAGGGCCGTGCCCTGCCTCAGGATGCCCTTCCACATGGCCTGGTAGATGCTCATCTTCTCCAGCTTGCCGGGCTCGGCTTTGGAGGGCACCAGGATGCCAGCAATGCTTCCTGTTCCTTCAAGGTATTTTCTCACACTGTCCATCTGAGATATTTCTTCTGCCGTCTCCCTTCCTTTGTGTAGTTTTTCCATCGTTTCTTCTGTAATTATCTTTGCACTGAGAAGTTCTGATGCTGTGATTTGCTGTCTGATTCCTTGGAACCAGACATCACTTCTGCTTTCTTCTTTTTCTTTAATGATGTTTAGTATTGTTTCAATGATTCCTTGGATAATGTGATGGGATTCCTCTTTGTATTTTTTCACCAGCTCTTTTCTCTTCTCCTCAGTGATGTACTCAGAGCAGAGAAGTTCCCACAGTGATAATACCTGTCCTCTGTATTTTCCAACAGGCACTTGCACCTTTGTAGACAACAGGGCTGTTTTTGTTTGCTCATCAATGTAGAAATAGTCCTCATTCTTTTCCATGACCTGCAGAAGGTACAAGCCAGTTTCTCTGTCTTTGGAACATCTCTGCAGGAGCTGACAGTAACTGATCTTCTCACGAGTGTTTGGATCTATAAAACCTTTGCTGCCATGGTCGGGATCAGACAGCATGAGGAACATGTCATCGTCCAAGTGTCCACGCTGGTAGGCCACCTCCATGGGTAGGCGGTGGCTGTGCATGGGGTCAATGATGCCGCCCGTGGCGATCTGGGCCTCAAGCAGGTGAGTGCTGTGTTCCTTGACTGTCATCTTCTGCTTTATGGCCTGGAAGAGTGACATTTTCTTTCCTGTTTGAGGATCTGTGTATCCTGTCACTGCTTTCTCTGCTGACAGGAGCTGCTTGTGGAAGTTGCTCCCCACCAGTCCGGACAAGATGGCCTCGTCCACGGAGAGCTTCTTATTTTTCAGTGGATCAATGAGGAATCCAGTGGCAGCCTGTGCCTCCAGCAGCCCCAGAGCACACTGCTCCGTGAGAAGGCCCTTCTTCAGGGCCTGGTAGATGCTCATCTTCTCTTTCCTTGATGGGAGTAGAATCCCAGCAATGCATCCAGTGCCCTCTAAGTACCTCTTGATGGTGTCCCTCTTGGTGAGGCTGGCAAGCGTGAGACTTCCGTCCTGGAGCTGCTCTAGAGTTTTCTTGTCAATGATCTCAGAGTTAAACAATTCTGATATCGACACATCCCCCCGGAGTCCTTTCACCTTGAGGGCTTCTGCTCTTTGCTCTGTGTCCTCAATGATTCTGAAGAGGAGGGCTGTAAGGTCTTCCAGTGTTAGGGTTTTGCACTTGTACTGCATCACCAGCTCTTTCCTTTTCTGCTCGGAGATGTAATGAGAGCAGAGAATTTCCCAGATGGAAACTGTCTGGTCCTTAAATTTTCCAACTTTGATGCTAAGGGGCTTTGAGCGCAAATCCTGCTTTGTAAACTCATCAATGTAGAAGTACCTTCCTCCCTCCTGTACAACCTGTAGCATGTACAGCCCAGACTCTGAATCTTGGACACATCTCTCCAGGAGCTGCAGGTAGGTGAGGTTCTCATGGGTGTTAGGGTCGAAGAAGCCCTTGGTGTCATCACTGGGGTCCGAGAGGATCTGGTTCATCTCCTGGTTGAAGTACCCACGCTGGTAGGCCACCTCGACTGGGATGCGGTGGCTGTGCACAGGGTCGATGATGCCGCCGGTGGCGATCTGGGCCTCGAGCAGGCGGATGCCATGGCTCTTCACGATCAGTCCTTGGTTCATGGCTTCAAACAGGGACATTGGGGCTTTTGTGTAGGGATCGGTATAGCCTGTCACGGCCCGCTCTGCACAGAGCAGCTTTTCGAAAACCTCCCCTCCAATTAGACCTGCAGCGAATGCTTCCTCCACTGAGAACTTCTGGTTCTTCTCTGGGTCAATGATGTAGCCAGTGGCAGCCTGTGCCTCCAGCAGCACCAGTGCTGTCCCTGGCCTCAGGATTCCCTTCCTCATGGCCTGGTAGATGCTCATCCTCACATTGCTTGGCTGTATGAGGACCCCTGCTATGAAATTGCTGCCCTCCAGGTACCTGCGGACAGAGTCCATTTCAGTGACTTCTTTGACTGTTTTCTTCCCCTGGTTGAGCTCATCGAGGGTTTTCTTGTCTATCAGTTGGGATTGGAAGAGGTCACTGGCAGAAACTCTTTTCCGCAGGCCCTTGAACGCAAACTTCTTTCCTTGTGTCTCTGTCTCTTTGATGATTGTGGTGACAATTGTGATAATTTCATGCAGCACTTCAGTGTTCTCGTCTTTGTACCTTTGCACCAGCTCTCTTCTCTTGCTGTCTGAGAGGTATTCAGAGTTGAGAAGGTCCCAGACTGACACTGTCTGTCCTTTGAAGCGCCCTATGTTGACACAGACAGTCACAGACTTCAGCACTTCCATGGTCTGCTCATCCACATAGAACATCGCATTTTCGGACAGGGAAAGGAGCCAGAGACCTGACTCAGGCTCCTGAAAGCATCTGTCCTTCAGCTGCTGGTAGGTCACGTTCTCCTTTGTGTTTGGATCAAAAAAGATTTTGGTGCTGTCATCCAGCTGGGACAGGGTTTGGTTGAGGTCCTCGTCGTAGAAGCCGTACCTGTACGCAGCCTGGAGTGGAAGGTGCAGGTGGTGAATGGGATCAATGATCCCTCCAGTGGCCAGCTGGGCCTCTACCAAGGGAACAGCCTCTCCCAGAGGAATTAGCTCCTTCCTGAGCGCTTGGCACAGGGAGATGGGGTTTCCGGTGTAGGGGTCTGTGTAGCCGGTCACTGCCCGCTCGGCCAGGAGGAGCTTCTCAGTGAGCTCTTCACCCACTACAGCAGCTCTCACTGCATCCCTCACATTGAGTCTCTGGTTTGTTGCTGGGTCACTCAGGTACCCTGTGGCTGCCTGAGCTTCCAGCAGCCTCAGAGCAGCCCCAGGGAGGAGCAGATGGTCCTTCATAGCATCATAAAAGCTCATCTTCTTTTTGGACGCCTCTATGAATACCCCAGCAATGCTGCCCGTGCCCTGCAAGTACCTTTTCACACTCTCCATCGCAGCCACCTCCTCAGGAGTTCGTATGCCCTGGGCCAGTTCTTCAAATGTCTTCTTCGTAATGATGCCAGCATCAAGCAGCCACACTGCAGGGACGTTGCCCCGCAGGCCCTCCAAGGTGATCTGGGTGTGGGCTTTCATCTCCATCTCCCCAACCAACCTGAGCACAAGAGCAACCAGCTCCTGCAGTGACATTTCCTCAGACCGGAACCTCTCCACAAAGTCCCTCCTCCTCTGCTCCTCAGTGAAATACCCAGAGTGGATTAGTTCCCACAGGGAGACCCCTCTCTCCTTCACCATGGTTTCCTCAAAGATCCGCTGGATTTCTTCGTCACTGTGGGCAGGAGCAGCTGCCTGTGTCAGAGGCAGCAAGTGGAAGCCGGAGACCTCATCCTTCTGGCAGCGCTTGATCAGCTCTGCATAGCTCATGGTCTCTTTGCTGTCTGGGACACAGAAGGCTCTGTTATCATCACTGGGCTTAGAAAGGGCCTTGCTCATGTCCTCATCCAGGCACCCTCGCTTCTTTGCAGATTCTATGGGGATATAGTGGCCACAAGTTGGGTCAATGATACCTCCTGTAGCCATCTGCACCTCCATTAACTGTATGGCCTGTTTGTCTGCGATCAGGCCCTTCTTCATCGCCTGGAAGAGGGGTATCTTCTTGCCTGTGAAAGGATCTTTATAGCCTGTGACAGCCCCTTCTGCATGCTGCAGCTTCTCATGGACTTCTGGTCCAATGACTCCCTCCCTGATGGCATCGTCCACACAGAGCTTCTGGTTGTTGACTGGGTCGATGATGAAGCCTGAGGCAGCCTGGGCCTCCAGCAGTGGGAGGGCCACTCCTGGTAGCATGATGTTTTGCTTCATGGCTTCATAAATGCTTATCCTCTGATTTGATGGCTGGAGAACGATCCCCCCTATGCTGCCAGAGCCGTAGAGGTACTTTCTGACAGAGTCCATATGCAGTACCTCTGCTGGTGTGACGGCTCCCTCCAGCACCCTCTCAAACAGGGCCCTGTCAATGACACCGGTCTCCATCAGGTGGTAGGCACTGACACTGCCCCTCATGGCTGGGAACTTGATAGGTGCCCATCTTTTCATTTCCTCCTCCAGCATGGCTCGGATTTGTTCCATGGTGAGCTTCCGCAGCTGGTAGTGGTTGAATATCTCCCAGCGCTTCCCCTCACTGAAGTACTCGGAGTTCAGGAGGTCCCACACGGAGACCTTCTCTCCCTGCAACCGTCCAAACCTGACTGGCAGCCAGGAGCTCTTGAACACCTGTCTGGTGGCTTCATCTATGAACTGGCGCTTTCTGCTGTTCAGGGGCAGGAGGCAGAGCCCGGTGGACGGCTCTGTGATGCACTTCTCCTTCAGCTGCAGGTAGGTGAGGTTCTCGTGGGTGTTGGGGTCGAAGAAGCCCTTGGTGTCATCACCGGGGTCCGAGAGGATCAAGTTCATCTTCTTGTCAAAGTACCCACGCTTGTAGGCCACCTCAACTGGGATGCGGTGGCTGTTGACAGGGTCAATGATGCCACCTGTGGCGATCTGGGCCTCCAGCAGGCGGATGCCGTGCTCCTTAACGATGAGCTCCTTCTGCATGGCCTGGAACAGGGAGATGGTGTTCCCTGAGTAAGGATCTCTGTAGCCAGTGACCGATTTCTCTGCAGTCAGAAGTTTGTCGTAGACATCAGGGCCAATGACACTTGCTCGCAAGGCCTCATCCACAGAATACCTTCTGTTGGCAGCTGGGTCAATGATAAACCCGGTGGCAGCCTGGGCCTCCAGGAGGATCAGGGATGTTCCTGGCCTTAGAAGTCCCTTCCGCTTTGCCTGGTAGATGCTAATCTTCTCCTGGGAGTCAGGAAGCAGCAGTCCACCGATGCTACCTGTCCCTTGCAGGTACTTCTTGACCGTGTCCATGCTGACGACTTCTTTGGCCGATGTTTCTCCCTCCTTCAGTTTCTTAAACAAATCTTTGTTGATGATTTCAGAGCTCAGGAGCTGGTCAGCTGTCACACGGTCCCTCAGTCCTTCAAAGGTGACATTAGCAGGAGAAGCCATCTCCTCTATGGTGGCACTGACTGCCTTACTCAGCTCTTGAATGGAGAGTGTTCCTGCAAGGTACTGCTGGGACAGAGCAGCTCTTTGCTCACTCTGGATGTAGTCTGAGAAGAGAAGTTTCCAGAGAGACATGGACTTTCCCTTGAATTTGCCCAACGCAACAGGTAGCCATGTGTTTTCCAGATCTGTCTGGGTCTTGTGGTCAAAGAAGAGGTGGGTTCCCTTGAGTCCCTCTCTGCTGTCTCCTCCAAGGGGCAGCAGCAGGAGCCCAGTGCTGGGATCAGTCACACAGCGCTTGAGCAGGTCTGCGTAGGTCAACTTCTCCTTGGAGCTGGGGTCCAAGAACCCTTTCACGTCATTGGTAGGAGTGGAGAGGAGCTGTCTTGTGGCCTCGTCCAGGTACCCCCACTTGCAGGCCGTCTCTGTGGGGATGCGGAGGTGTTTTCCTGGAGCAATTATCCCACCAGTGGCTATCTGAGCCTCCAGAAGGCAGAAGCCATGATCCTTGGGGACAAAGCCCTTCCTAATGGCTTGGAACAGAGAGAGCATTTCTCCAGTGCAGGGGTCCCTGTACCCTATGATGCTCTTCTCAGCTGAAGACAGTTTCTCATGAAGCTCTGGGCCAATGAGACCAACCCTAACAGCCTCATCAACTGAGTAGCTTTTGTTCTTGATGGGGTCTGTCAGGCTGCCGGTGGAGGCCTGGACTTGCAGGAGCATCAGGGCAGTGCCAGGCATGAGGAGATGCTCCCTCAGGGCCTGGTAAATGCTTTTCTGCTCACTGGAAGGCAAGACAACACCAGCCACAGTCCTTGTCCCACGCAGGAACTGCTGAACCGAGTCACTCTCTGCAACCTCCTGGGCAGAGACTTTTCCCTCCTCGAGACCTCTGAACATGTCAGAGCTGATGATGCCCCAGTCCAGCAGGTCCCTGCTGCTCACCTGCCCTCCCAGCCCTGGGAATGTCATCTGCAGGGGCAAGAGGAGGAAGCCTGAGCCTGGTTCAATGACACAGCGCTCGATAAGTTCCATGTAGGTGACCCTCTCCATAGTACTGGGGTTGAGGAACCTCTTGCCATCCTCATTGCTTGGATCAGAGAGGAGCTGGCTCATCTCTTCATCTAAATATCCCCTCTCACAGGCCACATCTGCTGGGAGCCGGCGGCCGGTGCTGGGGTCAATGATGCCACCGGTCGCGATCTGGGCCTGGAGCAGGCGGGTGCCTTGGTCCCTCCCCACCAGGTCCTTCTGCATCGCCTGGAACAGGGGAATCTTCTCTTCCGTGTAGGGGTCCAAAAAGCCAGTAGCAGCTTTCTCTGCAGAGAGCAGCTTGTCCTTCAGCTCCAGCCCCACCAGCCCCATCTGCACAGCTTCTGCCACAGGCACCCACCTGCTCTTCACCAGGTCAGCCATGAAGCCCGTGGCTGCCTGGGCCTCGAGGAGGCAGAGCGCAGAGTCCAGACTCAGGAGGTGCTCCCTGGTGGCATCATAAAAACTCAGCATCTTCTTGGAAGCCTCCACATACACTCCAGCAATGCTGCCAGCTGCCTCCGGGGGCTCGCTGGGACCATCCCTCCCCGTCATTTTGCTCTCCTTGCGAGCCAGCATGTCTTGGCACCAGCGGCTTGCTCCTGGGGTGTCTTCCTGGGGAGACACAGGGGCAGCGTGGCCGTTCACTGCAGGCTTGCTCTCCATCCTCCTGCTGCTCTGCTCCCACTGCTGACACGACTCTGCAGAGAGGGGAGAGAATGGGAAAGCTCAGTGAGAAATCATCTTTGCCATGGATTTCATTATAAATACAGCATGGGGAAAAGAAGAAGAAATTCCTCCCAGTCAGGAGGAAGTGAGAGCCACAGGCTGAGCATGCCCAGGGCCACGTGCTTGTCCCTGACCCCCCCACCTGGATTCCTGCATCCAGCTCCGGAGTCCTCACCACAGGAAAGACAGGGACCTGTTGGAGAGGGTCCAGAGAAGGGTCACAGAAATGATGTGAGGGCTACAGCACCTCTGCTGTGAGGAATGGCTGGGAGAGCTGGGCTTGTCTGGCTAGAGAAGAGAAGGCTCTTGGGAGACAGAGCAGTACTTAAAAGAGGCCCATAGGAAAGATGGGGAGAGACTTTAGCAGGGCATATTGTGACAGGACAAGGGGTGATGGGTTTAAACTAAAAGAGGGAGTTTCAGGCTGGATGTGAGGAAGAAATTATGTACAATGAGGTTGGCAAAACACCGGCACAGGGTGCCCAGAGAAGCTGGGGCCGCCCCATCCCTGGCAGTGTTCAAGGCCAGGTTGGGCAGGGCTTGGAGCAACGTTCTTTACTGGAAGGTGTCCCTGGTGGTGGCAGGGGTTGGGGCTGGAGGAGCTTTAAGGTCCCTCCAACCCAAATCTTTCCATGACCCTATGTTGAGTGGGGCTGACGGCAGGGGCTGCAGGGACCAGGCACCAGAAGCGCTCCTGGAGGCTCTTTGTTGCAGGGGGGTGTTTGCCCTCCTGCCTCGCTCACAAAGTGTTGGAAGGGCCCCAGCAGGAGACTCGGGAGGGTGCAGCAGATCTCATGTGGAGCACCCAGACCTGGCTGCAGCGGTGCTGAAGAGCTGCTGTCTGCACTGGGACCAACCCCAGCACACCCATTGTACAATCAAACCATGGTGCTCGAGGGAGAATGAGGCAGGCTGCGGACACCAGAAGGTCTGAGGGTGGTTGTGGCCAAGTACAGGCTGTGCAGAGCCCTGGGGGTGGTTTCCAGCCCCATCCCCAGGGCTGTGGCTGTAGCACACACTGCTGCAGAGGAGTCTCATTGCCCACAGCCCTCTGCCAGCAGGTCCGTGCCCAGTCCTGGGGCTGCAGCCAGACCTGCTGCGGGGCTGGAGCAGGGCTGAGGAGGGAGCAGGATGAGTGGAGGAGCAGATATTCCATCAACCATATTCCATCAGCTGCAGAGCCCTGGCACGAGGGTAAGAAATGCTGGGGTTGGACTGGCCCTACTGAGCCACAGTATCAAGTGCTGCAGAGATCCTGAGCCTCTGCAGCCTGTCAGAGTGCTGCCCACTGGCACCTCTCGACACGGCTGCATGGACACAGCTCGAGCAGGACTGCCCCAGTGCATGCACTGTGCTCAGTTCAGATTGTCCCATGTCCCTTGGGCCATGCCAGCAGCTTTTGCTCATAAGGGCTCCTCTGTCTCAGCAGTGCTCCAGGCTGGGTGCCAGGGGAACAGTTCCAACAGTCACTGGCTCCATCTATCACAGACTGGTTTGTGCTGAAATGGACCTTAGAGCTCCTCCAGCTCCCAACCCCCTGCCACGGGCAGGGACACCTTCCACTAGAGCAGGGTGCTCATCTCAGTCTCCCTTTGGGCAGGTTAAAGCCATTCCCTTGTCCTGTCCCTACAGGCCCTTGTCCAAAGCCCCTCTCCAGGTTTCCTGTAGCCTTTTTAAGCACTGGAGCTGCCCTTAAGGAGCCTTCTCCAGGCTGAACCAGCCCAGCTCTCAGCCTGTCATTAAATCCACCCTCCATCAGTTCACAGCCATTCCCCCTTGTCCCACCCCTACCCACCCTGTCCAAGGGTGATGTCAGTGCTCGGATCTGCCCAGGCAACGCTGTTTGTGTTGGCAGGTTTGTGGTTGCAGCTGACGCCGAGGTGTGGATGTGGTGTGGGACGGGAGGAGACGTGGGGTGCTGCTCCCGCTGCTGCCCCTGGGGAGGGCCTTCCCGAGCAAGGCTGGGTGGGGAGCAGGGGAGGAGAGCCAAGACTCTGGGGGCTCGGCCTGGCATGGGGCTGCTGCAGGGGCGGGCGAGGAGTCTTTCTCACAGGCTGGGAGTGGGGTGTCCCTGCATATCTTACACCAGGCGCATGCACCAGTGCTGGCAGCCCTGAGCCTGCACCACACACAAGGACACACTGGGGCTGGCAGCACCGTGCCCCCCGCTCTGCCCCCCGGGTCCTGTGGCAGTGCCTGGTGGGAAGATGCTGGGTTAGGTGCCGCAGAAGGTGCTGTTCCAGGGAGGAGCTAGGCCCAGCCAAGCCGTGCCATGGGCACACCCGACAGCAGCACTGGTGTGGCTGCAGTAACTGGAGACCCCCGAGCAGATCCCCATGTGCCCCATTCCCGAACCAGCCACCGGCCCCGGAGCGCAGAGGGGGGGTGGGCAATGCCACCCACAGCGCTGCGGCTGCTTGGCAGCCCCACTCCCATCGGTGCTTTGTGGGGCCGCAGCAGGACCCCGGAGGCGGGGAGCCCCGTGCCGTGGGCAGCGCGGGTGCGGGCAGGGGAAGGACTCGGCTGCCTCCACCACGCGTCAGCCCCATGGAAAGTTTCAGTCACCGCCTGCCCGGCGCGGGGCGGGTCCTGGCAGGGGCTCAGGCTCGCGGGGCCGCGGCCCTCCCTCCGCTGCCGTTCGCAGCGCGGTGCCTTCGCTTCTGGCTGCGTCGGGGAATGCGCTGGCGCGAGCCGCGGCGCCGGGCGCGCTGCTGCAGTGCTCGCTCGGCCCCTTCACACCCACCGGCGCCGCGAGCCGGGGCCTGCGTGAGTCATCGACCGTAAATCGCGGAATGGTTTGTGTTGAAGGGACCTTAAAGCTCCCCCAGTTCCAACCCCTGCCACGGGCAGGGACCCCTTCCACTGGAGCAGGGGGCTCCAAGCCCCTGTGTCCAACCCGGCCTTGAGCACTGCAGGGATGGGGCAGCCACAGCTTCTCTGCGCAATGTCTCCAAGTCACCGCGGAGGCTCTTCCTTGTGCACCCAGTGCCCTGGGCAGTGTTGCATCTCTGACTGCATGGGATAACCCTGCACGTGTGCACTCACAGTGCAGCACTTGCTGCCGGGGCCATGGGGAAGGGCTGAGAGAAGGGGCTGGTTTTACTGGTGGGCTGGAGGTCACAGTTTGAGGACAGGAGTGATGGAGGAGGCGTCTGCTGGGGAAGGGGCTGGGGCTGTGGGTGGGAGCCGGGAGGTCTGGCAGGGGGAGTCTCTGGTGGGATGGGGTGAAGCGGGGGAAGAACAGGAGATGGGGCAGCGCCTGAAGGGTGAAGGATGGAGAGGGCAGATGGAGCACTTCGGGGGTCTCTGCCCTGAGTGGTGCTGCCTGCATGGCCACCATGGAGGTGACACAGTGCCTGCATCCCACCAATGGCCTGTTAGTGACAGCTGCTGCGGCTGCACCCAGGGTCAATCCCACAGCACTGTGCTCCCACCTCCCTGGGAATCATGGAATGGTGGTGCCAGTGCCCAGCGCCTGCCCCTTCCGCCTTCCTGGCTCATGCCAGGGCTCTGGTACTGCCATTCTCCATCCCCAGCACACTACAGCACCATGCAGTGTTGCCCTATGGCCCGTGTCCCATCCTGGCACCGCATTGCGGGCAGCGGGCGCAGCCACGCCGCATTTCTCACATACCTGGGACCCGCCTTCGTCTGCTGCGGTGCTGATGCAGCCGGTGACACTTAGGACCTCTCCTACCTGCCCACAGTGGTCGCAGGACGGGTTCTCCTAGCCGGTGCCTGCAGTCCCGCTGCTTCGCCGCAGCTTCCTGCCAGGACCGCAGCACGTTTAAACCTCACCCTTCCCCGCCCCTGGGGATGACACATGGGCCCAGCCCTGCCAGCAGCACATGGGCCCTCCCCACGCTCCCGGGGTGCCCCATCCCCCTGTGCAGGGGTCCGGCTGCATGCAGCATCATATCGCAGCCCTCCTTGTGCTGGGCCGTGGCAGGCACAGGAGCGATGCAGGGCGATGGGCAGGGGTTCACTGGCCCTGTAACAGTTGCGGTGCAGGAGGAGGCCATGTCCTGGCAACCAAGTGCTTGGGCAGTGCCACTGCAAAGGGGGTAAGAGAAAGGGGAGACACCCATGGGGCCAGTGTGATAGAATCATAGAGCCATGGAAGGCTTCAGGTTGAAGGGACCTTAAAGCTCCTCCAGCTCCAACCCCTGCCATGGGCAGGAACACCTTCCACTAGAGCAGCTTGCTCCAAGCCCCTGTGTCCAGCCTGGCCTTGAACACTGCCAGGGATGGGGCAGCCACAGCTTCTCTGGGCACCCTGTGCCAGTGCCTCAGCACCTTCACATGGAAGAACTTTTTCCTTATATATCCAACCTGAACTTCCCCTGTTTCAGTTTGAATGCATGACTTCTTGTCCTATCACTACAGTCCCTGATGAAGAGTCCCTCCCCAGCATCCCTATAGCCCCCTTCAGACACTGGAAGCTGTTCAGAGGTCTCCACATAGCTTCTGTTCTCCAGGCTGAACAGCCTCAATATTCTCAGCTTGTTTTTGTATGGGAGGTGCTCCAGCCCCTGATCAGAAGCACCTTGCCCTTCTTCCCATCACCCCATCACCTACCTCATGCCACCAGCCCAGCAGAGCCCCTGCACCCTGGCCCACCCGGCTCCTCTCCCCCACACCCACCCCAGCCTGCGGCATGGCCAGTTTCCACCGAATCACTGCACCGATGGGTCTGCTTAACTGGAACTGGGGCTGCAGCACTGCAGCCTGACCCCGCTCCACAGCAGCCAGTGCAGTGGGGGGGACCCTTCCCCACTCCCCACCCCAGCGTCACCCGCGTCCCTGGAGCCTGAATTGCCCAAAACATGCCCAAACTGCCCCGTTGCCACCTGAGTCATCCAAACACCCTGGCCCTGCCTCTATCACCAGCCCCACACCCTCTGCCAGGACCCCACACCCAGCCCCACACCCAGCGCCTACTCCACCTGAGCATCCCCTTCCCCTCGCCATGGTGCCATGGGGGCTGTGGGGGTCCCGACAGTGCCATGGGCACTGCACATAGTGATTGGGAGCATTGGGTGCTGTAGGGTCACACCACCAGCACTGCGGGTGATGTGGTGAGGAAGGGATGTGGATGCACAGCACCAGCACTGCAGGTGATGTGGTGAGGAAGGGATATGGATCAGCAGCATCGCCTGGAGGTGTTGACGGGTGTGGGAGTGTGTTGTCTGGACAGGTGCCGGTATCCAGGCATGGGGCTGGCCAGGCGAGCCAGCAGCATGGCATGGCATAGCAAGGCACACACGACATGGCACAGCATGGCACAGCACAGCATGGCATGGCAAGGCACACACGACATGGCACAGCATGGCACAGCACAGCACGGCACAGCACAGCATGGCACGGCACAGCATAGCATGGTGCAGTGCACTCTGGTGGGCACACAGCCCTGGCACCTGCGGGTTAATCTCATGTACAGGGACATCCCCTGGGAATGCAACCTGGGCAGGAGCCCCTGTGGTACCAGCAGCTCGGGCAGCACCAAGCCCACGGTTCCAGGAGGGGTCCTGAGGGGGAGGAGGGTGAAGAAAATAGGGGAGACATGAGGAAGAAGATGAAGGACATAGGTGAGACGTGTGGAGAAGAATAAAGGACATAGGGGAGATGAGTGGAGAGGAAGGTGCAGGACATGGGAGATGTTACCTGGATGGTGTCACCCTAGCACAGCCTGAGCCATGGGTCTGGCCCCAGATTCATGGGGCAGTGTCAGCATAGGGGCAGCACCAGTGGAGCCAGGGCTGTGTCTGGGTCGGCACATACAGAACCCAGCACTGGCGTTGGCAGCAGCATTGCAGTGCTGAGGAGCCACAATCCAAAGGCAAACAGGGAGGAGTGTTCAACACTGCAGGCTCAGCACCAGCCCGTCAGAGCGGTGCCAGCACCATGGAGCTGCAGCAGCGCTGACCTGTGCACCTGGTGAGCACAAGGACGGCCCCAGGGCCATGGCAGGTCAGGCATGCAACAGGCCATGCTGGGCTGGGCTGGGTTATACTGGACCACACTGGGCTGTGCTGGGCTGTACTGTGCTATGCTGGGCTGTGTTGGGTTGTGCTGGTGTCATGGTGAGATCTCTACACCCACACATGCAAATACTCTCGTACGGTGAGCGCTGGTGCCCGCACACATGCACAGGCACAGGCACGGCGCTGCACACGTGTGTGCTTGCACATGTGCTGGCCCAGCAGAGTGAAACCAACACCAAGCGCCCGCGGCATGTCCGGGCTCTGCCCCACGGCATGAAGCAACCGCGACCGATATGTGGCTCCGTGCGGGAGTGCAGGGCAAGGCAGGACCCGCTCCGGTGTTCCCACGGCTGCACAGGAGAGATTGGGAAACAGGGCGGCACCTGCCCCCCCTCCACGGGAGAGGGACGGCACCACCGCATGGCACAGCGCTGCAGCTTGGGTTATGGAAACATGGAGTCACCGAATGGTTTGGGTTGGAAGAAATCTTAAAGCTCCTCCAGCCCCAACCCCTGCCACAGGCAGGGACCCCTTCCACTGGAGCAGGGGGCTCCAAGCCCCTGTGTCCAACCTGGCCTTGGGCACTGCAGGGATGGGGCAGCCACAGCTTCTCTGGGCACCCTGTGCCAGCACTTCAGCACCCTCACAGGGAAGAGCTTCTGCCTAAGAGCTCATCTCAGTCTCCCCTCTGGCAGGTTAAAGCCATTCCCTTGTCCTGTCCCTCCATCCCTTGTCCAAAGCCCCTCTCCAGGTTTCCTGCAGCCCCTTTAGGCACTGGAGCTGCTCTAAGGTCTCCCCTTCAGGAGCCTTCTCTTCTCCAGGCTGCCCCAGCCCAGCTCTCCCAGTCTGGCTCCAGGGTAGAGCTGCTCCAGCCCTTGCAGCAGCTTCATGGCCTCCTCTGGGCTCATTCCCACAGCTCCACATCCCTCTGGTGCTGCTGCCCCATCCCCATGTGCTGGCCACCCACAGCCATGAGGGCACCAGGGTGTTCATGGGGTCCCCCGCAGTGCTCCATCCTCCTGTCTGGTCCTATGCTGGGGGGTAGTTGGGATGGGGCACGGCTGCAGGTTGAGGTGGGATGAGGCACCTGAGCTGTACCCCAGTCCAGGACGTTGGAACACTCCTGTATGTGAGTTGTTCCTAGGCATCACAGCAGCACAGAGGTGTCAGCAGCCAGAACCCCCCTGCATGCTGGGCTGCACCCCCAGAGTATGAACAGCAGGTCAAGGAGGGGATTCTGCCTCTCTGCTGAGTGAAGGGGAGACCCCTCCTGCATCCTGCATCCAGTTCTTGGGCAACAGCACAAGAGGGACGTGGAGCTGCTGGAGCGAGTCCAGAGGAGGCCATGGAGCTGCTGTGAGGGCTGGAGCAGCTCTGCTCTGGAGCCAGGCTGAGAGAGCTGGGCTGGGGCAGATGGAGAAGAGAAGGCTCCTGAAGGGGAGCCCGTGGAGCAGCAGCAGCTCAGGAGGGACGTGGAGCTGTTGGAGCTCCTCTCCTGGGTGTGGGCTCCTGCAGGAATTCCAGCGATGCATTCCATGTTTGGAGGTGTAACCAGCGTGGTGCCCGCTGGCAGCACCGCAACACCCGGGGCCTGCCTGGCGCCTCTGCTGGTGTCACACCGCACCAGTGACGCCCTATGGACTACTGCCGAGGGGACAAGAATGGACAGACGGACCCACAGCCAGCTGGGCACTCATAGAAAACCATCTACTGTTTATTGGTGCTGGCGGGCCGGGCCCGGCCAGGGTTACATTCAGCTCTACTGCTCTTCGGTTAGGGGGTGGTGGCAGCATGCGGCAGCGGGGCCGGGACCTGCGCGGTGGGTGCAGTGCGGTGCAGGACCCCTCCAGCAGCCCCAGCCCCACTGGGATCAGGGTGGCTGCAGCCAGAGCCCCAGCGCAGGTACCGGCAGGGAAGGGGGGTAGCACCAGAGCCGGGGCTGCACCACCAGTGAAGGCACCAAGCCCGGCCAGGGCCCACTGAGGTGCAGGCAGCAGGATGGGGGGAACCCGCTACCCAGCATCGATGGCATTGGGGAGACCCCTAACCCAGCACTGAGGGCATGAAGGGAACCCCCAACTCAGCACCAATGGCACCGGCAGCCACCCCAAGGGGTAGAGCCCGTCATGGTGGTGTCTGGGCCACCCCAGCCCCACTGCCCCAAATGCAGCTGCAGTGGGCACTCAGAGCACATCACCGGGGCTGCAGTGGGGCAGGGGCTGCAGCAGCCAGACCAGGGGGGTGCTGTGGAGCAGAGGGGTGGTGTGGGGCAGGGGGGTTGCTGTGGGGCAGGGGGTTGCACACACTGCAGCAGCAGTGCGGGTCAGACCTGTGGGCACATGGCTGCAGCTCCGCTATCCTCCAGCGGACAGGAGGGTCCTGAGTGGGGGGTGGAAGAGGGTGCTGGTGCAGGGGGTCAGCGGCAGGGGCTGCACCGCTGCGGGGGGGACCCCTCGAGTGGCTCTGCAATGGGCACAGAGGCACCGGAGCTGCACGGTGCTGCCAAACCCACGGCCTGCCCCACATGCTGAGGCTGCCCTGGGGTCCCACTGCCCCATGGCACAGGCAGCGTGCAGCCTGCAGCAACACCCAGGGCAGCAGCACCCAGGGCAGCAGTGGGGGCCCGCAGCGACGCAGCCTCACCTGCCGGTGCTGCAGCCAGGCTCTGCTCGGCCGCGGGGAGCTGCAGCTCGGCTGCGTCAGTCAGGAGGGAGCCGCGGGCACGGGGGCATCGGTCACCAGAGCGCGTCCTGCGCTGCACCGACTGCGAGCACAGAGGGTCAGTGCTCGCCAGGGCCTGGGGGGCACAGGGGGGCTGGGAGGTTCTGCAGCTCTCACCTTCCTGGCCAGGGGACTGCAGGGGGCCGAGGCGCTGCTGTAGAGGCTGAGGCTGGAGCTGGAGCGGGTGGGGGACAGCGTTTTGGACGAGGGCGACGATGCACTGCCTGCGCCCGCCCCGAAGGCCTCTGTGCTCAAGTACTTCTCATTGATCTTCAGGTTGGTCCTTCCCTTCACTGGGGTTATGAAGGCGGTCACAAGGGCTGGCAACGGGGCCACATCCCGCAGGGGCCCCGCTGCAGCATCGCACCAGAGCTCCCACTGCAATGCACACTGGCAGCCCCCCGGGTGTGGGTGCCAGGGTGGGGGACCGCTCATCCCCACCTCTGCAGGGGTCGTTCTTCACCAGGAACTCATCAAGTGCGATCCAGCCGCCACCGACCCGCACCATGAGGGTGCTGCGCAGGATGCGCACCATGCGCAGCTGCTGTGACTCCCCAAACTGCAGCGACACCGTGACACGGCGGGGGGGGCAAGGGCAGGATGGGGTCAGGGCAGCGCAAGGAGTGTCAGGGGGTTTGTCAGGGCTAGGTGCTGGGGAGTGGGTGCCAGGGCAGGTCCCAGCATCCAGCTGTGCCTATCACCAAGCCATTGGGTCCCATCCATCCCTGTGCTGCAGCCCACAGCACCAGGGGGCCCACAGGACATGGGGATGTGCCCCCTCCCTGGGCAGGCATTGTGGTGCATGGGAGCTTCAGCACCGAGCATGGCGCAGGCTGTGCACTGGTGCTGCAGTGCTTCCAGCACTTACCCGGTACCTGTTGGCACTGATCTGCTCCACCTGGAACCGCTTGGCACAGTTGCATTGGGCCACTTGCCGGTTCACCTGCAGGGTGAGCACTGGGGTCAGCCCCCAAGGGACCCCCTCATCCCAGACCCTGTGGGGTGCTGCACCCCATGCAGGCCCCCTGGCTGCAGCCGCACCTCGTCCTGGATCTGGTCGGCATCGGCGCCGCGGCGCAGCAGGTCCCGGTTGGGGTGCAGGGCACTGACGAACTCACAGTAGTCGATGAAGCCATCGCCGTTCATGTCAAAGATGCTGGCGACAGCGTTCATCTCCAGAACATTGGTGGGGAACTCTGGGTGGGAACGGGACTCTAAGCACATTGTGCCAAGGCCAGATGGTGCCGGCACTGAACCATGTCCCCCAGACAGGGGATCATGGAGTCCTGGAATGGTTTGTTTTGAAGGGACCTTAAAAAGCTCATCCCATTCCAACCCTTTGCCACAGGCAAGGACACCTTCCACTACAACAGGTTGCTCCAAGCCCCGTCCAACCTGGCCCTGAACACTGCCAAGGATGGGGCAGCCACAGCTTCTCCATGCGATCTGTTCCATCACCCTCATGGTAAAGAACTTCTTCCTAATATCTCACTTAACTGTTTCATCTTCCACATAAAAGCTGTGACTCCTCGTCCCATCCATATCTGTCATTGTCCAAAGCCCCTCCCCAGGTTTCCTGCAGCCCCTTTAGGCACTGGAGCTGCTCTCAGGTCTCCCCTTCACGCAGCAGAGGGGCAGGATCCCCTCCCTCAGCTGCTGCTCACGCTCTGGGGGTGCAGCCCAGCACATAGTGGGGTTCTGGGCTCAAGTGCTCACTGAAGCTGGGTCATGGGGAGCTTCTCCTCATCAACACTGCGAGTCCTGCTCCTCAGGCTCCAGCCCCCCTACCCCAGCCTGGGCTGGATCCCACAGGCAGACCCCATCCATCCCCATCTCCCCCAGCACAGCCCCACCACTCCCAGGGTGTCTGAGGGGATCTTGTAGCATCCCTAGGCACTCACTGGAGGAGAGGACGCTCTCTATGAACTCCCGCTGGCTGATGCGCCCATCCTGGTCCCGGTCAATGCCTCGGAAGACGTCGAGGACACGGGACTTCATTTGCCCGATCCAGTGCATGTAGCGCTTGCGCCAGACCCCAAAGTCGAAGTGAGCAAATTCCTCCAGCTCCGAGAGGCAGAGATGGGAATTAGTCCCCTGAGAGGCACCACAGCCCCAGCAAGCATACTCTGCCCATGCAGCACCCACATGCATCACCCCTGCCCCATGCCGTGCTCTGCACCCGCTGGTGCTGCAGTGCAGCCGCCATACCTCCCGCAGGCGCTGCAGGGCCGTCTCGAGCCGATACTGCCGATCCAGTGCCAGGAGCCAGAGCTGCTGCCAGCGCTGCAGGACCTGCGCTGTGAGCGGGCTCTGGGGCTCTGGTGCCCTGGGCAGCTCTGCTGGTGCCTTCCCCGCGCTGCGGCGCCCTGCAGCCAGCAGACACACCATGACACACAGCCAGGGCTGCAGCCAGTGCAGTGAGGCATGGGGGGTCCTTACGTGTGGCCAGCCGGCGCGCAACCGGTGGGCCCAGCTCTGCGGCCAGCTTCTGCTTGCAGCTCTTGGTCACCTTCTCCACGTCAGGCTGCTTGCGGTTTAGCTCCTCCATGAAGACCTGCAGCAGAGCACACTGAGCACCCACCAGCCACAGCAGCACATCCCACCACCGCTGCGGTGCAGCCAGGCACAGGGTGATGCTTGCAGCACAGAGCAGCCCCTCTGCACCCTCCTGCATCCACAGCTCTTGCTGCAGAGCCCATGGGCTTGGCTGCGACATGTAAGAGGTGCTGCTGCAGCACTGCTGCATGCATGGCTGCAGCCCGGTGTGCCCGCAGCCCTCGGTGGGGTTGAGGCAGGTGGGGGCACACATGCAGCGTGTTGCGGGCCCTTACCGCATGCTGCGCGCTGAGCTCCTGCAGCAGCTCCGCCTCCTGTGGCAGTGGCTCCGTGTCCCGCAGCCCCAGCGCCTCCTCGGCCGCCGCCATCCACTCTAGGAGCTGCGCCGCATCCTCCCGCTCAGCCACCAGCCGTGACGCCTGCGCCTGCAGCCGCTCACCCTGCTGCTGCGCCCAGCGCTGCACCTGCGGCACGGCACGGGGGTCTGCGGGGGGGGCTGCAGTGGGGCTGTGGAGGGCTGCATGGCTGCAGACCCTGGGGGCTGTGACTGCAACCGGGCACCACAGGGTCATGGCATCAGTGGGGACGGCCCCTGCATGGTGCACTCCTGCTGTGGGGTAGGCACAGGGACCTCCAGCCAGCAGACCCCGTGGCTATGAGGCAGGGCCGTGGGGCAGGACCGTAGGGGCTCCCACCCCTGCCACGGGGCAGGGACCCCTGCCAGCAGCCTCAAAGGCCATGGGGCAGGCACATGGAGCACCGGTCCTGGGTCCATGCCTGTGGCAGCAGCTGCATGTGCCAGCACCAGGATCTGTGCCTCTGTGAACGTGCTGCTGCCACCGTGGCTGGGCTGTGCCGTGTCCTGTGTGCAGGACCTCGAGCAGCAGCAGCTCCAGATCAGGTCCCAGGATCTCTGACCTCCCCTCAGGAAGCGCTGGAGCAGGCAGGGATCAGACAAGGATCGGCTCAACCGGTCAGACCCGTCCAGGCAGAGCTGGGAGCCTCCAGCTGCCGTGGGAATCTCTCCAGGATGGGGATCCTGGGACATGGATCCCTGCCTGGGCTGGGTGGCAACTGCAATCCCATGGGAATGAGCCACCACCATCAGCAGGACCATGGAGGCCCCGGGTGACAGTGGGAGCTGTGTGTGCCAGCAGCTCATAGAGGGCAGAAGGAGATGGATGTGGCCACTGTCCAGACAAAGAGATCATGGAATCATGGAGGGGTTTGGGTGGGAGGTACCTTCAAGCTCCTCCAGCTCCAACCCCTGCCACGGCCAGAGACACCTTCCACTAGAGCAGGGTGCTCCAAGCCCCTGTGTCCAACCTGGCCTTGAACACTGCCAGGGATGGGGCAGCCACAGCTTCTCTGGGCAGCCTGTGCCAGTGCCTCAGCACGCTCACAGGGAAGAGCTGCTTCCCCTGATCTCCTTCCCTGGAGCATCTCTGTGACCTTCCCTGGACATGGGGACCCATCTCACCTCCTGGAAGCGGCTCTTGGCAACAGTGACCCAGGACTTGATCGTGACGACGGAGTCAGGGTGGCAAGAGGACAGGATCTCCTCCCCCAGTGAGGTGATGCACTCCAGCTCCAGCTGCTGGCACTGCAGCGACTGCAGCAGCTCCTGGGGGGGGATATGCACCATGACAGCGCCAGGTCCAGCCCCTGCACCCACCGCACCCCTAGCACTGGGGAAGGGCACTGGGTCACCACACATGGTTGCAGGTGCATGGGACCCCAAACTTCCACCCCTCAGCACCCCAAACCCATGTCTGGGTGCGATGGGACCACGGTGGGGGCCATGGTAAGACTGGGACATGCCGGAACAGGGATGCACCAACCTGCAGCAGGTCACGGCACTGCTGCACAGCCGCCTCCTCCTCAGGGATGGCGCCGTACTTTAGGCTCTGCTCCGACTCGCCAAGGCGGCGCAGAAACGACTGCACCAGGCTGTGGAACTCTTCAGCCTGCAGCGGACATGGGACCTGCTCAGCCCCTGCGTGTGGCAGCAGCACCAGAGCCCAGCCCCCAAGACCCCCAACCAGACCCTGTGGCTGCTGCTCCTGCACCCAGCACATGTGAGTTGTTGCAGCACCATGTGCCCAGAGCTGCTGCCAGCCCGCTGCAACCTGTAGCAGGACAGAGGATGCTGCTTGCCATGGCGCGACACCATGGCCCCCACCGGGACCTCCCCATGGAGCTGCAGCACACAACATCTTCCCCGGCACCCGTAACCAGCACCTGCAGCACCCAGCCTGGCACTCGGGCATGGCAGCTTGCGACACAGCCACACATGGAGCTGCATGGCCACACACAGCACCCTGCAGCACAACCACACGCAGAGCCCAGACACCTCACACAGCAGACTATAGCATGGCCACACAGAGCCCAGGCACCCCATGCAGCACCCTGCAGCATGGCCACATGGAGCCCAAGCACCCAAGGCAGTACATGACCACCTATCACCCAGGCACACTACACAGCACCCTGCAGCATCGCCCCATGCAGCCCTGGGCCCTGCACTGCAGCCCCTTCCCCCCGAAGCCCCTTGCCATGACCTGGCGCAGCGCCGCCTCCAGCCGCGCCTGCCTGCCCAGGGAGAGGCGGCAGACCAGGTCCCAGCGCGTGCTCAGCTCCTCCAGCTGCCGCTGCAGCCACGGCGAGTCACCTCGCGCCGGGTCCCGCACCAAGCGCGTCAGTGCCCGCACGCAGCCGGCGCGTTTGCCCAGTTCCTTCTGGAAAACCTGGAGCGGGGAGAGATGCTGGCAGTGTCCCAGCACCCGCCTGGTCCTGCTGCAGCGCAGGGTTCCTTGCAGCACAGGCACTGCTGCAGCAGCATGGACCAGGGGCTGCGGCCATCACCCTGCACCAGTCTCCAGCCCTGCCCCCAGCAGGTCCAAGGGTGGCTGCAGATGGGATGGGGAAGGGATGGCGATAGGGACAGGAATGAGATGGGCATGAAACAGAGATGGGGAAGGGGACAGGGATGGAATCAGAATGGAGACGGGATAGGGACAAGGATGGGGGACATGAGGATAGGAACAGAAAGGGGACAGGAATGTGGGTAGGGATGAGGACAGGGATAGGGATGGGGACACCCACCTTGTGCTTGTCCATCAGGTCACTGACCAGGTCGCGGTCGCCACCGACGGGTGCGTCCTCACTGAGCTGCGGCTCAGCGCGGTACAGCCAGTCCAGGAGCGCCTGCAGTGCCTCCGAGAACTTCCCCGACAGCAGCAGCTTCTCCTCCAGCCGGTGCTGCCTGCCAGGACAGTGGGTGCAGGCAATGCTGCAGTGCCGGGCCCGGCACCATGGGGCAGGAACAGCTGCACCCGGGACCCAGCACTGCAGGGCAGGAATGGCTGCACCCAGGACCCAGCACCATGGGGCAGGGAATGGCCAGGGATGGATCATGGCTCCAACCAGGACTGGGAAAGCCTGGGGGGTGCCAGGGCAGGGGTCAAAGCAGGGAGCTGGATGCCCAGGGAGGAATGGTGAGGCCAGGCCCTTGCCTGGAGCCACACAGGAAGCAGAGGACACCCCATTCCACCTCATCTCACCTTATCCCATCCCCAACCCCATCTCTGTCTTGATGCCCCTCATATCTCCACCTCCATCCCCATCCCTACCTTCATACCCATTCTGATTCTCATCCCACCCCATCCAGTGCCATCCCATCTAGTCCCATCTTATCCCATCCCATTCCCATCCCACCCCAATCCCATCCCCATCCCACCCCCTGGTCCCACCTCTCAGCAGCATGGCTGCACAGCGCATCCCAACGATCCTTCAGGTCCCGCAGCAGCTCCTCCAGTGGCTGCAGGTCTTGGTCCAGCCGGGCCCCCTCCCGCAGCGCTCGCCCGCTGCGCAGCGTGGCCTCCAGCACCGGCCGCTTGGAACGCAGAACCTTCTGGAACGCCTGCACACAGGGCATGGGGACATGGGGAGGTGGGGATGGGGAGACGGGCACGGGGACGCTCCTTCTGCCCCAAGTGCCGCAGGGCACCTTGGGGTGCTGATACCCCTTGGCCCAGGTACCTCCACCCCCGGTCTCCCCGCTCCACAGAGGGAGCCCCAGATGCATCCCACGGGAGCCGGGACCCCCGGCGCAGCCGCACCTTGTGCTCAGCCAGCTGGGACTTGAGCTCCTCCTGGCTCGTGGTGGTGTCCAAAGGCACCTCCAGGCTCTGCTCGGCCTCACCCATCCAGTCCAGGAGCAGCTGTCGGGACTCACTGAACTGCAGCGCAGGGACAGGGGCGGTGGGAACACGGAATCACGGAGGGGTTTGAGTGGGAGGGAGCTTAAAGCTCCTCCGGCTCCAACCCCTGCCATGGGCAGGGACCCCTTCCACTGGAGCAGGGGGCTCCAAGCCCCTGGGTCTATCCTGGTCTTGAGCACTGCAGGGATGGGGCAGCCACAGCTTCTCTGGGCACTCTGTGCCAGCGCCTCAGCACCCACACAGGGAAGAGTTTCTGCCCAAGAGCTCATCTCAGTCTCCCCTCTGGCAGGTTAAAGCCATTCCCTTGTCCTGTCCCTCCATCCCTTGTCCAAAGCCCCTGTCCAGGTTCCCTGCAGCCTCTTTAGGCACTGGAGCTGCTCTCAGGTCTGCCCTTCCCACAGCAGAGGGGCAGAATCCCCTCCCTGGGCTGCTGCTCGCGCTCTGGGGCATCAGCCCAGCACACGGGGCCTGGCTGCAGACATCACTGCTGGTGCTGGTACCTGCTTGCTGCGCTTTCGAGCCTCCTCCAGCACGGTGCCGCGCTCCGCCAGCCGCTGCAGCACCTTCCCCAGCCGCTCCCTGGCCGACAGCACCATGTTCTGGATCACGGCCCCGTCCTGCTTCCTGCTGAAGTCCCTCAAGCGAGCGGCCACAGCCTCCAGTCCAGCCAGCTGCTCCCCATGGGCACTCGCCTCTTTCACCAGCACCTGAGGGGAGCGGGAGCAGCTCAGCATGCACCGGGAGCCTCCGAGTCTAGGGCATCCCTTGCACTGTGGCTGCTGCTGCTGCTGGGGAGCCCTTGGGCAGCCCCAGGGCCCAGTGTGGCCCCGGGACAGGCCTGGCTCTTGCCTTGTGCTCCTGAAGCTGTGTGGTGACAGTGTCAAGGATGAAGCTGGGCGGTGCAGGGTCCCCAAGCTGCTCCTCTGCATGCGCCACCCAGCGCAGCAGCTCCTGCACGGTACCATGGAACTCGGTGCTGACGGTCACCCCCTCGGCCAGGCTCTCCTGTGGGCAGTGAGCAGGGCTGAGGGGGACGGGCGCCCGCCGCAGCCCCAGCCCCAGCCCCAGCACATCACTCCCCACGCACCTTCCTCTCCTGTGCCTCGGCACGGACGCTCTCCCACTTGTGCTGCAGCAGGCGCAGCCCGTGCTCTGTGCTGCAGGGCTGCCCCGCGCCACTGGGGCCCACCAGCCGCTGCAGCCGCTCCCGCAGGCTGCAGTATGTGTCCTGCTTGGAATCCAGCTCCCTGCACAGCTCCTGCGGGAACGCAGCGGCAGCCCCGGCAGCACAGTCACACCAGGGATGGGGACATGGGGATGGGGACATGAGGACAGTGATGGAGATGGGACGGGAATAGGGATGGACACTGGAGTGGGCATGGGGACAAACACAGGGATGTGGATGGGGAGATGTGGATGAGGAGACATAGGGATGGATACATGGATAGGGTCATAGGGATGGGGACAAGGATGTTCCCACTGTGTCCCAGGGTTGCTGGGGGGCACAGGAGGTCTCTGCCTGCTCTGGGAGGACAGAAGGCAGAGATGGGTCCTGGACCCTCAGTGCGGTGAGGATGGATTTGGGACACCCGGACCCCCCCCCACCAAGGGACACCCAGGACACGTCTGCAGAAGGGGGACACCCCAGTGCAGCCCTGGTGCTCACCAGATGCGCCATGAGCATCTCTTTGGTGGTGTCTGGGTGGCCCCACGCCGGCTTTGAGAAGAAGAGCTGCAGCTCCACCTGCTCCAACCACTGCAGCAGCTCTGTGATCTCCAGCGTAATGTCCTGGACCTGGCAAAGTGCTGGGGCTCAGCACCGCAGCAGCACCAGCAGCACCAAGGCAGGCAGAGCCAGTACCTGGCTGAGGTTGTTCTCCAGCTGCAGCTGCCGGGTCTCGGTCTCACTGCGCACCAGATCCCAGCGCTGGTTGAGCTGGTGCAGGCTGTGCTGCAACCCCTCCTCGCTGTGCCCCAGGCTGCAGAGCAGCAGCCCCTGCGCTGCCTCATTCACTGCCTGCACCGTGCGCGCGTGGCAAAGCACATCATTCCGCAGCACCTGCAACGGGCACCACGGTCACAGCCGGCACTGCTGCACCAGGGACCTGCAGCACCACTCAGCTGTGCTGTGCCGCAGCCCTCACCAGGGTGGTTGGGCTGCACCATGCCTGTGCCCCATGTCCCATGTGCCCCCTGTCTCTGCTCACCGTGTGCTTGGCCAGCTCAATCTCGCAGCTCTGCAGGTCGGGGCGCAGCACCGCAGGGCCCTGCAGCGTCTCGGCCGTGTGCGTCAGCCACTGCAGCAGCTCCTGCAGCTGGTGCTGGAACTGCCCCAGCCCCAGCAGCGCCGCCTCCAGCTCGTGCTGTGCCGGGGAACGGAAGCTCTGACCATGAGATCACCCAGCACCCACCGCACAGCACCCACCCAGCTCCCCGTATGCCCCCCCAGCTCCCTTGCACCCACACCGCTGTCCACCCTGTACCTGCCGACTGACGATCTCCTCTTCCAGACGGTCCCAGCGCTGACGGAAGTCAGGAAGCACGGCTGGGGGGTCCCCCTGGGATGCGTCCCCCTGGGCCGGGTCTCCCTCGGCCGTGCCCCCCGTGCCGGGCTGGTGCTGGTGCTGCCGCAGCGTCTCCACATCCACCCGGCACTGGTAGAGCTCCCGCTTGAACTCCTGTGGGGGAGAAGATGGGGCAGCCCTGGCACCAGGTGTGGCACGGCACAGGATGGCAGAGCATGGGATGGAATAATACGGGACAGAATGGGATGAGATGGCAGAGCTGAATCTAGTTTGGCATAGCACGGCACAGAATGGCAGAGCTGGGTATGGTTTCGCACAGAACGGCCCAGCATGGCACAGTAAGGTTCAGCTGGGTCTGGCACGTGCTCCATGTGCCCTACACCCGCCCCACATGTGCCCCATGCAGCCGCACACACCTTGAGCTCTGCCAGCTGCTGCTGCAGCACTGGCAGGTCCCCGCCGACAAGGAACTCCTCGGCCAGGCGCAGCTCGGCCGCGTCCAGCCATCCGCAGAGACGCTGCAGCCAAGGACGGGGGCATCAGGGGGGACCAGGCCCCATCCATGCCCCCATCCGCATCCCACATGGTGTCAGCACAGCACGGGCCAGGCACCGGCACCATCACCCTGTACCCTGCAGCCCACCCCACTGCACCATTGCATCCTGCCCCATGGCCCTGCCAGCCCCACAGCCAAAGCAGCACGGTGATGCAATAGCCCAGCCTGCCCCCCACCACCTGCTCCCCTGCCCACCCCATGCGCAGAAGACATGCGCGGGACACTCCAGCCCCACACCGGTGCGGGGTCCCACCTGCTCCGTGTCCTGGTGGGTGACAGCAGCCTGGAGCTGCTCCTCAAGGCGGCCGAAGCGCCGGGCCCAGGCCTGGCTGAGGCTGTGCCACGAGCGGTAGAGCTGGGGGGGGGCGACGGGTGGTCAGCGGCACCGCAGGGACGGGGGGACATGGGATGGGGCAGTCATTGCAAATGAGTTCGTGGCACCACACAGGGTTCATGGTGCTGGGGCCGCCCCACTCGCACTGGGCCCCGCAGTCCATGCCCACACACTCACATCGTCCATGCTCCGGGTGACATCGGGTTTGCCGGGGTCCCCGCAGGCGGCCGCCAGCTCCACACCAACGCTGCCGAGTGCATCCAGCTCCACCTGCAGCGCATCCAGCTCCTCCCGCAGCGCCTGCGGCACCCACGCGGCTCAGGGCGGCCCATGCTGTGGCACTGCCCCTGCCAGGGGGCAGCCTGTGCCATGGGCAGCACCGCCAATGCCATGGGGCGGCACTACCAATGCCATGGGGCAGCACTGCCAATGCCATGGTACTGCTGGTGCTGCCTGTGCTATGGGGCTGCCCATGCTGCAGCACTGCCCCTGCAGCGTGCATGGGCACAGTGCCCCATGGCAGTGGGGCTGCCTGCACCACAGTGCTGCCCATGTTGCAGCACTGACTGTCCCGTGAAGCTGCCCAAACCATGAGGCTGCCCATGCCTGTGCCATTGGACTACTCATGCAATGGGTCTGCCCATGCTGCAGCACTGCCTGTGCCATGGGTCTGCCCATGCTGTGGCACTGCCTATGGCATGGCGCAACCCATACTGCATGCCTGCTCTTGCAGCACTGCCCACATTGCAGTGCTGCCCTCAGCCCGAGCCCATACCTGCATGGAGCGCAGCCGGGCACGGATGGCGTCAGGCTCAGGGGTGTCCTCAGTGTCACCAGCGGCATCCTCCAGCGCCAACAGCACATGCTGGGTGTCACTTAGCGCCAGTGCCAGCTCAGCCAGGCCCTGCCAGAACCGCTCTGCCAGCGGCAGTACATCCCGCAGCCACCTCTCCCGCTCCTGGCACCGGCGCTGCAGGGACCCCCACTGCACCTGCAGCTGCGCTGGCCTCTCCTGCAGCCCTGCGGAGACAGTGGCAGCACTTGCACTGCGGCTCGGACTGGCACCTGCACAAGGACCCTGCACCAGGACCAGCACCACGCACCAGAACTCAACAGCAGCACTGGGACCCCACAACCCCACACTGGGACCCCATACTGTGACCTACAACCCTGCACCAGCACCCTGCACCTGGACCCTGCACCAGCACCTTGCATCAGCACTGGGACCCTGCACCCTGCACAACGACCCCGCGCTGGGACCCTGCTCCATCACCATGGTACGTGCACACCTGCAGCCGCAGCACCGCAGCCGGCCTCCTGCACACTGCCCAGCAGCTCCTCGCCCTGCGCCTGAACTGTGGCCAGGGCAGCCCCGAGCTGCTCCAGCTCTGCCAGCGCCAGTGCGTTTTCCTGGAGCTGCTCCCGCAGCTGCACCGCATCGCCACGTGCGCCGGGCTGGCTCTGCAGGCGCCGCTGCAGCCGCTCCAGGCACTCCCGCAGCACATCCATGCGCTCCGACAGCTGTGGGGACACACCAGCCCCGGTGACTCGCAGAGTCAGCAGTGTGTTCCCCCCCAGCCCCAGCCCAGCTCTGTACCTGGCTGTACCGCGGCAGAGCGTCCTCGAGCAGCGTGGCTGCCTGGCGCAGGCGCTGCCGGATGCAGCCATAGAGCTCTTCGGCCTCGCCGCAGCGCTGCCGGAATGGTGCTGCCTGCTCCGGGCTCAGCTCCTGCAGCTGCGCCGCGATGCGCTGCAGCTTCCCCAGCAGCGGCCGGTGCTCAGCCAGCGCCTCGCGCAGGCTCTGCGGGCACAGGACACTGCAGGGGCCGCCCACTGCTACTGCTGCCCTGCACCCAGCCCTCCCATTGCCCCGTGCCCATCAGTGCCCCACACCCGCCACCACCTCACCTGCAGCAGCTGCTGCTGCTCCTTGAAGCTGTCGCAGTTGATGGCACTGGGCACGAGCTGCAGCGCTGCCGCCTGCGCCTCCCGCAGCCAGGGCTGCAACTCTTCCTGCGCCTCCGTGAACTGCACCAGCAGCGCCTGTGCCTGCTCCAACCGCTCGCCGCGGGCCCCACAGCGCTGCCAGAGCTGCTCCATGTGCTCCCGCAGCACCTGCGCTGATGGCTGCCGACACACACAGTGACACGGGGCATGGGCATTGCTGCAGCAGCACCATCACCGCATCCCCCCCGGCACCCCTGGCGCCGCTCACCTGCAGGCGCTGCCGCAGCGGGTCGGAGACGCAGAGCAGCAGCGGGTCGGTGACGCGCAGCAACCGCTCCACCAGCGCACGGCGGTGCAGGACCTCGGCTGACAGCAGCTGCAGGACACGCAGCAGTTGTGTTGGTGCTGGGGCCACGTGCAGGGGCTCCAGGCAGTGCCTTGCCGCAGACCCACCTTCTGCTCATCGAGCTGCGCACGCAGCACTGCGGCATCCAGCGGCACCGGCCCTGGCTGCTCCATGAGAGTGGCGAGCCTGGTCATGCAGCCCAGCTGCGCCTCCAGAAGCTGCTCCAGCTGTGGCACAGCGACACCATCACCACAATCAGTCACACTGGTACCACTGTGACCACCCTCTTCACTGTGGCACAGAGTCACCAGCACATCTGGCACCTTCTCTCCTTGCTCGGTGCCATCGCCGCAGCCCGGCTCCTGCTCCATGCGGCTCAGCCACAGTACCAGGTCATCTTGCACCGTGTCCAAGCGCGACGAGGCCTCCAGCGTCTGCCCCAGGCGCTGCGCGGCGTCGGCACTGCTCCGGCACACGATGAGGTACCGCGTCTGCAGCGACTCCAGTTTCTCCTGCACCACCTGCGCCTCCTCCCCTACAGCAGCACCGCAGCCGCCATCAGCACCGGCGAAAGCCTGTGCCTGGCTCTTGCTGCAGTGCCAACAGAGCCCCAGCAGCACTCCGTGCCCGTCCCCACTCACCTGTGACCATGGTCAGGACCTGCTGCCCACTTGCCAAAGCACTGTCCAGCTCCCCTAGCCGTGCGCCAACCTCCTGGCACAGCTCCTGTGACGTGATGTGGTCAGCTTGGCTGCCACCGGCCCCAGCACACACCCCACAGCACCCATGGGTGCTGAACCCCCCTGCCCCAACCTGGCTTTTCTGATGGGCATCCTGCATGTTGCCACAGCCATCGGCGCGCCAGAGCTGCGCCAGCCGCCGCTCCGCGGCTCCCAGCCACTCCTGGAAGGAATCAGCAGCCTCCTGGAAGCATAGCGCCGCCGGCAAGATCCGCTCCAGGCGGCTGGACCTGGTAGGACCCGTGTTAGCCAGGGCTGGGGAGGGTGCCACTGCGGCCCCAATGGGCCGGGTCCTCCCTCACAGCCCTGCTGGACCCACCTGGCTCCCGCCTCCTGCACCAGCCACTCCCACCTCTCGCCGAGGGTGCCGGTGCCATTGTCATGCAGCATGGCTCCGGATCCATCCTGCAGCACCAGCTCCACACGCGGCCGCCGCTCCTCCAGCAGCCGCTGCAGCAGCTGCAACGCGGCAGGACACGGCTCGGCAACCGCGGCCACACACACCCCCTGCACCACACCACAGCGCCGTGGCACAGCGCCGGCAGCAATGCAGCTGTGGCACCTCCGCACCTTCTGCTCCTCCAGCTGCGCCTTCACCACCTTTGCCTCAGCTGATGGTGGCCTCTGGTTGCCCACCAGCTCCTCCATGTCAGCCACCCAGGCCAGCAGCGCCTCCGGCGTGTCCTGCACCCGATCCGCCGACACCAGCGCCACCAAAGCAGCCTCCTCTGGCACCACCTGTGGGGGACATGCGGCTGAGCCCTCAGCCCCCACACACCCATGCTCCTCTTCAGGGGATGAAGGCCAGGCGCTGCCAGCACCGGGGCTGGACCCATCCTGCAGCACCGGCAGGTCCCTGCACTGCGGCCAGAAGCCAGAAGCATGCAGCCCCACGTGAGTCAAGGGCCAAGGCTCCCAATGTGGTGCTGGCGGTGGTGAAGGTCCCTGCCCGTGGTCACCTCTGTGGCATCTGTATCCCCGCGGCGCTCCGCCGGCGTGGTGCCAGTGCCGGTAAGCGGGGCCTCGGTGCCCGGGTACTGTGTCACCTCCACGATCTCAGTGACGATGGTCTCGGTCACCTCTGTCACCTCTGTCACTTCCCGCCGGGTGCCAGGGGCCCAGCCCCATGTGCCATGGTGCATAGGGGGTGTCCAGGCTGCACCCAGCACCGGGACACACGCAGTGCTGCCGTTCTGAACCGGCACCGGGCTGCGCTTCAGGCTCCCGGTGGCACCAGGTGCCACACTCCAGCCATTCTGCACCGTGTCCGGCACCGCGTCCCGGAGCTGCGGCTCTGCTGAGCGCCGGCGCCTCTGGCCCAGGCAGCCGGCCCGGGTCACTGAGTTCCCCATGGCACCGGCACCAGCTCCAGCCTGCAACAAGCCACGAGGACGCACGTTACCGGAGCCACCGCAGTGCCCTGCGCCCTGGTGCTGCCCAGGGGTCACCTGCACAGAGCCAGGGCCTCCTGGCGTCGGTGCCACTCGGTGCACGTGGTACCACCGGCCGCAGCAGCACCGGGCTGAGGCTCCGGGTTGGCACCGCTTTGTGCCCGTGGATTATAGCGGAGTTGGAGAAAGGAGCCGCCTGCTGCTGCGGGGCCCATGGAGGGGTGTGGGGCTGAGGATGCGGGGATGTGGGGCTGGATGCGGGAACGGAGGGGTGGGGGAATGCAGGGCTGGGAGCACCCACCCAGCAGGCAGGGAGCAGGGAGGGCACCCGCACCCCGCGCACTCACACACGTGCGGGCGCACCGCAGCCTCGCACCCGCCCCGTGCCCCGGGCTGGGCCCGCGCCGCCCGCCTGAGCACCGGAGCGCAGCCCTCGTGCACGGGGGGCCCTGCGCACGCTGCACCTTGCACGGGGCCCGGCGCGCTCGCACCCCGCAGCGGCTGCAGCCGCCCCGCACAGCCCCGCGCGCCGCCGCAGCTCTACCCCCGCGCCCATCGCGGGGCTCCGCCACCCCCCCCACCCCGCACTCACCGCGGCGGAGCCGGGTCCGGGGCTCCGGGGGGGCTCCGGGGGGCGCCGGTACCGGGGGGGGGGCGGGGCGGGTCCCGCCTTTGTTCGCGCGCGCTGGGGGGGCGGGGCCCGGCGGGACGCTCCGGTACCGGCGCTGCCCCCGCTGACCCCCGCCCCTCCCCCCCCGGCGCGAGCCGGAGCCGTTACCGGGGAAACCCCCGGGGCTCGCGCCAGCGCCGCCGGCCCCGCCCCCGCCCCCCGCCCCGCCCCCTCCCCTCCCCGGTCGTGTCTGTCCCCCCCCCCCCCCCGAGCGGCGGAGCCCTACGGGGGCACCACGGACCCGGAGCAGCGATGAGCGACAGGGACACAGCCCCAGCGCAGCCCCAGCGCAGCCCCAGCACAGCCCCAGCACAGCCCCAGCGCAGCCCCAGCGCAGCACAGCACAGCCCCAGCGCAGCCCCAGCGCAGCCCCAGCGCAGCCCCAGCACAGCACAGCACAGCACAGCCCCAGCGCAGCCCCAGCGCAGCCCCAGCGCAGCCCCAGCACAGCACAGCACAGCACAGCCCCAGCGCAGCCCCAGCACAGCCCCAGCGCAGCCCCAGCGCAGCACAGCACAGCCCCAGCACAGCCCCAGCGCAGCCCCAGCGCAGCACAGCACAGCCCCAGCACAGCCCCAGCACAGCACAGCACAGCACAGCCCCAGCACAGCCCCAGCGCAGCCCCAGCACAGCATAGCACAGCACAGCACAGCGCAGCCCCAGCACAGCCCCAGCACAGCACAGCACAGCACAGCCCCAGCCCAGCACAGCACAGCCCCAGCACAGCCCCAGCGCAGCCCCAGCACAGCCCCAGCACAGCCCCGTCACAGCACAGCCCCACAGCCCCACGGCTGCACAGGTGCCGGGCGGACGCTGCTGCTGTTGTTGCTGTTGTTGCAGCACTGCACATGGTGTGAGCCCTCCTGCTGCAGCAGCAGGGTCCAGCTGCACCATGCACCATACACCATGTGCCATGTACCCTGCACCATGTACCATGTGCCATGTACAATGCACACTGTGCCATGTACCATGTACCATGCACGGCTGCAGGCACTGGTACAGGAGCAGCTGCACCAGTGGGTGTGGCTCCCACAGGACTCTCGGGTGCAGTGGCTTTGGCTGCACTGGCACCGGAGCCGCTGCTGCAGGGAAAGAGCTGCTCCCGGTGCTCCTGCAGCATCTGCCCACTGCACGTCGCCCCACCGCTGTGGGAGGGGGGTGACAGTGCCCAGCTGCTGACGCAGGGGGATGCAGCAGGACAGGGCTGCATGGGCACAGGCAGGGACAGCCTGTGCATGGCTGCACACCCTGCATGGCTGTGCACATCCTGTACAGGGATGTACCCCATGCATGGCTGTGCACATCCTGTACAGGGATGTACCCCCATGCATGGCTGTGCACATCCTGTACAGGGATGTACCCCATGTATGGCTGCTCACATCCTGTACAGGGATGTACCCCATGCATGGCTGTGCACATCCTGTACAGGGATGTACCCCATGTATGGCTGCTCACATCCTGTACAGGGATGTACCCCATCTATGGCTGTGCACATCCTGTACAGGGATGTACCCCCATGCATGGCTGTGCCCATCCTGAACAGGGATGTACCCCATGCATGGCTGCTCACATCCTGTACAGGGATGTACCCCATGCATGGCTGTGCACATCCTGAACAGGGATGTACCCCCATGCATGGCTGTGCCCATCCTGAACAGGGATGTACCCCCATGCATGGCTGTGCCCATCCTGAACAGGGATGTACTCCCATGCATGGCTGTGCACATCCTGTAGAGTTATGTACCCCGTGCATGGCTGCTCACATCCTGTGCACAGATGTATCCCCATGCATGGCTGCACATATCCTGTGCATGGAGGTATCCCCATGCATGGCTGCATGATCCTGTTTAAAGATGTACCCATGTGCATGGCTGCACATCCTGCATGGCTGCACACATCCTGTGCATGGATGTATCCCCATGCATGGCTGCACGATCCTGTGTAAGGATGTACCCCTGCACATGGCTGCACAGCCTGTATGGGCAGGGGACACGGCTGCACTCATCCTGTGCATGGCTGCACCCCTGTCACATGGCTGCACATTGTCAATGCATGGCTGCAGAACCCTTGCATGGGCAGTGGACACAGCTGCATGCGTCTTGCCCACTGCACATCCCCCATGAGAAGGCGACCCAGTGCCTCACACACTGCCTGGTCTGCGGAGCTGCAGCACACGGCTGTTCTTGGTACCAAAAGTGTCCCCAGTGCCCGCAGGGCTCCAAGGACGCGATGCCACGAGCAGCGGCATGGCCACTGGGACCAAAGGCTCCAAGCCCACATGGCTGACGGTGCTGGTGGGCTGGGAGCAGGACCCATGTCACCAGCAGGACATGTCACCAGCAGGAGCAGAACCATGTCATCAGCCACACCAGGGCCGTGCTGACATGTCCCCGGTTGTCCGTGTCAGTGTCCCCCCCTCGCCCCTCTGGCGCCATGGCCAGGTCATTCCCTTTTACCTGCAGCATTGGCAGCTGCCGCTCCACCGCATCCAGCCAGTGCCGCAGGGCCTGTAGCCGGTGCTGCACCTCCAGCCACGCACTGCAGGGACAGCAGGGACGCTGTGACAATGGTGACACGGGGGGGCTGTGGGGCTGCGGTGGGGCTGTGATGGGGCTGTGGGGCTGCTCCTATGCAGCCCTGCTCACCCCATGGATGTTCCCCACCGTGCCCCAGTCCTGCTGCAGGATCCCGGTCACTGCAGTGCCCCCATGCACACACAGACCCGGCTGCAGCACCGCGGCCGTGCCGTACCTCGCCATGGGCTCCCCGTCCGGTGATGACCCCTCAACGCTGGCTCCAGGGGGGCCGATGGCACCGGTGGCCTCAGCAGCGCCATGGGGCTGCAGGGAGAGCAGGGGATATGTGGGGCCATGTGGGGATGCTGGGGCCGTGCCATGGACCTGTCACAGGGCAGTGGCACCTGAGGCATAGGGTAAAGGCATCGGGATGGGCCGTGACCCTTGGACCATGGCAGCATCAGCACAAGCAGCCCCACAACACATTCCTGAGCACATACGTGTCCATGTGCACTGTGTGTTGCGCCCGATGTGTTAGCACAGCACTGTGCAGTGCAGCCGCTCACTGTGTGTGCCCGGAGCCCCGGAGAGGCTGCAGGAACCCGGAGCGGGTGATGTGGGTGCTGCAGCGAGCAGCAGGGCCGGGATGGGCTGCAGCCTGCAGCAAGGAGCTCATCCAGCACCAGGGGCTGCAGATGCATGCCCAGGGAAGAGGAACAAGAGGAGGATGAAGGGTGCCCGGTGCTCGGGAGCGAGCAGAGCCCTGGGTGGTGCAGCCGGTGCACAGTAAGGAGCGGGCACGGGTGTGTGGGCGCTGCCAGGAGGGCACTGGGAGCCAGAGGTGAAGCGTGAACACGGGCTGAGGTGGTGCCATGGAGCTGATGATGGTGATGGTGGTGGTGATGATGCTGAGAACAAGACCTGAGCAAGGATGAGTGGACCCAAACCTCACACCTTGCACCCCGCACCTCATACCCTGCACCCTCACACCTGGGGCTGGTGCCCCTTCAGCTGCTGCCAGAGCCATGGGCTGTGTCCCACAGCGCTGCATGCACCTCCTGCCAGTGCCTGCAGCCAATGCCTGCAGCCAGTGTCTGCAGCCAGTGCCGGTGATGGAGCAGCCACAAGGGTCTGGCTGCAGGGAGCACACGGGTGGATTCACCGGCACAGTCAACGCTGGCTTGATGGCGCAGGCACTGGCGTGTAACTGTGCAGCAGCACAGCCCTTGGCCGGGGTGCTGCAGGGTCACAACTGCAGCACTGGGGCTGAGGCGCAGCCCAGGGGGATCTTGGGGCCCTGGCCCCAGGATGGAGCAGAGCTGGGAAGAGCATGAACCTGCAGGAGCCACGTCTTGCCACATGGACACAGAGCCCCCACCAGCGGATGGGATGGGGCTGTCACCCCTACACAGTGCATGGAATCTCAGCCTGGTTTGTGTTGGAAGAGACTTTAAAGCTCCTCCAGCTCCAACCCCCTGCCAAGGGCAGGGACCCCTTCCACCGGAGCAGGGGGCTCCAAGCCCCTGGGTCCAACCTGGCCTTGAGCACTGCCAGGGATGGGGCAGCCACAGCTTCTTGGGCACCCTGTGCCAGCGCCTCAGCACCCTCACAGGGAAGAACTTCTGCCTGAGATCCCACCTCATTCTCCCCTCTGGCAGGTTAAAGCCATTCCCCCTTCTTCTGTCCCTACAGGCCCTTGTCCAAAGCCCCTCTCCGGGTTTCCTGCAGCCCCTTCAGGCACTGGAGCTGCTCTGAGGTCTCCCCTTCAGGAGCCTTCTCTTCTCCAGGCTGCCCCAGCCCAGCTCTCTCAGCCTGGCTCCAGAGCAGAGCTGCTCCAGCCCTCGCAGCAGCTCCATGGCCTCCTCTGGACTCACTCCAGCAGTTCCACGTCCCTCTTGTGCTGCTGCCCCAGAGCTGGACGCTGCTGTCCGCGGGAAGGTGCTTTGGGGTTGGGTGTCCCAGGGGAGCAGGGGGTGATGTGTGGTGGCACAGGATGGCTGGAGAAGGTGCACAGACAAGGGACACAAAGGCCAGTGTGGGCTCAGGACTGAGGGGTGCGTGGGGCAGGGGGTCCCCAAGGCTGGTCCAGGAGCTCTCAGCAGGGACAGGAGCTGCACCCACAGATGCCGTGGGGAGCTGGAGGGCATCCCAACCATGCTGTGGGGCTGGGCCATAGGCAGCACCCATGGGCACCAGCAGGTCCTGGTGGTACCAGGAGGTCTGTGAGAGGCAGTTTCGGGGGGGTCAATGCTTGGGGAAGCCCGCACCCAGAATCAGCCCTTGCTGGGACCCATCCTGAGCTCCCTGATAGACACCATAGCCCCCACCCACCTTCTGCATCCAACCCCACATCCAGCACCGCATCCAACCCCACATCACAGATCCGTAGAATCATAAAACAGTTAGAATTGTGAAGGACATTAAGATCATCTAGGTCCAACCCCCTTGCCATGGGCAGGTACATCTTGCACTAGACCATGTCACCCAAGACTTAACCCACCCTGGCCTTGAACACTGCCACGGATGGAGCATTCACCACTTCCTTGGGCAACCTGTTCCAATGTCCCACCACCTCTCATTAAAGAACATTTTCCTTCTATCTAACCTGAACTTTCTCTGTTTCAGTTTGAACCCATTACCCCTTGTCCTATCACTACAGTCCCTAATGAAGAGTCCATCCCCAGCATCCCTATAGCCCCATTCAGATACTGGACGGCTGCTCTGAGGTCTCCACGCAGCCTTCTCTTCTGCAGATTGAACAGCCCCAACTTTCTCAGCCTATCTTCATATGGGAGGTACTCCAGTCCCTGATCATCCTCGTGGCCCTTCTCTGGACTTATTCCAACAGTTCCATGTCCTTTTTTCGTTGAGGACACCAGAACTGCACACAATACTCCAAGTGAGGTCTCACAAGAGCAGAGCAGAGGGGCAGGATCACCTCCCTTGACTTGCTGGACATGCTGCTTTTGATGCAGCCCAGGACACAGTTGGTTTCTGGGCTGCAAGTGCACACTGAACCTGGCTCATGGTCAGTTTCTCATCAACCAACACCCCCAAGTCCTTCTCTGCAGGGACCTGTAGCATCAAGCACCACATCCAACCCCACATCCAGCCCCACATCCAGCCCTGCATCCAGCCCTGCATCCACACCACATCCAACCCCACATCCAGCTCAACATCTAGCATCACATCCAACACTGCTCCAACCCCATCGTGCTGCTCCACAACCTGCTGCAGCCCACAGCCCAAAGAGCAGCTGGGAGCCACCAACCAGCACCAGCATCACCAGGGCAGCAGCAGGTCAAACAGAGCATGTGGAGGTGCTGCTGGTTGGAACATCCTTCACTGTGGCTGGGGCTGCCCCACGTGGCAGTGCTAGGACCCTATAGGGTCAGTTCCTGCCCCCCCAGAATGGAGGTGCTAATGGACTGGGATGTCAGGGCCCCAGCGCGGCGCCGCCACTGGCATGACACACGAAAGCAAAACAGAGAATGAGAGTAATAATCATCATCATCATCATATTAATAACGAGGGATGCGGAGGAACGACAGACGCGGTGGACACGTGGCAAATGGGAGCAGGCAAGAAGGAGGAGAAGTGCTGCAGAGACCCACAGCGAGCTGCAGCACCGGGCCAGGGGGCCAGGGCACTGCATGGGTGCCCCAGGGCCAGCTGAGGGGCTCTGGCACCCCGGCAGCACCAGCCCCGCTCTCTGGTGAGTGCAAAGGGTGAGGGAGCACGTCCCCGTGTCCTGCAGCGCAGTGCCGGCGGCCCCAGGATGGGGTCTGGGGGCTCCGTGACAGCGGTGAGGGGAGTTGGGATGAACATCCAGCCACACTACAACAGAGCGAACAGAAAGATGGGATGACACGATGGAGACTAGTTCATGGGATGGAGCCCTGAGCCCACACCAGCAGCGCCCGCCCTGCGCCAAGCAGCGCCCGTGGCCAAGCAGCACCACAGCAGCGCAGCAAAGTCCACACCGAGCCATGCCCAGAGGAGACCGACAGCCCCAGACACCCTGGTGTCAGCACATGGGGAGCACAGCACCGGCTGAAGCCCCAGCACCAACCCAGCAGCACCCCCAGCTCCAAAGAGGGAGCAACCAGAGAGTTCAGTGTTACCTGTGCCGGTGAGCGCGGCCGAGCCACCGCCGCGTCCCAATGTCCCCTCGAACCCGTCCACAAGTTGCCAACACCAGAGACCCAGGTGAGGAGCTCGCCCAGCGGTGCCACGACACCCTCGGTGGGGCTGGGGAGAGACGTCTGCCAGAGAGAGAGTGCGTTACCGTGGCACCGGCACCAGTGGAACCGCCACAAGGGTAAGAGGAACCCAGCATTCCCAACATGGGAGTGCACTGGTGTCCACAACCCCCCCTGTGCTCATGGAGTCCTGTGGCCTCCACACCCCTCAGAGAACCCCCGCAGTGAGGGGGACGCGGCGCAGGAACCGCGCATGGAGCCGGGCCGGGTTTGGCAGCGCCGAGCTCGGCACTGGGCTCTGGCGGATGCCCACTCATTCCTTGTTAATAATTCCTTGTTAATTCCTTCTTAATTCCTTGTTAATTCCTTTTTAACTTATTAAAGCTGCACTATCATCAAGAACGGGGCCTTGCGCGAAGCACTCCCCGGATACATGGGAAGCAGCAGCAGGCGGTGGCAGTAGCTCATGGCAGAACCCAGCGCAGTGCTGGAGCCAAGCGCGGTGGCCATGGGCTGGCGGAGGCGGCAGCAGCTCTTGGCGGACGAAGTGCTGGAGCGTGGTCGGGCCGGTGCCACCACACTTACGGTGGAGGCAGCAGTGCCGCGGTGCTGGGGACGTGCCGGGGCGCCAGGGCAGAGCGGCAGCTCCGGTGCTGGTGTGGAGTGTTGGGTGCGCAGTGCTGGCAGTGTCCTCCTCCTCCCGCCAGCACATCTGCGGGAAAAGGGTCGTCTCCTCCTTGGGGAGCAGGATGAAGCGGCGGGTTAATTATAAAAGAGTCTCTAAGTGGTTAGATCCAAAAGACAGAACGGTTTTCCTGTTTTCCTGTTGGTTTTTCTATTGGTTTTCCTATGTTACGTTGCATTTCCTGTTTTGCAGCCCTGCCAGGCTATGCCACAGGGCGGGTGCGGTGAGGGACCGGGTGATTTCTCTTTGAATACACACACTCCCTGGACTACGCTGGGTTTCATGGGTTAGTTTTGGTTAAGCCAGGGCCGGCTTTGGCAGGTCATCACCACATTCAACCAGTAACAGGAGATCAGTCCTAGGGAGCAGCAGCAGCGTTGCCACATGCGGAGCGAGCGGGCAGTGGGTTCCTCACGCAGGGGCTGGCAGGTCAGGCCACGCGCAGCGGCAGCCGGTGCATCCCGGCGCGCTCCACGCTTGCCTCCCTCCCGCAGCTCCAGACCAAGGCGGAAGCGAAGGCAGCCACTGCCTCTGTGGGACTCGTCGTGTATCTGCGCCCGAAGCTCGAGGAGGAGTAGGAGGAGGAAGAGAAGGTCATGGAGAAGCCGGAGCCAGTGGCATCAAAGCTGCCACGCCGGGAGCCAGAGCGGGAGCCGGTGCGGGAGCCTGAGCGGGAGCCAGAGGTGGAGCCGGCGCTGCTGACATTGTAGGGGCTGTAGTAACCTTTGCTGGATTGGGAGGAGGCCTCCAGAAGGCGCAGGCCGGTGCCATCCTCCACCATGCTGCGGTCCATGGCGTCCTTGTAGGAGATCTTGAGCTTGGTCTTGGGGCAGGTGAGGTACTTGGAGTAGGTGTTGACGTCGCGCAGCTTCTGGGCCGTGCGCGCGTCAATGGTGCCTTTCTGCAGTGCCTCATCCAGGGCTACACGGCCCTCAACGTCGGGCTCGATGAGGCCACCCGTCAGGTACTGCACCTCCAGGAACCGCTGCCCAGCCTCGTAGTAGAGCCAGCCCTTCTTGAGCGCCTGTGCTGCCGACATCTTCATCTTGGTGCGCGGGTCCTCAAAGCCGTAGAAGGCCTTTTGCGCCAGGTTGATGCGATCCACCATGATCTTGTCCACCAGGCCCTTGGTCACGGCGTCAGCCACGGTGCACTTGTCACCAGTGGCAGGGTCGATGATGCCACCAGTGCAGGCCTGAGCCTCCAGCAGCCGCTGCCCCGTGATGTTGTCTACGAGGTTGCGGCGCATGGCCTCGGTGATAGACACCTTCTCCAGGGTGTCTGTGTCCAGGATGCCGGCCACTGGCCCCGTCTCCTCAGTTGGGTCACTCCACATGGATATCTGAGTCCTCACTGGTGCCGGACTGACACTGTAGGAGGAGGAGGAGCCCACAGAGGACGAGCGTGAGCGGAAGCCACTCATGTTGCCTGAGAGCATGTCCGCAAACTCGGTGATGGAGAGCGTGCCCGCGCGGTACTGGTCCAGCGCCGACTGGTCGATCAGACCCTTGCCAATGGCGTCATCGATGTCGTACTGGCGCCCCGAGCGCCGGTCGATGATCATGGACTTCACCACGCCATCGGAGGAGGAGGTGGTGATCTCTTCCCACTCACACTCCTGCTCCGACAGCTCCAGGTAGGTCTGGTGGTCAATAAGGCCCTTGCGATAGGCCTCATACACGGACATCTCCTTGCCTGTCTCCGGGTCGACAATGACCACCCTGCGCTTGCGGACGGAGGACTTGGAGGATGTCTTCCTCTCCCGCTTCTTCTCCTTCAGGGGCAGTAGGCAGAGGCCGGTCTCCGGGTCAGTGATGCATCGCTCCATGAGCTGCAGGTAGGTGAGGTTCTCCTCCGTGTTGGGGTCAAAGAAGCCCTTGGTGTCATCACTGGGGTCCAGCAGGATCTCGTTCATCTCCTCGTCAAAGAGGCCCCTCTTGTAGGCAATCTCCACAGGCAGGCGGTGGCTCTCTTCTGGGTCAATGATGCCACCGGTGGCAATCTGGGCCTCCAGCAGGCGGATTCCATGGTCCTTCAGGATCAGCCCCTTCTTCATGGCCTGGAAGAGGGAGATGAGCTTCCCAGAGTAGGGGTCCCGGTAGCCGGTGACAGCCCTCTCAGCAGAGAGCAGCTTGTCTTTGAACTCGGGGCCCACAATGCCCATGCGAACGGCCTCCTCCACCGTCAGCTTCAGGCCCTTGATGGGGTCGATGACGTAGCCCGTGGCTGCCTGCGCCTCCAGGAGCTCGAACGCGGTGCCAGGCCGGATGATGCCCTTCTTCATGGCCTGGTACACAGAGAGCCGCTCCTTGGTGGAGTCCACGAAGACGCCAGCGATGCAGCTGGTGCCCTCCAGGAACTTCTTCAGGTTCTTGGAGACCTCCTCGATGGAGGTGAGTCCCTCCTGCAGGCGCTGTGCAGTGGCTTCATCCATCACCTGTGAGCGCACCAGCTCCTCCACTGTGATCTGCTTGCGCAGACCGCGGAAGGTGAGCTTCCGTGCGTCGCAGAGTGGGAGCAGTAGGAGCCCGCTGCCCTCGTCCCGGCGGCACCGCTTCAGCAGCTGCGTGTAGCTCAGCTTCTCCTCCGTGGATGGGTCCACGTAGCTTCGCACCTCACTGGGCTCGGACAGCATGTCATATGTGTCCTTGTTGATGAAGCCCCGCTGGTAGGCCACCTCCAGGGGCAGGTGGAAGCCCAAGTGCGGATCAATGACGCCGCCAGTGGCGATCTGGGCGTCCAGGAGCTTGAGGGCCTCTTCACTGGGAATGAGGTCCTTTTTCATGGCCTGGAAGATAGAGATCTTCTGCTCGCTGTACGGGTCTCTGTACCCAGTCACGGCCCTCTCAGCAGACAGGAGCCGGTCGTGGATCTCGGGCCCCACCACACCTTTCCTGACGGCCTCGTCGACGGTCAGCATCTCGTTCTTCATGGGGTCTATCATGAAGCCGGTGGCAGCCTGGGCCTCCAGGAGGGAACGGGCCACTTCTGAGTTGATCAGCCCCTTCTTCAGTGCCTGGTAGACGCTGAGCTTCTGCTTGGAGGAGGGGATGTAGATACCAGCCACACAGCCTGACCCATAGAGGTACTTCCAGATGGTCTCCACCTCCAGGAGCTCCCGGAAGGTCTTGGAGCCCTGCTTGAGCAGATTGTAGATGTCCTGGGAGATGATCTTGGCCTCGTAGAGTTCCTCGGCCGTGATGCGGCGCCGGACATAGTCATAGGACGTGAGATTCTGCTGCCGGATGATCTCGGTCTTCTCGATGATCTCGATGATGATGATGATCATGCGCTCCTTGGACACACGGCCTGACTTGAACTCCTCCATGAGCTGCTTCCGCTGCTCCTCAGGCAGCAGATCCGAGTGCATGATCTCCCACAGCGACATGGAGGAGCCCGCCCTGCTGCCCACCGGGATGTCCACCTGCGTCTCCTCAAACACCTTCCGCGTCTCTGCCTCAGTGTAGACCTGTGTGGTCTCCACCACTGTCGGCTTCTCAGGCTCCCGCAGCGGCAGCAGGTAGAGGCCGGTCTCAGGATCCTCGATGCACCTTTCCTTCAGCTGCGTGTAGGTGAGGTTCTCCTGCGTGTTGGGGTCGAAGAAGCCCCTGGTGTCATCGCTGGGGTCCGAGAGGGTTCGGTTCATCTCCTCATCGAAGTACCCACGCTTGTAGGCCACATCCACGGGCAGGCGGTGGCTGTGCACAGGGTCGATGATGCCACCAGTGGCAAGCTGGGCCTCGAGCAGGCGGATGCCGTGCTCCTTGACAATGAGTCCCTTCTGCATGGCCTGGAAGAGGGAGATGGTGTTGCCAGAGTAGGGGTCCTTGTAGCCAGTGACAGCCTTCTCAGCAGACAGCAGCTTCTCGTGCAGTTCGGGCCCAACCACACCAGCCTTGACAGCCTCGTTGACATAGAGTTTACGGTTCTTCACGGCATCAATCAGGAACCCGGTGGCTGCCTGGGCCTCCAGGAGGACGACAGCGGTACCGGGCTGCAGCAGGTTTCGCTTCATGGCCTCGTAGATGTTCAGCTTCTCCTTGGTTGCCTCCACGTAAACACCAGCAATGCAGTCGCTGCCATGCAGGAACCTTCTCACTGCCTCCATATCAGAGAAGTCCTTCACTGACTTCTTGCCCTCCTTCAGCTGCTCGTACTGGGCTTTGGTGATGATGCGGGACTCCACCAGCTCGCTGGCCGGAACGGGAGCCCGGAGCCCGCTGAATGTCAGCTTCTCCTGCTTCTTGGTCTCTGCCTCCTCAATGATGGTGATGACGATCTTGATGATCTTCTCAATGGTCACCTTGCCGGTCTTGTACTGCCGGAGGAGCTCCCGCCTGTGCTCCTCTGTGAAGTACTCAGAGTGGATCAGCTCCCAGATGGTCATGGTCTGGCCCTTCATGCTGCCCACCGGGACCTCCACAGTCGTCTTGTTGAAACACTCTTTTGCCTGGCTGTCAGTGTAGACCTCCTCCTGCTGCGCCTGGATGGCTTGGTCAGACAGGGGCAGCAGGCAGAAGCCGGTCTGCTTGTCACGGCGGCAGGTCTTCTGCATCTGGGCGTAGGTGAGGTGCTCCTGGGTGTTGGGGCAATAGAAAGCCTTGACGTCATCGCGGAACTCAGCCATCGCCTCGTTCATCTCGGGGTCGAAGTAGCCGCGTTTGTAGGCAACGTCGAGCGGGAGCCGGTGGCTGTGGACAGGGTCAATGATGCCGCCGGTGGCAAGCTGGACATCCAGCAAACGCACCCCGGTGTTGCTGGGGATAAGGCCCTTCTTCAGGGCCTGGAACAGGGAAACCGTCTGGCCTGTGTAGGGGTCTTTGTAGCCAGTCACCGCCTTCTCTGCCGACAGCAGCTTCTCATGCAGTTCCGGCCCCACCACCTCGGCCTTCACTGCCTCGTCCACGGAGAAGAACATGTTCCTCACGGGGTCAATGATGTAGCCAGTGGCAGCCTGGGCCTCCAGGAGGGACAGGGCGACCTCCGGCTTCAGCAGGTTCCTTTTCAGGGCATCGTAGAAAGTGAACTTCTGGCCAGTCGACTCCACCAGGACCCCAGCAATAGTGTCAGTGCCCTTCAGGTACTGCTGTACGGATTCCATCTCCACCACGTCCTTCACTGACTTCTTGCCCTTCTGCAGCTCATTGTAGAGGTCTTTGTTGATGATTTTGCTCTCCAGCAGCTCTGCAGCAGGCACGGGGGCCCGCAGGCCCTCAAAGCACATCTGGCTCTTCTTCTCACTTTCCTCCACAACTGTGATGATTATCTTGATGATCTTCTCCACCGTGATCTTGCCAGTCCGGTACTGCTGGATCAGGTCTCGCCTTTGGTCCTCAGTGAAGTATTCTGAGTTGATGATCTCCCAGATGGTCACCGTCTTCCCTTGGAACTTGCCGAATGGTGCTGTCACTGTGGCCTTCTTGAAGATGTCTTTGGCTTCTTTGTCGGTGTAGACCAGCTCCCTGGCTTTGGCTGCCTGGTCAGTGAGGGGCAGGAGGCTCAGCCCCGTGTCCGGGTCAGTCACGCACCGCTCCAGGAGCTGTACGTAGGTGAGGTTCTCGTGGGTGTTGGGGTCGAAGAAGCCCTTGGTGTCGTCGCTGGGGTCCGAGAGGGTTCGGTTCATCTCCTCATCAAAGTACCCACGCTTGTAGGCAGCTTCCACAGGCAGGCGGTGGCTGTGCACAGGGTCAATGATGCCGCCGGTGGCAATCTGGGCCTCGAGCAGGCGGATGCCGTGCTCCTTGACAATGAGCCCCTTCTGCATGGCCTGGAAGAGGGAGATGCGGTCGCCAGTGTAGGGGTCCTTGTAGCCAGTGACGGCTCGCTCCGCTGCCAGCATCTTGTTGTGCAGCTCAGGCCCAATGACGCCCTCGCGCACGGCCTCGCTCACTGAGAGCCGCGTGTTCCGTACTGGGTCAACGATGAAGCCGGAGGCGGCCTGAGCCTCCAGCAGCACCAGCGCCGTGCCCGGGCTCAGCAGCTTCTGCTTCATGGCCTCGTAGATGCTCATCTTCTCGTTGGTGGGCTTGATCAACAACCCGGCGACGCTGCTGTGGCCCTGCAGGTACCTCCTGACCTCGTCCCTCTGCGCGAGCTCACCAACACTCACGGTGCCCTTCACCAGCTGCTCCAGGCTCTCCTGGCTCAGGACACCAGCGTCCACCAGCTTCCCTGCAGGCACCTTCTGCCGGATGCCATCGAAGGCTAACTCGGGCTCGCCATTGTGCGCAAGGCCATCCATCACGTCCCTGCCATTGGGCATGGCTTGGACATGTGGCTGCGCCACAGCAACCATGGGCTCCCCGGGCAGGTCGTCTGTCTGGATCATGATCTCACGGGTCTGTGCCAGTGCCGCCTTGTACTCCTCCTGCATCTGCTCCAGCCTCTCCCGCAGCTTCTGGTTCTCCTCTTCCAGAAGCTTCTCCTGGTGCTGCCGCTGCTGCTCCAGCTGCTGCAGCTCCTCCTGCTTGTGCCGGACATTCTCCTCTGCTTCCTTCTGATGCCTCTTGGCCTCATCCAGCATGGCTTTCAACTGCTGCTTCTCCTGCTCCATCTCCTTTTGCTGCCGCTCCTGCTCCGCCTTCAGGTTCTGGGCTTTGTCCACCTCGTCTTTAAAGAGTTTCTCTAGCTTTGATTTCTCCTCCTCGATGAACTTCTCCCTCTGCAGCAGCGCATCCTTCTCCGTCAGGAAGCTCTGCTGCAGGAGTTGCGTCTCCTGCTGGAGCTGCGCCTGCTGGGCCACCTGCATCTGGAGTGGGAAAGAGGACACAATGGTCAGATGGCACTACGCAGCGCCACGGGTGTGGGGAGGGGAACATGCACTGCGGCAGCACAGGGCAGGGCTGTGGCGTCACCCAACCGCATGGGCCCCACTGCAGCAGTTAGGAGTGAACGGGAACAGAGAGGGGTAGGGAGCTGCAGCAAACAACATGGGGCAGGACAAGCGTGGATGAGACATGAAGGTTCAGCTCTGGGACCCCAACACAAGAGGGACATGGAGCTGTTGGAGCGAGTCCAGAGGAGGCCACAGAGATGCTGTGAGGGCTGGAGCAGCTCTGCCATGGAGCCAGGCTGAGAGAGCTGGGCTGGGGCAGCCTGGAGAAGAGAAGGCTCCTTAAGGGGAGACCTTAGAGCAGCTCCAGTGCCTAAAGGGGCTGCAGGAAACCTGGAGAGTGGCTTTGGACAAAGGATGGAGAGAAGGGATAAGAAGTAATGGCTTCAACTGGAAGAGGGAAGAGTTAGATGGGATCTAGGAAAGTTCTCCACCATGAGGGTGGTTGAACACTGAAAAAGGTTGAAGCGAGAAGCTGTGGCTGCCCCATCCCTGGCAGTGTTCAAGGCCAGGTTGCATGGGGCTTGGTGCAACCTGCTCTAGTGAAAGGTGTCCCTGCCCATGACAGGGGGTTGGAGCTGGAAGAGCTTTAAGGCCCTTTCCAACCATTCTATGACTCTATGGATACTGTGGGGTCAGGTACTGAGGTGGGAGCTGGGCACAGAGAAGATCAAGGGAGGATGGGCCACAGGACCCCAGAAAAGTGCTGGGGTCACCCCACCACAGCAGGAGCTGAGGCAGCAGGAGCAGGTAGGGGAGTGACGGGAGGTCCTGCCTTGACACCCACTGAGGGGTTTGCATCGCTGCACCAATGCTGACTCTACGCACACCCCTGACCCACAGCATGGGGGTCCTGCCTCACCAGCAGCCCAGCAGCTGGCGTTTGGACACAGGCTGGAGCCTCAGGCACTGCAGCAGCTCCATGCCTGTGCCCACGCCACAGGGGCTGTAGTGATGGTGGCCAGGACCTGGTGCCGTGTGGCTGGGGAGGGGGAGGAGGTCCCTGTGTGCCACCACTGCTAAGGGGACCCAGTCACCCGGTACCTCCTCCGCCTTCTGCTGCAGCAACGCCGCCTCCTGCTTCAGCTTCTCCTTCTCCTGCTCCAGTTTGGCGATGGCCTGGCGCAGCTTCTCTGCGTCCTGGTCGCTCTGGTGCCGCTGGATCTCCAGGGTGTGCACCAGCGTCATCTTCTCCTGCGTGGCCAGCTCGGTCTGGTGCAGCCGCTCACTGATCTCCTCTGCCTGCTTCTTGAACTTCTTGGCCTCCTCCTCTGCCTTGGCCTGGGCCATGCTCATCTCCGCCACGTGCAGCTTGAGGCGCTCGGCCTCAGCCGTGATCTCCAGCTGCCGCCGGCGCTCTGCCTCCAGCGTCTTCTGGAAGCCCTCGGTCTCCTCGGCCAGGCGCTGCTGCATCTGCTCCTTGTCCTCCTGCAGCCGCTTGGCATGTTCCTGTGCCAGGTCCTTCTGCTTCTGCAGCATCTCAGCCTCAGCCTTGAGCCGCGTGGCCTCTTGCACTGCCTGCATCTTCTCCTTCAGCATCTTCTCTGCCAGCGCCCGCTGCTGCGCCAGGTCGTCCTCGGCGAGCTGCCGCATGCGCGCAGCCTCCTGCGCCTCCACGCTGAGCCGCGCCACCTCCTCAGCAACCTGCTTCATCTTCTCTGCCTCCTCCGCCAGCAGCTTCTGTGTGTTGTCCTTGTCCTTGAGGATCAGCACCTTGTTCTCCTCCTCGATGCGGCTCTTCAGCCTCGCCAGCTCCTCCAGCTGCACCCGCACCTTAAAGAGCTCCTCCTCGACCTGCGCCTTCTGCCGCACGGCGTCGCTTGCCTCCTCCTTTAACCGCTGCAGCTCCTCGTCCAGGATGTTCTTCTGGTGGTCCGTCTCCTCCAGGCGCAGCTTCACCTTGGTGAGCTCCTGCTCCACTTGCGCCTTCTGCCGCAGCGTCTGCTCCGCAAACTTCTTGTGCTTCTCCATCTCGGCGTCGGCCAGCTGCTTCTGCCGCAGCGCCGCCTGCTCGGCCTGCGCCCGCCGCGCTGCCTCCAGCTCCGCCTCCTTGCGCAGCGCCTCGGCCGCCGCCTGCGCCCGCGCTGTGGCTGCTGCCTCCTCCTCTGCGCGCTGCTTCAGTCGCTCAGCCTCCTCCACGCGCCGCCGTGACAGCCCCGCGTCCTGCTCAGCCTGGCCCCGCGCCAGCTCAGCCTCCTCTGCCGCCCGCCGCGCGCGCTCCGCCTCGTCACGCAGCCGCTCCACCAGGCTCTGCTCCTGCTGCCGCACCTGCTGCAGCTCCTGCTCCTGCTGCTGCATGGCGGCCAACCGCGCCTTCTCCTCCGCTGCAATGCGCTTCTGCGCCGCCTCCCGCGCCAGCTGCACCTGCCGCTCCGACTCCTTCTCCGCCAGCTCCTTCTGCCGCCGCGCGTCCTCCACCATGGCCCGCAGCCGCTCCACCTCCTCCAGCGCCAGGCGCCGCTGCCGCGCCGCCTCCTCCTCGGCCGCCAGGATGTCCTGCAGCTTCTCCTCAGCCTCACGCCGCCGGCCCTCCTCCTGCAGCGCCAGCGCCCGCTGCCGCTCAGCCTCGCGCTCTGCCTGCTCGCGGCTGTGCTGCACCTCCTCGGCCTCACTGCGGATGCGGCTCAGCTCCCGTTCCAGCTCGCTCTTGCCCGCAGAGGCCCGCTCAAAACTGGCCTTGAGGGCACGGATCTCCTCCTCCACCTGCCGCCGCTGCCGCAGCGTGTCCTCCACCAGCCCCTTCTGCCGCTCCAGCTCGCTCTCAGAGCTGCGCTTCAGCTGCGCAATCTTCTCCTCGATGTCCTGCTTGTGCTGCGCCGCCTGCTCCTCCAGCAGCCGCCGCTGGTAGGCTTCGTCCTCCGCCAGCCGCCGCAGCCGCTCATTCTCTGCCTCCTTCTCCTTCAGCGCGATTTCTGCTTCCGCCTTCAGCCGCGACGCCTCATTGATGGCCGCCAGCTTCTCCTTCAGGATGCGCTCGGCCTCAGCGCGCTGCCGCCCAGCCTCCTCCTCCGCCAGCTGCCGCTGCCACTTGGCCTCCTCAGAGAGGGCACGCAGCCGCGCCGCCTCCTCCGCCAGCTCCCGCAGCTTGCTGGCCTCGGCCTCCAGCCGCTGCTTCGACTTCTCGCTGCTGGAGCGCGACTCCTCCTCCGCTCGGGCCTTGCTCTGCAGCAGCACCTCCATCTCGGCCCGCAGCTTGGCCAGCTCCTCCTCAACCTCCTTCCGCTTCTGGATGGCCTCGCTCACCTTCTCCTTCAGCCGGGACTGCTCCTCCTCCAGCAGCAGCCGCTGCTGCTCGCCGTTGTCCATCTCCGCCTTCAGCCGGATCAGCTCCTGCTCTGCTGCCAGTTTCTGCTGGGCCGTGCCCTCCGCCAGCTCCCGCTGCTTCTCCAGCTCCTCCTCGGCTGCCTCCTTCTGCCGCAGAGCCGCCTGCTCTGCCTTGGCGCGCTTGCGGGCCTCGCGCTCCGCGTCCTCCTTCTGCTTCTCGGCCTCCTCCTGCGCCAGCGTCTTCTGGTGCGCCACCTCCTCCGCCTGCAGCCGCAGCCGCAGCGCCTCGTTGGCCTTCTGCCGCCAGCGCTCCAGCTCCTTCTCTGCCTCCTCCCGCAACTGCTCGGCCTCGCGCTGCTGCTGCTTGAGGCGCTCGGCCTCCTCCTGCAGCTGTGCCACCGCCACGTGCTCGCGCTGCAGCGACAGCTCCAGCTGCGCCGTCTGCTCAGCCATGGAGCGGCGCCGGCTCTGCAGCTCCGCTTCAGCGCTGCGCTGCGCCGCCTCCTGCGCCACCTGGATCTGCCGCTGCTTCTCGGCCTCCGCCTGCCGCAGGCGCCGCTCAGCCTCCTCTGCCTGCAGCCGCAGCCCCTCCAGGGCCGCCACCGCCTCCTGCTTCTCGCGCGCCGCGTCGCGCTCGGCCCGCACCTTGCGCGCCAGCTCCTCCTCGGCCTCGCGCTTCTTCTGGCTCTCGTCCTTCACCTGCCGGCGCAGGCGCTCGGCCTCGTCCTGCGCCTGCCGCTTCTGCCGCTCGGCCTCCTCAGCGCGCGCACGCAGCTCGTGCAGCTCGGCCTCGGCGCCCAGGCGCTGCCGCTCCGTGCTCTCCAGCTGCCGCCGGATCACCCGGATCTCCTCCTCCACCTTCTTGCGGCTGGACTCAGCCTCCTCAATCAGCTTCACCTTGGCCTCTATCTGGTGGTCCGAGTTCTGCCGCAGCTGCAGCAGCTCCTGCTGGATGTTCTGCTTCTGCTGCTCCGCATCCACGGCCACCACCTCGCGCCGGGCCACCTCCTCCTGCATGCGGAGCTGCAGCTCCTGCGCCTCTGCCTCCGCCTGCGCCTTGGCCTTGGCGTGCGCCTCGGCCAACTGCCTCTGCTTCTCCAGCTGTGCCTCCACCTCCGCCAGCCGCTTCCTCTCCTCCTCCTTCAGCTTCTCGGCAGCTTTCTGGAGTGGGAAGGGGGAGCAGAGAAAACAGAGAGGGGGGAGAAAGAGAGAGATCACAAAGGGATGTGACCGGGCTGCGGCCACGCACACGAGTGCGGGATGCACCTGGGATGGCTCCGGATCCCAGAAGTGGTGACGCCAGCTCCAGAAGACGCGTGGCACACAGAGAACACAGCTGGGACAGCGGCAGCCGCACAGCCCCAGGCACCACAGAGAGGAGAGGAACAGAGCAACACGGCGCGAGCAAAGCCCAGAGCGATGGAGACCAGGAGAGAGCAGCTTGAGCACCAGCGCACCCAGAGCCAGCCAGGAGGCTCCTGCGCTCATTGGGGCTCACCGCAACAGAAGGGCCAGCGCCAAAAGCCACCGACAACCTGGTGATGGAGCATCAGGATGAGTGGGACGGAGGGAGCAGGAGGGAGGAAGGAGCCACCAGGAAAGCCTCACTGACATGGAGAGCAGCGCAAGCTCCGGCCTTGCTGCCACGTGCCAGCATGAGGCCCTTCACTGGCCATGCCATGGAGTCTCATGCCACATGCACCATAGGTGAGGCAGGTGCATGCCCCATGCCGGGCACATGCGGATGAGCGGGACCCCCTGTGCCACTGGGCCACGTCCCCTCAGAAGAGCCCTAGGAGCGGGGACAAAGGCAGAGGAGGGTGAGGAGCAGCACGGCGCGAGGGGGACATGCGTGGGGTGAGTACCTGGTGCAGGGATGCCAGAGTCATCTTGGGCTTTATTTTACCCTCCATTAGCTCCCCACCACCACCATCCCCCAAGGCAAAGCACCGGCAAAGCATCTTGACTTGGAGGCAGAAACCAAGAGTTAGAGAGGTCACTGACACTGGACCCTGTGGTGCCAGCACCCTGCAGCCATGTGCCTGCACTGTGTATCTGGGAAATGCCTCCTACCACCAGTCCCGCCAGAGCTGGGCATCACGGTCTCACCAGAGCCCGGCCACCAGCACCGGGTGCAGCAGAGTTAGGGGCCGCAGCAGCGTTAGTGGTGGGGCGGCAGCTGCCACACACCAGCAGCCCCAGTGTTGTGCAGCAGCAAGGATGCAGCCGGCGCGGTGCTGCCAAGCTCCTACCTCCTCGTCCTCCAGCCGCCGCAGTGTGTCAGTGATGAACTTGATGTACTGGCTGGTGAGTGTGGTCAGCTCGCTGTACTGCGTCCGCAGGTCCACGTACTGCAGCAGAGGATGGTGGTCAGCAGGAACAGAGTGCCCACAGCACACCATGGCACACCACAGCACACCATGACACACCGCAGCACACCAGCAGTGGTGGGGCCAGGCACAGGCACCTTTGCAAAGGGCTGTGGCTTCAGGGTTAGGGTTGAGACTGAGATCATTAGGATTATGGGTCAGGTTTAGGATCAGGGCTGGGTTGGGTTTGCGTTAAGATTAAGGTTATGTCTATGGTTAGGGTTGAGTCAGGGTTAGGATTCGTGTTAGATTACGATTAGATTAGGTTTAGTGTCAGGGTCACTGTCACGGTCAGGTTGATCACCTCCTGGAAAATGCCATTAGTGATGGGGTCATTAGGTTTAGGGTTAGAGGTCAGGTTTAGGGTCAGGATCAGGTTTAGCCTCGGGGTCCCCTCACCTCCTGGATGATGCTGTCGGACGCTGACTGCACTTTGGGTTTCTTGGCTGGTGATGCCATTGGCTCCACCTGTGCCTTGAAGCTCACGAGCTGCAGCTCATAGTCCTGCACAGGATTCATGTCCCGTTACACCATGTCCCCGCACGACCCCCAGCTCCTCCCCAACAGCCCCAGCCCCATTGCGCACCTTGATGGCGTCAATGTACTGCTTGGCGTGGCGCTGGCACTCCTCCATCTTCTCTTTGTTGCGGTCGCATTCCTCCAGCAGCCCCTACGGACAAACTGGGATGAGCTCCAGGAGTGCCGGCAGATCCAGCACACCCGGCCCCACCGGCTGCGCCGCACGCACCTGCTCCTGCAGCAGCTGCTGCCGCACGCTGGCGCTGTCGGTGATGGGCACGGCCTGGATCTCCTCCTGCCGCCGTCGTGCCTCCTGCAGCCAGCAGCGCAGCGCGGCGCAGCTCTCGCGGTAGCTCCGCAGCTGCCGGCCCAGCTGCTCCAGGTCGCGGTGCCGCAGGTCAGCCTGTGCCAGGACCCCGCGCCAGCGCTCCAGCAGCTGCTGCACCCGCTCCCGGAACCGCTCCAGGTCCACGTCACGCTCGCTGTGGCCCCGCACCATGCGCTCGTTCACTTCCTTGGCCTTGCTGAGGTCGGTCTCCAAGGTGCTGAAGAGGGGCTGGTGGCCCTCAGCCTGCGCCCGCAGCCACTGTGGCACACAGAGCAGCGCCATCAGCACCGCGTCCCCCCGCACCCCCGGCGCAGCGCTGCCAACACCGTTACCTTCAGCTCGGCCTGTGTGGCCTCCAGCTCCTGCAGATCCGCCGGCACTGTCTGCACGTCCTTCAGCTGGTCTTCGTACTTCTTGAGCAGCTCCTCAGCCCCCTGTGTGCTGTGGATCACCAGGTTGATGGTCTTCAGCCTGCGGAGAGCGGAGACGAGGTCAGAGACCATGGGATGGGAGGGACACATTGGCACGGCCACCATCATGGAACCATGACATGGTTTGTGCTGGAAGAGACCTCAAAGTTCATCCAGCTCCAACCCCCTGCCACAGGCAGGGACAACTTCCACTAGAGCAGGTTGCTCCAAGCCCGTGTCCAACCTGGCCTGGAGCACTGCCAGGGGTAGGGCAGCCACAGCTTCTCCCTTCAACCTTTTTCAGTGTCCAACCACCCTCATGAGAAAGAACTTTGTCCCAAGATCCCATCCAACTCTTCCCTCTTCCAGCTGGAGCCATTCCTCCTCATCCCATCCCTGCATCCCTTGTCCAAAGCCCCTCTCCAGGTTTCCTGCAGCCCCTTTAAGCACTGGAGCTGCTCTCAGGTCTCCCCTTCCCGCAGCAGTGGGGCAGGATCCCCTCCCCAAGCTGCTGCTCACGCTCTGGGGGTGCAGCCCAGCACACAGGGGGGTTCTGGGCTCAAGCGCTCACTGAAGCCGGGTCATGGGGAGCTTCTCCTCACCCAACACCCCAAGTCCTTCTCAGGCTGCTCCATCCCCTCTTCCCCAGCCTGTGTCTGCGCTGGGATTGCCCTGACCCTGCGCAGACCCCATCAGACCCAGCTCATCACACCTGATGTCCACCCCCAGCAGGGCTGGGGATGTGCCGCTGGACACTCACTTCTCCAGGTAGATGCTGGACAGGCTGTAGACCTGCTCCATCTTCTGCAGCGTCACCTCCAGCTCCGAGCGCAGCACCGGGGCAGAGCTGGGTGGCTCCGCCTGCGCCAGCACCTCCTGCGCCTCCTCCCCAACCGAGTCCAGGCTCTTCCTGATGCCCTCCAGCTCCACATGGATTTGCTGCGGGAACAGGAGGGGCCCTCACTCCATGTGACACAGGTCCTTGTGCCAGGGGAGAGGAGCAGAGCCAGAAGTGTCCGAGCCTGCAGAGCCAACCCAGTGCTGGGCGCTGCTCCAGGTGCTGGGCACTGCTCCGGGTGCCCCCTGCACTCTCCAGGTGCCAGACACACATCACCTGCTGCTCCGTGATGCGCCGGGCGCATTCCGCCTGCGGGTCTTTGTCAAGTGGCAGCCGCAGGCGATGGATGGTACTGGACTCGCAGCGCTGCAGCTGCAGGCTCAGCTCCTTCAGCCGTGACAGGAAGCTCTGGCACAGGGACTCGTCCTGCTCTCCTGTGGGGACAGCCATGCGGATGGGTCAGGAATGTCCCACCCCATCCACATCCATGAAGATGGGTCAGCACTGTCCCACTCTGTTTGCATCCATAGGGACGGGTCAGCACTGTCCTGCTCCATTCCCATCCACAGGGATGAGTCAGCATCGTCCCACTCTGTTTGCATCCATAGGGACGGGTCAGCACAGTCTTGCTCCATTCCCATCCACAGGGATGAGTCAGCACAGTCCCACTCTGTTTCCATCCATAGGGACAAGTCAGCACTGTCCCACTCCATTCCCATCCATAAGGACACGTCAGCACCATCCCACTCTGTTTCCATCCATAAGGATGGGTCAGCACCATCCCACTCCATTCACAACCATAGGAACTGGTCATCACCATCCCACCCCGTTCCCATCCATAGGGACAAGTCAGTACCATCCTGCTCTGTTCCTGCCCCCAGGCCCATCTCCTCTCACCCCTCTCCCCTCCCCACATCCACATGGATGCGGCGGTGCCGGGTCCCACCTTTCTCGTGGCCACGCCTCAGCCACTCGTGGTGCTGGGTGCAGGCCTCGTACTCGCGCTGCAGCTGCTGCCGCTCCTCGGGCGCAAAGCTGCGCGAATCCCGGCTCTCCCGCAGGAATTCCTGGTAGTGCATCTCCAGGCTCTGCAGCACCTGGCGGCATTCCTCGGGCGGCAGCGTGCGGAACTGCGGGAGCATCCTTGCGTCAGCACCGGGACACACGTGTATGCACCAAGACACAGTGCATGTGCATTGAGACACAGGATGGGTGCACCAGGACACAGCATGTATACTGGGACATGTGTGCACCCAGACAAGTGTGTGCACTGGGACTCCCATGTGTGCACCAGGACTCAAGCATACACCAGGACCCTGTGTTGCACCAGGACCCCGTGTGGCACCAGGACCCATGCGCACATCAGGACCCCGTGTGGCACGAGGACCCTGTGTGGCACCAGGACCCCTGCGCACACCAGGACCCCGTGTGGCACCAGGACCCATGCGCACATCAGGACCCTGTGTGGCACCAGGACCCCTGCGCACACCAGGACCCCGTGTGGCACCAGGACCCATGCGCACACCAGGACCCCGTGTGGCACCAGGACCCATGCGCACACCAGGACCCTGTGTGGCACCAGGACCCCTGCGCACACCAGGACCCCGTGTGGCACCAGGACCCATGCGCACACCAGGACCCCGTGTTGCACCAGGACCCATGCGCACACCAGGAGCACCATGGGGATGCACAGGGCACTCACCGTGAGCTGGGACCAGGCCTGGATCTGCCGCATGTCGCGGGTCAGGCACTGCCAGGCCCGGAGGCTCCGCAGGTCCTGGTGCAGCTGGTGCCAGAGCTCCAGCAGCTCCTGGTGCTCGGCTTCCAGCCTGCAGAAATGCAGCGTCAGCGGCGGGTGGCACTGGGACCCCTGGGCTGGGGGGTGCCACAGGGCCGGTGAGTGCCATGGGGTCAGCGGGGACCATGGGGCTGCGCTCACCTCCGCACCGCGTCCAGCGCCTCGGGGTTGGGGGGCGGCAGGATGAAGCACACACTCGGCACCTCGGCCTCACCGCCGCCACTCAGCACCTTCCACTTGTGGGGCTGTGCGTTGCTGAGCAGGGTGCACGTGTCTTGCTTGTGCACCGTGATCTGCAGGGCCGGGAGGGGTGAGCACAGGGGGTGGGAACCCTGTGCACTCCCCATGTACAGTCGGGATGCTTGGTCCCTGTGTACCCCTTGATGTGGTGGGGATGGGGGCACCCCTGGGGCTGCAAGTGGGACTCATGCATTGGGGGGGCACCCCTGGGACTCACACATTGGTCGCCCACCATGTCCCTCCATATCTCCATGCTCCCACCATGTCCCATATCCCCCCCATAACCCCATATGCCCTCATACCCCCATGTCCCACCTGTCCCCCCCATATCACCCCATATTGCCCTTGTCCCCATACCCCCATCCCCGGTCCCCGCCCGGGCGCACCTGCAGCTGCCGGTAGTCGCAGACAGCCTGCAGGCGGGGCCGGCCCTGCACCGTGGCGCCGGGGCTGCGCGGCTTCAGCTGCACGATGGTGCTGGCGCGGCGGGAGAGCGCCGGGAGCTGCGCCCCCACCTCCTGCAGCTGCTCCCGCAGCTCCTGTGGGGCAGCAGGGTCAGGGGGGTGCATCCACCGCGGGGTCACCCCTCCACTGCGGGGTCACCCCACACACACTGCAGGGTCACACCCACACTGCGGGGTCACCCCCCCACTGCGGGGTCACCCCACACACACTGCAGGGTCACACCCACACTGCGGGGTCACCCCCCCACTGCGGGGTCACCCCATACACACTGCAGGGTCACCCCCCCACTGCAGGGTCACCCCCCACACACTGCGGGGTCACCCCCCCACTGCGGGGTCACCCCATACACACTGCAGGGTCACCCCCCCACTGCAGGGTCACCCCCCACACACTGCGGGGTCACCCCCCCACTGCGGGGTCACCCCATACACACTGCAGGGTCACCCCCCCACTGCAGGGTCACCCCCCACACACTGCGGGGTCACACCCACACTGCGGGGTCACCCCACACACTGCGGGGTCACCCCCCCCAGTGGGGAACCCGAGGGGGCACTGCAGGGAGGGGGGGCACACCTGCAGGGTAGGGGTATGCATGGTGTTGGGGTTACATAGGGGTCCCCATGGGGGTGCCTGCTCAGGCAGGCGCGAGCAGCAGGGTGTATTGGGGTGCACTGGGCCACGGTGGGGTTCCCATGGGGTGCACTGGGAGCTCTGTTCATATTGGTGTGCTGCAGCAGGGTGCACTGGGGTGCACTGGGGTCCCCATAGGAATACATTGGGGGGTGCATGCTCACAGCGGCGTGATGCAGCAGAGAGCATTGGGGATCGCATAGGGATCACTGGAGTGCCCATAGGGGGGCATTGGAGGGCCCTTAGGGATGCATTGGGGCACATGCTCACATTGGCGTGCTGCAGCAGGGTGCACTGGGGTGCCCATAGGGGTACACTGGGGTGCATTGGGGCACATGCTCACATTGGCGTGCTGCAGCAGGGTGCACTGGGGTGCCCATAGGGGTACACTGGGGGTGCATTGGGGCACATGCTCACATTGGCGTGCTGCAGCAGGGTGCACTGGGGTGCCCATAGGGGTACACTGGGGGTGCATTGGGGCACATGCTCACATTGGCGTGCTGCAGCAGGGTGCACTGGGGTGCCCATAGGGGTACACTGGGGGTGCATTGGGGCACATGCTCACATTGGCGTGCTGCAGCAGGGTGCACTGGGGTGCCCATAGGGGTACACTGGGGGTGCATTGGGGCACATGCTCACATTGGCGTGCTGCAGCAGGGCGCACAGGGGTGCCCATAGGGGTACACTGGGGGTGCATTGGGGCACATGCTCACATTGGCATGCTGCAGCAGGGTGCACTGGGGTGCCCATAGGGGTACACTGGGGGTGCATTGGGGCACATGCTCACATTGGCATGCTGCAGCACGGTGCACTGGGGTGCCCATAGGGGTACACTGGGGGTGCATTGGGGCACATGCTCACATTGGCGTGCTGCAGCAGGGTGCACTGGGGTGCCCATAGGGGTACACTGGGGGTGCATTGGGGCACATGCTCACATTGGCGTGCTGCAGCAGGTCCTCCAGGCGCGCAGCGCTGAGCCCACGGTCGCTCCGCAGCTTCCGGCCCATCAGTTCCCGCAGGTCCCGCAGCAGCCGCTCGGCCTCACGCACCTCTGCGAAGAACTGGGGCAGGAGCAGGGTCAGGGGTATCAGTAGCTTGGGCAATGGGAGGTCACTGGGGCCGGCTGGGCCAATGGGGGAGTCACTGGGGGTGACAGGTCAGAGGGCTCATACCTGGAAATAGGCCCCATTCTCCTTGAGGTGGGTCTCTACGCAGCAGCACAACTGCAGCATCCAGCTCCACTGCGTGCGCAGCGCCGCCAGGAATGACTGTGGGGACATGGGCACGGATATGGGGCACGGGTCACAGCCACCGGACGTGGACGTGGAGCTGCCAGCAGCACCGGCAGCCCCGTGTCCCCGTCCCCATCTCCTCACCTCAATGGTGTCACGGGCCGGGTGCTGCTCCCGCAGCAGTTGCTCCCCGCAGCTCTGCAGCTCCTGCACCCGCCGCTCCCGCAGCTCCAGCTCCCGCATCAGCCCCTGCAGGGGGACACAGTGAGGGACCCCCCCAGCACAGCACGGCCTGCACACGTGTGTGCACGTCTGAACACGTGTGTGTGTCTGTGCATCTTCATGCGTCCATGCACATCCGTGTGTCTGTGCATGTCTGTGTCCATACGCATCCGTGCACACCCATGCGCCCACGCACATCCATGTGTCCATGCACACCCATGCGCCCATGCACATCTGTGTGTTCCTGTCCCTGTTCACACCTTCCAGCCCCACTTGGGCTCATGCAGCCGCAGGCCTGTGCTGGGGGGTCTCTGGGGATGGGACAGGGACCCTGCAGGACAATAGCTGTGTGCAGGGACAGGGACGGGACGGTACAGTCACATGCAGGGAAAGGGACAGGGATGGTGCAGGATGGATGCTGCACCCCGCACGCAGGGATGCTGCCCCCGCGCACGCAGGGATGCTGCACCCTGCACGCAGGGATGCTGCCCCCACGCACGCAGGGATGCTGCCCCCCGCACGCAGGGATGCTGCACCCCGCACGCAGGGATGCTGCCCCCACGCACGCAGGGATGCTGCCCCCCGCACGCAGGGATGCTGCCCCCCGCACGCAGTGATGCTGCCCCCGCGCACGCAGGGATGCTGCCCCACGCACGCAGGGATGCTGCACCCCGCACGCAGGGATGCTGCCCCCACGCACGCAGGGATGCTGCCCCACGCACGCAGGGATGCTGCCCCCGCACATGCAGGGATGCTGCCCCCCATGTGCCATGCACACCCCATACCGAGTAGGCTTCCTGCTTGGCGGGCAGCGCAGGGCCGCGGTCGCTCCAGTCGAATGTCACCTCCTCGTCCTCGCGCTGGCTCAGCCACAGCAGCTCTGCAGTGGCAGCACTCACAAAACCCAGCAGGGCCTCGAGGTGCCGCAGCCGCTGCGACGACGACTCCTGGGCAGGGACAGGGCCAGTGTCAGCACCACAGGCTCCATCTGCCTCCCTGCACTCCCCATGGCCTCCACCTGACTCTGCACAGCTCCCCATGGGCTCCATCTGCCCCACACATCTCCCCATGGCCTTCAACTGCCTCCTCATAGCTCCCTATGGCCTTCAGCATTCTCTTGGCTGTTATCTGCCCCCCCATGGCCGTCCCCCTCCCCTCCGTCACCATTACCCCCCATCACCAGATACTCACCAGTAGCTCCCCGTACTCCTGCTCCAGTTTGCCCAGGCTCTCCCTGTAAGCGCCGCGGGAGCTGGGGGGTAACTGGGCCTGCGGGTGGAAATGGGCTGTGAGAGCGAACAGCAGCACCCCCAGAGCACCCATAGGGCACCCAGAGAGCACCCACAGAGCACCTGCAGCACCCATAGAGCTCCCACAGCACCCACGTCACACTGATCCCTTCCCAGCTCCCCCAACCCCACAGAGCACCTTGGGGACCCCAGGCTCAGGTCGGGGCAGCCCAGGGGATCCCAGGATCAGGTTGGGGACCTCCAGGTGCAGGTTGGGGCACCCCAGGCTCAGGGTGATGAGGTCGAGCGCCCGGCACTGACCTCGTCATCGCGCGCCCGCTGCACCTTGGCGCCGAAGTCGTGGATGTCGCGGTGGAGGCTGCGGTGCGCGCTCAGCAGCGACTCGAGCGAGGGCAGGTCCATGCCCCAGCCGGCACCCGCCACCCGGCGCTGGTTGTCCTGCACCCAGCCCCGCAGCTCCTGCACGTACCGCAGCGCCGCCTCGGACGGGGCCGCCGCCGCCGCCACCGGAGCCACCGCCGCCGCCACTGGGACTCCTGACTTGAGGCGCAGGTTGTACTCGGTGCGGATGGACACCAGGCGCTCGTGCAGGCGGTACACCCTGCGGCATGGACACGGGACATGGGGATATGGTACACCCTGCGGCATGGACATGGGACAGGGGGATATGGTACACCCTGCGGCATGGACATGGGACGGGGGGTATGGTACATCCTCGGGCACGGACATGGAACATGGGGATATGGTAACCCTGCGGCATGGACATGGGACATGGGGATATGGCACAACCTGTGGCATGGACATGGGACATGGGGATATGGTAACCCTGCGGCATGGACATGGGACAGGGGGATATGGCACATCCTGCGGCATGGACATGGGACAGGGGGATATGGCACACCCTGCGGCATGGACATGGGACAGGGGGGTATGGTACATCCTAGGGCACGGACATGGAACATGGGGATATGGTAACCCTGCGGCATGGACATGGGACATGGGACATGGGGATATGGCACACCCTGCGGCATGGACATGGGACAGGGGGATATGGCACACCCTGCGGCATGGACATGGGACAGGGGGATATGGTACATCCTCGGGCATGGACATGGGACATGGGGATATGGTACATCCTAGGGCATGGACATGGGACATGGGGATATGGCACACCCTGCGGCATGGACATGGGACATGGGACATGGGGATATGGTACACCCGGCAGCATGGACATGGGACATGGGGATATGGTACATCCTAGGGCATGGACATGGGACATGGGGATATGGCACACCCTGCGGCATGGACATGGGACAGGGGGATATGGTACATCCTAGGGCATGGACATGGGACATGGGGATATGGCACACCCTGCGGCATGGACATGGGACATGGGACATGGGGATATGGCACACGCTGCAGCATGCACACAGGACATGGGGATATGGTACATCCTAGGGCATGGACATGGGACATGGGGATATGGCACACCCTGCGGCATGGACATGGGACATGGGACATGGGGATATGGCACACGCTGCAGCATGCACACAGGACATGGGGATATGGTACATCCTAGGGCATGGACATGGGACATGGGGATATGGCACACCCTGTGGCATGGACATGGGACATGGGGATATGGTAACCCTGCGGCATGGACATGGGACAGGGGGATATGGCACACCCTGCGGCATGGACATGGGACAGGGGGATATGGTACATCCTAGGGCACGGACATGGGACATGGGGATATGGCACACCCTGCGGCATGGACATCGGACATAGGGATATGGTACACCCTGCGGCACGGACATGGGACATGGGGATATGGTACACCCTGCGGCATGGACATCGGACATAGGGATATGGTACACCCTGCGGCACGGACATGGGACATGGGGATATGGTACATCCTCGGGCATGGACATGGGACATGGGGATATGGCACACCCTGCGGCATGGACATGGGACAGGGGGATATGGTACATCCTCGGGCATGGACATGTGACATGAGGATATGGCACACCCTGCGGCATGGACATGGGACATGGGACATGGGGATATGGCACATGCTGCAGCATGCACACGGGACATGGGGATATGGTACATCCTAGGGCATGGACATGGGACATGGGGATATGGCACACCCTGCGGCATGGACATGGGACATGGAGATATGGCACATGCTGCAGCATGCACACGGGACATGGGGATATGGTACATCCTAGGGCATGGACATGGGACATGGGGATATGGCACACCCTGCGGCATGGACATGGGACATGGAGATATGGCACAACCTGCGGCATGGACATGGGACATGGGGATATGCCCCATATGTCAGCATGCAGCATGGACATGGGACACAGGCATATGGTACACCCTGGGGCATGGACATGGGGGAGCATGGGGGGGCATGGGCATATGGTACACTCTGCAGTGGCAGAGGACAGGGACATAGTGAGTGGGACATGAGGGTGTGGGGATATGGGGATATGGGACATGGGGATACAAGGACATGTGGACACGGGGAGCTTTGTGGGGCTCCAGGGATACAGGGGACATGGGGGCACAGAGGGCTATGGGGAAACATGGAAAGCAAGAGGAACATGGGGACACAGGGGCACACAAGGACCAGGGCACATGGTGTAAGGGGCGCACATGGCACGGGACACACCACGCTGGGCACGCTGCATGAGACACTGTGTGGGTCACAGCACACATCACGCCCCATGTCACCCCGCGGCAGCACCGGTACCTGCGGTACATCTGCTCGCCCTGTGGATGCCGCCCATCCTTGAGGCTCTGCACGTCGGCGAAGAGCAGCCGGATCATCCCATCAGCCTTGTCCAGGTCCCGCTCCACCTCCATGGCCTTCTGAGGCCCCTTCCCCACCTCCAGCAGCCGCAGCTCCTGCATGGAACACGGGACGGGAATGGGAAAGCGAACAGGCACAGGCATGGGAATGGGCATGGAAATGGGCACTGGCACCGTCATGGGCATAGGAACGAGCACAGGCATAGGAACAGGAAAGTGCAAGAGCACAGGAATGGACATGGGAAAGGAAATGGGCCCGGGAATGGACACTGGCATGGGAATGGACACGGGAATTCACATGGGAATGCCCCCGGTGCCGCGCAGCACCGCCGCTCACCGCCTGGAGCAGATTATCCGCCTGGTTGAGCTGCTCCTCGCAGAGCCCCGACTCCATCTGCAGCTTGGTGACAACGCGCTGCAGCCGCTCCAGCCTGCGGGACATGGGGGACAGCGTCAGCGTGGGGACACGAACCCGCCTGCACTGCATGGAGAGTGACCCCCTCCTGCCCCACTGGTCCTGTCAGTGCCAGCCCCATCCAGCCCCACACCCAGCAGGGCTCTGCCAGCCCAGCTCTGGTCCCGGCCCTGATCCCACCTGCAGACCCAGATGCAGCCCTGTCTGGGTGAGGAACCCCATCCTGCTCCCCACCCCACCCCATCCCCATCTATATCCCGCTTTCCATCCCTGTCACACTTCCTGTCTCCATCTTGCTCTCCATCCACTCCCCTTTCCCACCCACGTCCCACTCCCCTTCCTGCTTCCCATCCCCATCCCACTCTGCATCCTGCACCCCATCCCATAACCTTTCCCATGCCCCATCTCTATCCCACTCCTCATCCTGCTCTGTATCCCACTCCCTATCCCAATCCTGCTCCTCATTCAACTCCCAGTCCTGCTCCATACCCTACTCCCCATCCTGCTCCCCAGCCATCCCCATCCCGCTCTATTCCACTCACCTCCATCCTGCTCCCCATCCCGTCCCTCATCCCTGTGGCCACAGGCTCCAGCCCCTCCCTGCCCTGGCTGCCTGCCTGGACCCGCTGCCTGCGCTGATCCCAGTCTGCACTGCCCGATCCCTGCCCGCTCCTGCCTGCGCTGCCAGCCTCAGCCCCAGCGCCGCTCCCATCCTGCCCCACCGAGTCCCCGGAGCCCGTGGCACCGGCGCAGCCCAGTTCTTGGCACGGGCACCACTGCCCCGGGCCCTGAGCCAGACGTGCCGCGCGGAGCCGAGCTGAGCTGGGCTGCGCCGGGCTGTGCCGAGCCCTGCGGCCACGTCTCTTCCCGGCAGCGGTGACTCACTGAGCGGCTCAGGGGGGGCCGGGACACCCCAAACCCAGCCCAGCCCCGTGGCTTGGCCACGTTCCACCAACGCCACCGCCCCCGCACATTCCAGCACCACCCCAGGGCATCCCGGTATCCCCCATCACTGCCCTGGCTCATTCCATCACTGCCACTGCCCTGGCACACGCCAGCACCACCTCGGTGCATGCCAGCATCCCGCCTCAGCCCTGGCACATTCCATCACTGCCACTGCCCCAGCACGCTCCAGCACCGCCACCGCCCTGGTGCATCCCAACATCCCACCAGCACCCCGGTGCATCTCCGCGTCCTGCTGCTGCCCCGGTTCATCCCATCGCCGCTACCCCAGCGCAGCCCAGCGCCTCCCGTTATCCCGTTATCCCGTGTCCCGCACTCACCTCTCGAACTCCGCCCGCAGCAGCTTCTCTCGCTCCAGCACAGCCACGTGCAGCGCCCCCCACTCCTTCTCCACGTCCAGCGGGTGGTACCCGGGGGGCACCTTCAGCTGCCCTGACTGCACCGCACCCTGCACCGGGCCCACCGCGCGTCACCGCGTGGGTCGCTGTGCCCCACAGGGGACACAGAACCCCACCCCGTGGGGCAGCCCCTCCCAGCCCACACAGGGAGCAAAACCCAAGGGACCCCCAGCTCCATGGCCCCCCCCGGACCACCACTCCCTGGGACCCCCCACCGCAGGGACCCCAATACCCTCCCAGGACCTCTATGGACGCTCAGTCCCTCTGGATTCCCGACCCCCCAGGGCCCCACAGAACCCCCCTGACCTCCATGGCCTGGAATATGGCTTTGGAGCGGTTCTTGTCAGCCTCCTTGGCCGGCAGCTCTGACTCCTTGAACTTGAGGAACTGGCGCCAGAGGAGCTGCCGAGGGGTGGTACAGATGAGGGGGAACCCTGGCACCAGCACCAGCACTGACACCCCCTGGCACTGGCACCCCCTTGCCCCAGCACTGGCAACCCCGGCACCAACACCCCCAGGCACTGGCAACCCCCAGCCCCTCCCCGGCACCAGCACCCCCAGGCACCCCCCGGCCACGGTGCCACGCGCGGGGCTGGCAGGAAGGAAGCGCGGGGTGGGAGCCGGGTGGTGCCAGTGACTCACACGGCAAATGGAAGCTCTGAGTCAGAGCGGCCACAGCTCTGGCATGGCACGAACGCAGCTCTGCCATGGCCACAGCTCTGCCACAGCCAACCACACCCCAGCACCACACCGGCACCGAGCCACCCCATCGCGACGCAGGGAGCCCAATGCGTCAACACTGAACACATGGAGCCCAACGGGCTCAACGCGCGGCTCATGGAGTCAACACATGGCCCAGGGGGGCCAATACATGGAGCCCAAAGGGTCAACACACGACACCAGTGCGGATGCTGGTGGTGCTGGTTTGGGGTTGCCGGCACCGGGAGGACGCATCATGGCATGAGACAGCCCATGGCTGGGCTCCAACCAGCTGCAGCATCACCAGCACCACCCCGGCCACTGGTGCACCAAAACGGGGCCCTTTCATGGGGACATGAGGGGATCTGGGGACACGGGGGCACATGGAGGGGACACGGAGGGCACATAGGGACACGTAGGGTCACGGCCTCACCTCAATCTCCTCGTAGCTGGCTGGCACACGGCGCTCCTCGAAGCTGATGGTGTGCTGCCGCATCCACTGCAGCAGCAGCGTCACCACCTCGTAGTACTCCTGCCAGCGCAGCTGCAGCTCCTGCATGGGCATGGGGTTACGGGGATATGGGGGCATGGACATGGGGACGTGGATACAGGGACATGGGACACAGACATGGGGACAGGGAAACAGCGGGAGGGTATGGGCATCAGGTTATGGGCTTAGGACATGGGACACGAATACGAGCATGGATACGGGGATATGCAACGCGGGCGTGCAACAGGGGGACACAGGAATATGAGATATGGGGATATGGAGGACATAGAGATACGGGACATGGGTATGTCGGGGATATGGGGGACATGGGGATACAGGGACACAGGGCCTGGTGCCACCACCTCCATAGGATGGGTCCCCCCATTGTCCCCAACTGACATTGGCCTTGACGCCGTCCTGCGCCTCCGGCACGCGCGGCATGGCATCGTACAGCGACGACACGTAGGTGATGATGGACTTCTCGTCCGGCTGTGGCACATCCACGTCTGCGGGGACACAGCGCAGTCAGGGGGTATGGGGGGTACGGGGGGGGATGGTGGGGATGGGTTCTGGGGTGTCCCCCGGCACCTTCGGGGTCCAGCAGCCGCGTCACCCCCAGGTCACGCTCGGCCACGGTGAAAGCCTGTTCCAGGTTCTCCAGGTTGCTCTGGCGGTAAACGCGGCTCATGTCGATCAGCATTGGCCTGCGGGAGACACGGTCAGCACTGGCACCAGGACACTGGCACAGGGACCGGCACCAGGACACCAGCACCAGCACCGCTGCAGGGACACTGGCACCGGGAGCCAGCGGTGGCCCAGTGGCACCAGGCACATGCACCCAGAGCAGGCAGAGCCCCATGGAGTGAGCAGCAGCCCCTCAGCCCCACTTGGGGGCAGGAACAGCCCTGCTATGGGGCGGGCATTAGCAGTGCCCTGCACCAGTGCTGTGTGGGGCTGAGTCCCACAAGAACCCAAAGCAGGGACTGAGATGGAGATGGGAAGGGGATGGAGATGGGGACATAAGGACAGAGATGGAAGGGGATGGGATGAGAATGGGGATGAGAAGGGGATGAAAAGGGGAGGGAGGTGGGAACAAAAGGATGAGGAAGGAAGAGAGATGGGTTGGGCATGAAAAGGGAAGGGGATGGGGATGGGGACATGGGGATGGGGACAAGGGGGTGGGGACAAGGGGATATAGAGAAGGATGCAGATGTGGACGCTGTGTCCACGCCACAGCTGGCGCCAGCAGCACGTACTTGTGCCGGTGGATGATGGCATTGAAGAGGCGGCCATCGCGCCAGCTCGCGGTGAAGTTCTCGCACCGCAGCCCCTGGTAGCCCTCGACCATGCGCTGCGACCAGAGGAGCAGCTTCTCCTTGGCTGTCATGTCCTCGGACTGCCCCGTAACCTGGATGTCTGAGATCTGCCACAGCGCCGGCGGTTACTGCACCGCACTGGCCCCATGGCACCGGCCCCATAGCAACCACCCCATAGCAACATCCCGGCCCTGCGGCACTATCCCTGCCCCATGGCACCCCCCCTTCAGCACCCACCCCACAGCACCAGCCCCACCACCACCTGGAAGTGCAGGATGATGGTCCAGATGAGCCCCAGTGTGAGCTTGGGGTTGCCATCAGCGATGTCATCATTGCGGATGTTCACCAGCTTCACCTACGGAGCACATGGGGTTGTGGTGACGCCGCGGTGGCACCGGGGGGGCCCCGGCAACACCAAACCCCCCAGACCTCCCCTCACCTGGCGATGCTTCAGGTAGTTAAGGGCGATCTGCACATTCTGCAGCTTGTGGAAGCGCATCCGGCCCTTCTCGCGGGGCTGCGGGGACACAGCGCTGAGACAGTCGGCTCTGGCACAGCCCCGGCATGGCCCCGGCACTGACTGAGCCAGGAAACCCCCAGCCCGGCCCCGGGGCTGCTGCAGGAAGCACGACTCAACCGGACAATGCGCTCAGGCACCGGATCCCGAGCCCGCGCTTCCTCGGCACCGCGGCAGCACCACAGCAGTACCGCGCACCCCACCCTCACCCGTCGGGATGGAGCCCCTGCACCCCCTGCAACACCGGCACCGGACACACCCAGGACCCCGGACCCCCCGAGTGCACCGGGGGTCTGCTCTGACCCATGGCTGTGAGGCACCAGGGAAACCCCACCGGCTGCAGTGCCATTGGTGCACCAGCACCCTGCTGCCGGCACCTCCTGGTGACACCGGTGCAGGACACTCTCTGGGGCCAGCGCTGTGGAAACGTCGCGGCCGGTCGCCATGCGGTGCTGCACTGGGACATGCAGTGCTGCACCAGGACACGCAGCACCAATCGGTGCTGCACAGGGACTCGCGGTGCCGCACAGGAACACGTGGTGCCATGCAGCGCTGCACCGGGACTCGCGGTGCCATATGGTGCCATGCGGTGCCGTGCGGTGCCACCACTCACCAACCGCAAGCTCCGGACGACGTCGCGCTCCCGCGGCTGCCCGGCGGCGCCGGGGGCAGGAGAAGGCAAAGCCCAAGGGGGCCGGTGAGCGCCGGGGCACCAAAGCAAAGAGATGTCCCCGCGTTAGAGCCGCAGCGCCGGCATCGGCCAAGCAGGGGTGGGGGCAGATGCAGGGGGCACGAGATGGGTGGGGGATGCCGATGGGTGGGTGGGGGGTGCCGATGGTTGGGGGGTGCTGATGGAGTCGGTGGGCGCTGACATGGCGGCGGTGGTGGCGGGGTCGGCGCGGCACTCACCAGCTTGTCCCCCGAGAGCACCTCGAGCAGCGAGATGAGGTTGTGCCCGTCCCGCAGGTCCTCGTACAGGTCGTTGACATGGCGCTGAGCCTGCGGGGACCCATCGCGACAGCGTCACCGCGGCACGGCCCGGCACGGCCCAGGGCCCCTGGTGCGCACACCCCCCCAGCCGCAGCCGGTGCCCCCCCAGCCCCCCAGAGTCCCCACTGGACCCCCAGCCCCCTGCCCATCCCGGCGCCGGTGGCTGCGCCGCATGCAGAACACGGTTGTGCCGCGCGGGGCCGGTGCAGGAGTGGGGTGTGAGTGAGGGGCAGCGCGGTGAAGCCGCGGCACACACAGACCTACCTCTGCTCGCCAGTGCTGCGCGGGGAGAGGCAGAAAGAGAGAGTCAGGGCAGGACCCGCACTGGCACCGGCGCCGCGGGCTTTGGGCACTGCGTGGGGATGCGCCGGCAGCAGGGCCGGGATCCGCAGCACCAGAGACCCCCCACCCAGTGCCAAGGCACCGTGAACCTCCCCCCAGCTCTGCTTCCCCCCGGCACAGCTGCCCGGGACCTCGCGCTGGGACCTGGCACCAGGGGCTCCGGTACCTTGATGAGGTGCTTGTTGACCCATTTGGTGAAGGTCTTCTTCTGGACACGGTCTCGCTCATCTGCAAGAGAGCAAAGCGAGAGTGAGAGGCGGTGCCGTGGCACAACCGGCAACGCCACAGCACAATGCCCTGGCACGGCACAGCACTGTGGCACCCTGGCACAGCACCACGGCACAGCATCATGTCACGACACCACAGCACAGCACTGTGGCACCCTGGCACAGCACCACGGCACAGCATCATGTCACGACACCACAGCACAGCACTGTGGCACCCTGGCACAGCACCACGGCACAGCATCATGTCACGACACCACAGCACAGCACTGGGGTACCCTGGCACAGCACCACGGCACAGCACCATGTCACGACACCACCGCACAGCACTGGGGCACCACGACGCAACACCCGGGCACGGCAGCACAAGCGGTGGCACCGCAGCGGCCTGGCAGGAAGCGATGAACCAACGGTGCCAGGCCCATGCCGTGAGTCATGGGGAAGGAAGCGGTTGCTGTAGGCCAGGCCCCGGCACAGCCCCGTGTGCCTGGGGGGGATCCCAGCACCCGCGGCCCTGAGTCAGTGGCTGCGCCCGTGGGGGCCCATCCTGCCGAAACGTGCCGGGATTCGCCCCGCGGCACTCGGTGGTGCTGGGACGGGCATAGGCAACAGGCAGGGACTGGGATAGGCACAGGCAGTATACGGGATGGGTATGGGCAGGGTGAGGGCAGGGTGAGGGCAGGAATAGGTACGGGCAGGGCCGGGCAGCACCGGCGGCAACTCAGGCAGGGCGGGGATGGGGCTGGCGCCAGCGTGGGGAAACGCAGCCCAGAGCGTGTCTGCCCCATAACCTGCCCCACAGACACCGCCCCAGCGCGGAGTCTGCCCCATAACCTGCCCTAGAGACACCACGCCATTACCTGCCCCACAGACACCACCCCAGCACGGGGTCTGCCCCATAACCTGCCCTAGAGACACCACGCCATTACCTGCCCCAGAGACACCACGCCATAACCTGCCCCACAGACACCGCCCCAGCGTGGAGTCTGCCCCATAACCTGCCCTAGAGACACCACGCCATTACCTGCCCCACAGACACCACCCCAGCGCGGGGTCTGCCCCATAATCTGCCCCAAAGACACTGCCCCAGCACAGAGTCTGCCCCATAGGCTGCCCTACAGACACCACCCCATAACCTGCCTTACAGACACTGCCCTGCCCCATTATGGGGGTCTGCCCCACAAGCCCATAGGCTGCCCTAGAGACACCGCCCAGACAGGGAGTCTGCCCCACAGATTTCCTGGGGGACACTATCCCATAAGCTCCCCTAGAGACACTGTCCTGCCCCACAATGGGGTCTGCCCCATAGGCTGCCCCAGAGCCACCGCCCTACCCTGTAACACGGGTCTGAGCCACAGATTGCCTGGGGACACCGCCCCACAATGGGGGTCTGCCTTGGTTCATGGAGGTCCCCCCCACATGCTGCAGCCTCCAGCGGTTGGACCCACAGCGCCCCACACCACGGCCACCTCCAGCCCCACATCAACTCCACTGCGCCCCACACTAACCCCATTGCGCCCCATGCCACAGCCACCGCCCCACGCCGCAGCGGGGCCACCACCGCGGCGCGCACTGCCCCTACCGTGCCCCACATCATGGCCACCACCGCCCCACGCCACGGCCACCGCCCCACACCGCAGCGTGGCCACCGCCGCTCCCCGCCCCGCAGCGCGCCGCGGGTCCCGGCACCTTTCTTGCCCTCGGAGGCCCTGAGCACGGCCAGGTACAGGTTGTCCTCGGAGCCCGAGCGCTGCCCCACGCCCGGCCCCACATCCTGGCCCCACCGCGCCATGGCGGCGGCTCCAGCGACGCTGAGACCCGACGCAACTCGCGGCGCGGACGCAGCCACAGAGCGGCTCCGACGGGGCGGCCCCAGGGAGGAGCCGGGGTCGTGTCCCCCCCCCCCCCCGCCCCTCCCGCTCCACAGGAACCGCCCCTTAACCCCTCCGTGGCCGGGCCAGGGGCCCCGGGGGGAGGGCGGCACCTCCCGGTCCCGGGGGGGGGGGGGGGTCCGGGACCCCCAGCTCCACACCACAGAGCCATAGGATTCAACGGGCAGCACACCTGCAGGGCTCAGGACCCCCCCAACCCCACGCGCCCCACACCTGGGGGGCCCAGAGCCCCGTCGAGGGGTTGGGGCTCCCGCAGGACCCCAAAGCTGGGGGCATCACAGCGGGGTGTCCCATGGCACCCACATCACCCACATCACCCATGGCACCCATGGCAAGAGCACCCGGTGCAACATCTGGCACGGGCAGCGCCGGCGCAGCCTGAACCCTGCCTGGAGTCCAAAGGACACCGCGGCTGTTGCGGTATGATTCATGGTGAAGGCAGCTCTCGGCACCAGCATCACCGGCACGACCAGCACCCACCGGCACCCACCGGCACAGGCTGCCCCGCAGGCAGCACCGGCAGCACCGGCACCCACCGGCACAGGCTGCCGCGCAGGCAGCACCGGCAGCACCGGCACCCACCGGCACAGGCTGCCGCGCAGGCAGCACCGGCAGCACGGGCAGGGCAGGCAGCGCAGGCAGCACGGGGCCGCGGCACGCAGGCCGTGCCGGCTCCACACACGTGTTCTCCACATCTGGCGCCAAGAACATCTGGAGCCGCGGCGGGAACCGGGCTGAGGCCGGAGCCGCTGCTCGCCGGGACACAGGCACCGGCAGGACCGGCAGCACGGGCAGTGCCAGCGCTGGCTCCACACACGCTCATGCGCTGCCGGTTCCAACAGGATCCGCGGCAGCCACCGGCATCACCGGGGGCACCACCGCTCCCGGCACGGAGCCAACACCGTGGGCAGGAGGCTGTGAGGAGCTGCCAAAGCGCAGGCAGGGCCCCGGGTACAGTGCACAGAGCGCCACGCGTGTGCACGCACACGGACACACAAACACATATGTGCACGTGCGTGTTGGGTGCATGTGTGCGCTGACACACACCAGGGCGAATACACGTATGGGGCACACACATGGGGTGCACACACGGGTGCACTGGCATGCGCAAACACACACAATGCACAGGTACAGACAGACATGAACCAGCCAAACCCCTGGCTACAGCCCAGTTCAGCCCAGATCAATCCCAATTCAGCCCAGTTCAGCTCAGATCAATCCCAGTTCAGCCCAGTTCAGCTCAGATCAATTCCAATTCAGCCCAGTTCAGCTCAGATCAATCCCAGTTCAGCCCAGTTCAGCTCAGATCAATCCCAGTTCAGCCCAGTTCAGCTCAGATCAATCCCAGCTCAGCCCAGCTCAGCCCAGTTCACCCCAACTCAAGCTTGGTTCAGCCCAGTTCAGCCCAGTTCAGCCCAGCTCAGCCCAGTTCACCCCAACTCAGGCTTGGTTCAGCCCAGTTCAGCCCAGTTCACCCCAACTCAAGCTTGGTTCAGCCCGGTTCAGCCCCGTTCAGCCCAGTTCAGCCCAGCTCAGCCCAGTTCACCCCAACTCAGGCTTGGTTCAGCCCAGTTCAGCCCAGCTCAGCCCAGTTCACCCCAACTCAAGCTTGGTTCAGCCCGGCTCAGCCCAAACCAAGCTCAGTTCAGCCCCACTCGAGCCCAGCTCGGCCCAGCCCAGCTCCCGGGGGCGGGCCCTCCCCGGGGGGGCGTATCCCTTCGTCAAGCCCCGCTTCTTCCCCCCCCGCCTCCGGGATCCCCCCAACCCCCCCGGAGCGGGTCCCGCCCGGTGCCGCGGGGTCCCGCACCCCCGAACGGCGCGAACGCTCCCGTCCCGGTCCCCCCCCCCCGTGCCCCCCGGTGCCCCCCGCCCCGGTCCCTTCCCCTTTCCGGTCCCGTCCCGTCCCGCCGCTCGCACCGGTGCAGCAGAGCCGCGCGCTCAGGTACCGCCGCCGCTCGGACTCGGAGCCGCCACTGAGCCACCCCCCGACGGCACCGGGACTCCCGACGGGCCCCGCCCCGGCGGCGCTGCCCTCCATGGCGCTGCCGCCGCCGCCGACCGACGGACGGGCCCGGCAGGACGGGACGGGACGGGACGGGACGAGACGGGGCGGGAGGGGCCGAGCGGGACCCGCCCCCGCCGCTGCCACCGCCCCGGGAACGGGACCGAGCGGCCCGACCGGGGGCACCGGGGACCCAGGGCCACAGCGCTGCCCCCCCGCAGCCCTAAACCCTCTGCATCCGTGGGCCTGCACCCCGCGCCCCTAGTGCTGTGCACCAATACCTCCAATGCTGTGCACCATACCCCTAATGCTGTGCACCATACCCCTAGTGCTGTGCACCAATACCCCCAATGCTGTGCACCATACCCCTAATGCTGTGCACCAATACCCCCAATGCTGTGCACCATACCCCTAGTGCTGTGCACCAATACCCCCAATGCTGTGCACCATACCCCTAATGCTGTGCACCAATACCCCCACTGCTGTGCACCAATACCCCCACTGCTCTGCACCAATACCCCTAGTGCTGTGCACCAATACCCCCACTGCTCTGCACCAATACCCCTAATGCTGTGCACCAATACCCCTAATGCTCTGCACCAATACCCCTAGTGCTGTGCACCATACCCCTAATGCTGTGCACCAATACCTCCACTGCTGTGCACCAATACCCCCACTGCTGTGCACCATACCCCTAATGCTGTGCACCAATACCCCCACTGCTCTGCACCAATACCCCTAGTGCTGTGCACCAATACCCCCAATGCTGTGCACCATACCCCTAATGCTGTGCACCAATACCCCCACTGCTCTGCACCAATACCCCTAGTGCTGTGCACCAATACCTCCAATGCTGTGCACCATACCCCTAATGCTGTGCACCAATACCTCCAATGCTGTGCACCATACCCCTAATGCTGTGCACCAATACCCCCACTGCTCTGCACCAATACCCCCACTGCTCTGCACCAATACCCCTAGTGCTGTGCACCAATACTCCTAATGCTGTGCACCAATACCCCTAGTGCTGTGCACCGATACTCCTAATGCTGTGTACCAATACCCTTAATGCGGTGCACCAATACCCCCACTGCTGTGCACCAATACCCCTAGTGCTGTGCACCAATACCTCCAATGCTGTGCACCATACCCCTAATGCTGTGCACCAATACTCCTAATGCTGTGTACCAATACCCTTAATGCGGTGCACCAATACCCCCACTGCTGTGCACCAATACCCCTAGTGCTGTGCACCAATACCCCCACTGCTGTGCACCAATACCCCCACTGCTCTGCACCAATACCCCTAGTGCTGTGCACCAATACCCCTAGTGCTGTGCACCAATACCCCCAATGCTCTGCACCATACCCCTAATGCGGTGCACCAATACCCCTAGTGCTGTGCACCAATACCCCTAGTGCTGTGCACCAATACCTCCAATGCTGTGCACCATACCCCTAATGCTGTGTACCAATACCCTTAATGCGGTGCACCAATACCCCCACTGCTGTGCACCAATACCCCTAGTGCTGTGCACCAATACCCCCACTGCTGTGCACCAATACCCCCACTGCTGTGCACCATACCCCTAATGCTGTGCACCAATACCCCCAGTGCTGTGCACCAATACCCCCAATGCTGTGCACAATACCCCTAATGCTGTGCACCAATACCCCCAATGCTGTGCACCAATACCCCTAGTGCTGTGCACCAATACCCCCAATGCTCTGCACCATACCCCTAATGCTGTGCACCAATACTCCTAATGCTGTGTACCAATACCCTTAATGCGGTGCACCAATACCCCCACTGCTGTGCACCAATACCCCTAGTGCTGTGCACCAATACCCCCAATGCTCTGCACCAATACCCCTAGTGCTGTGCACCAATACCCCCAATGCTCTGCACCAATACCCCTAGTGCTGTGTACCAATACCCCTAATGCTTTGCACCAATACCCCCACTGCTGTGCACCACGTCCCCTGCACCCAGACACCCCTAATGCTGCGCAAACCCCACCCCGCACCCCTAAACCCTCTGCACACAGCACCCCTGCACCCCTGCCCCCCAGCACCCCATCTGCCCTTGCACCAGGGACCCCTGTGCTGGGCCCCCCCCCCAGCACCCCTAATCCTGTGCACCCCCTCCTCTGCACCCCTAAATCCTCTGCACCTGTGAGGCCTGGACCCAAGGGCACCCTCCCTTCACCCTCCTGCACCCCTAATCCTCTGCACCCCTCCCGTGCCTCCCAGCACCCTCCTGCCCCCATGCCCACAGCACCCAGTGCTTTGCTCCCCCTGCACCCTGGCACCCCAAGACCTCCCCTGACCCCCTCATCCTCCTGCCCCGCCCTGCCAGGGCCCAGTGCTCCACCCCTGGGGAACCCCCGGGAACCCCCAAGGCCCATGGCAGCAGCCGGGGACACCCCCAGCTCCCCCCGCGGCACCGACACCCCCGGAGCTGCCGGGTCCCCCCGGGAGCACCAACCCCCGGCACCCCCAGGCCAGAGCCGCTCGGGAGCATCCCGGGGGCGCCTCCATGGGGTGTCCCCCTCTCAGCACGCAGCACCCACCTCCAGCCCTGCAGCAACACCCGCAGCACAGCTCCACGACCATCATCGTGGCGTCAGGGCTGAGGCCGGCGCTGACTCAGAGCGCCCACAGCCGCTGCCAGGCCGCATCCCGGCCCCTTCCCGGCCCCTCCCGGCCCCTTCCCGGCCCCATCCCGGCCCAGGGCCGAGCCCACGCCTGGGCGCTCCGCCGGGATCCCCCTGGATCCGCATCGCGGCAGCGCCAGGGCCGGGGGGGCAGAGAGGGGGGCTCGGAACAGCGGCGCCAGTATGGGATGGGCACGATGGGCACGGGAGTGGAAATGGGAACAGAGAGGGGCACGGGAATGAGGATGGCACAGAGATGGGCATGGGCACAGGCATGGTCATAGGCATAGGCATGGCACAAGCATGGTCACGGCACAGGCATGGGCACAGTGCAGAGAGAGCATGTCATGGGTATGGGTATGGCATAGGCATGGTCATGGCATGAGCATGGGTAGGGGTACTGCACAGGCATGGTCACGGTCACGCCATGGCACAGGGCCCTGGCAGCAGCACCCTGGCTGCAGGGGTGCTTGGCACGGATCCTTGCTGGGCGTGGAGGGTCCTGTGCCAAAAGTCAACCCTGGCGCAGCCCAGCCAGGACACACCGGGACGCACTGGGACACACCAGGGCGTGTGGGGCTGGGCCCAATGTGGCACTGCTCCATGCTGCCCCTCAGCTCTGCACCACAGAGATAAGGAGATGGGGGGGTTGCGGGGGGAGCACCAGGACAGGGCGATAGCAGGAGACTGGGAGACACCACACGGAGCGGGACACGCATCCACGGGGACGCAGGTGCCACTGTGCTCCACATAGCCCTGACACGCTTGTCATAGTCATGCCATGGTCATGCCAGGCTTGCCATCGTCACACCACACTTGCTACGGTCATATATGACATCATGCCACGGTCACACCGTGGCTTTCAGTGGTCATGCCATGGTCCCACCAAGCTTGCCATGGCTGTGCCATCTTTGCCATGGTCGCGCCATGGTCATGCCATGTTTGTCATGGATCATGCCATGGTCATGCTATGCATGCAACGGTCATGTCACGGTCCCACCACGTTCACGCCGCGTTGGCCACAGCAGCCCCCTCACCGGGACCCCCGTGGGGCTCTGTGGGGCACTGTGAGGCAGCACTGGGGGGGCTGCAGCTGCCCCACACGGGGGGGGGGAGGCAGTGCCGGTGGCCCCTCACGCAGCCCCAGTGGCTCCTGGTGGTGACTCAACCGGAGCCGCAGCGCGGAAACACTGAGTGGGGCGGATGGAGGGGGGGGACCCGGGGGGACAAATCCTAGCGGCCACCTCCGCCCACCGCAGCCCCGGCAACGGGCACCGGGCCCGGAGCCACAGCCACCACCGGCGCCACGGCCCCGCACCCCCAAGGGGGCACGGAATAGCCGGGAATAACCACCGGAACCCTCCCCCCACCGCACCGTGTGCCCGCGGCACCGGGACCCCCCAGCCCAGGAGGGTCCCAGGAGTGGGGTTGGTGCTACCTGGGACACCCCAGCTCAGGGCGGGGGTCCGGGCATAGCACAACACAGTCCAACATGGCCCAACACAGTGCAACATGGCATAACATGGCCCAACACGGCCCAACACGGCTCAACATGGCCCAACACGGCTCAACACGGCCCAACATGGCTCAACATGGCCCAACACGGCTCAACATGGTACAACGTGGCCCAACACAGCCCAACACGGCTCAACACGGCTGAACACAGGTGACGGCCCCCAGCAGCTGCGACCTTGGGGGTGCCCTTGGGCCAAGCCTGGGACAGCGCCAGGGACAGCGGCAACGCCAGAACCATGTGTCTGTGGGCAGGAACAGGCAGGGGCAAGGCAGGGGATGCGCAGGTCTGATGGCAGGGTGGTAGCAGCAGGAACAGGCAGTGGATAGAGGCAGCAGGTGCAGGCAGCACATCACAGGCAGCAGGCACAGGCAGAGGGTACAGGCAGGGTGCTGGCAGGCTGGTGGCAGGGTACAGGCAGTGGTTGCACATCACACGCAGCCATCACAGGTAGGCTGGTGGCAGTGGGTGCAGGCAGGGTGTTGGCAGGGTACAGGCAGTGGTTGCAGGCAGTGGGGCACAGGCAGGGTATAGGCAGGTCTGGTGGCAGGGTGGTGGCCAGCTGGTACAGGCAGCACATCACAGGCAGTGGGTACATGCAGGGCACAGGCAGCACTTCACAGGCAGGGTGTTGGCAGCAACCAATGCCGGAAGCCGCAGGCAACGCCCTGGAAAGTCCTGGGGGGAGAGACAGGCACAGATGGGGCCATGGCAGGGAGGGAGAAGAGGGAGGGAGGATAGATTACAGATGATGGAGGGATGGATGCAGGGATGATGGATGAGAGATGGAGGCATGGGGGATGGAAGGAGGGATGGATAGATGGATGGATGGATGGATGGACGGATGGACGGACGGATGGATCCAGGGATGCAGGAGTGGAGGAATGATGGAGAGACAACGATGGATAGAGAAAGGGATGGAGGAATGATGATGGAGGAATGATAGAGGGATGATTGAGGGATGATGGATGAGGGATGATGTGGATGGATCAATGCCCGTGGCTGCAGCTGCAGTGCCTCTGCTGTGCAGTCTCATTGGACCCTGCTGCAGCTCTGCCTGTTCCTGCCCCTGGGACCCCCCAGGTGTCCCCTGAGCCCCAGCGAGGCCCCAACCCGGCAGCCCCTGCCCACCCCTCCCATGGGACATGTCCGTGTCCCCCCCCATCCCTCCTGTCACCAGATCCCTGTTCCCAGAAGTATTCATCACCTTCACAGCCGGGGACAGCAGCTGCTGGGGGCACCGGGGCCGGGGGGGTGAGGGGGTATCAGGGGGGACATGGGGGGAACATGGGGAGGTCATGGGGGGCTGCGGGGGTTGGTGCCGGTTTCTGGGGGTACGGGGTACGGAGTCACGGGGATGCGCTGCAGCATCACCCCCCTCCCGGGAACCCCCCTTGGGCCCCCCAGCACCTCCTGTCCCATAGGGGGCGGCCTCCCCCGAGTGCCCCCTCCTCCCGCGGCGGGGTGGGCGGGCCGAAGGGAGCCGAGCCGAGCCGAGGGGAGCCGAGCGGAGCCGAAGGGAGCCGAGCGGAGCCGAGGAGAGCCGAGCGGGGCCGAACTCACCCGAGTCGCTCGTCCCGTCGCGCCGCCGCCGCCGCCAGTACCAGACCAGTGCGAGGGACGCGGCGTGTCCCGCGGCCACCAGCGACGGGAACAGCGACCCCGTGTCCTCCATGGGGCCGGGACACGGCTCGGCTCGGCTCGGCTCCGGGGGCAGGGACACCCCAGCGCCCGCCCCCCCCGGCTCTTAACCCCTCCCGGTCCGCGGGGGGGGGGCAGGTTGGACGCCTCCTGCCTCCTCCTGCCCGCGGTACCGGCAGGACCTGCCCCCCTTCCCCCCTCCCCTTCCCGGTTCATATCCCAGCTTTTTATATCCCGACCGAACGGCGCCAGCCCCCCCACTCCGTTCGTTCTCCCCCCCCCCTCCCAACCTACCCGGCACGACCTTCATGGGCAGGCAGGGCGCGGGCAGGACGCAGGCAGCGGAGCGAGGGCGCAGCGCTGCTCCCCCGGCGGCGGCGGCGGCGGCGGCGGCGGGGGGGTGGGGGGGGCGGGCGCTGATATAAATAACCGGAGCCCGTCAGCGAGCCCGAGTTAGAACATGACACGGGACGGGGGGGGGGGGAGGGGGAGACGGGGGGACGGGGTCGGGGGGGGCCGCAGCACCCCCGGGACCCCCCCGATTCGCCCGGTACCGGAGGGGTTAACCCGGCCGCCACGCCGGGGATGGGGGGGTGGGGGGGGTGTTCTTTACTAACGACCTAAAGCCGCCGCAGGGGCCCTCGCAGCCCATCCCCGTGGCGCCGGGGCCGTTTCCCCCGGCGGCGGGACCCGCTCCCATCAGGCGGGGACCCCCCCCACGTCCCCGCCGGCCCTGACTCCAGGCCGGGTTTTCCCGCAGCGGCTGCTCGGAGGGGAGCAAAGGAAAACCTGGAGGCGGAGCCTCCGCTGCGGCGGAACGGAAGGAGCCGGGAGGGGACCCGGCCCCCCCCTCGAGCCCCACTGAGACGCCCCGCGGGCACCTCCCGGCCTCACAACCGTCTCCCCCCGCCCCGCAGCACCCGGTCCCGCGGCTCCAGAGCCCAGCGCGGGGCGCGACCCCCGGGCCTGAGCTTGGGGGGACCCCGCGACGTGCGGGGTCTGGGAAGCACCGCGGCTCCAGGACCAGGAGGGGGGGGTGTGGGGCAGCCCCGCGGCCCCCCCGTGGGGTCGGTGACTCACGACGCTGGCAGCGGCCGTTGGAAACTTGGAGCGGTGGCGTCGGGGCTGAGTCACGGGGGGGGGGGGGGGAGGCCTCACCGCGGCCTCGGGGCGCCGCCCGAGCAGATGGGGGGTGGAGGGAGATGAATGGGGGGGGGGGGCAGCTCCACCGGCTCCAGCTGCCGCCGATCGTGTGTCGCGGATCGTGTGTCAGCGGAGCGGGTGATGGGGGAGGACGGGACGGGACCCCCCCCTCCCCACAGGCAGCCCCCGGCCCAGCACCGGCCCTGCCCCCCCCCAGCTGCCGCTGTCCGTCCTCCTGCCCTCCTGTCCGGCCCACCCTGGGCACGGTGGGGCCTCGGGGTGCAGCCCCCGCAGTGCACCCCCACTGCACGGCCCCAGCGCCATAGCCCATGGTACGGCACCCAGGGTGCAGCACCCCAACAGCACAGCCACCCATGACACAGCCCCACAAGGTACAGACCCCCCCCCAGTGTGTAGCACCCCAACAGTGCAGCGTGCCAAGGCACAGCCTCACCCCAGTACGCCCCCCCCCCACTGCAGCTCCCAACCCTCCACTGGGAGCTGGGGGAGTGAGCACCTGCCCCCCAGCACCCCCAGCCCTGGTGGGACCACTCTGGCACTGCGTCCCCCGTGCCAGGTCATGGGCAGGGGCACAGGTAGCACACGGCCTCCCCCTGCTCCACATGGCCATGGGGACTCCATTGATGTGGGGGTCCTCAAACCCCCCAAAAGTCACCCCCAGGGCTGGGGGGGCCTGACCCTGCCCATGGATGTCGGGGGTCCCCCAAGGGCAAGTGGAAGAGACGCACAGGCAACCCCCACTCCCACTGAGCTCCAACCCCCTCCCCATGATTGGGGGCAGCACCCCAGAGTGAGGGTTCCCCCCGTGGGCTGGTGATACCTGGAGCCGGGGTGGGCTGGGGGGGGCCCGAGGGGACAGTGATGGGCTCCATGCGCTGTTCGGGCTCTTCCTTCCTGCGGTAGAGCCGGTCCTCACCGGCGGGACCAGCACCGGCGCTGGTGGCACTGGTGTTACTGGTGTTGGTGTCTGGTGCATGGCTTGTGGTGCTGGCGGCACGGGCCTTACTGGTACCAGTACTGGCACTGGTGGCACTGGTGTCAGGCATATGGCGGGTGGTGTTAGCAACGCGGGCTCTACCAGTATCTGCACTGGTGTCACTGGTGTCAGGCGCATCGCGGGCGGTGTTGGCAGCACGGGCCTTATTGGTACCAGTACCGGTCCTGGTGTCGCTGGCATCAGGCTTGTGGCTTGCGGTGCTGGCGGCACGGGCCTTACCGGTACCAGCACCGGCACTGGTGTCGCTGCTGTTGGACGCACGGCGGGCGGTGCTGGCGGCACGGGCCTTACTGGTGCCAGCGCCTGCACTGGTGTCGCTGGTGTCAAGCTTGTGGCCGGCGGTGCTGGTGGCCCTGGCGTCGGGCACGTGGCGGGCGGCGCCGGCCCTGCCGGTCCCGGTGCTCCCGGCGCTGCGGTGGCCGCGCTGCAGCGGGCGCGGGACGGTGCCGGGCGGGAGGTGGAGGACGCGCCGCAGGTGCGCGACTCCCGCGTCCGTCAGATACCAATAGAAGTGTCTCCAGGCGAAGGTCTCGCGCACGAGCCCGCGGGCGCGCAGCGAGCCCATGGCGCGCACCACGGCCACGTTGGGCACCCCGGGCAGCTGCGGGTGCTGCCGCCGCGGCCGCGGGTCCTTCTCGGCCACCAGCACCCCATCGCGGAACAGCAGCTCCAGGATGGCGCGGAGCCGCTCCAGCGGCATCAGCATCCCCGCCACCATGGCGCGGCGCAGCGCACAGCACGCAGCCCCCGGCTCAACGCGCGGCGCGCTCCGGGGGAGCTCAGCACAGCTCCCGGTGCTATGGGCTGACACGGCTCGGCACAGCTCGGTGTAGCCCGCACGCCTCAGCACAGCCCACTACAGTCCGGTACAGCTCAGCACAGTCGGCACGACTCACGGCTCGGAATGGTCCAGCACAGCTCCGCGCAGCCCGGTACAATGGGGCACGGCCCGGTACGGTCCAGCACAGCTCCGCGCAGCCCGGTACAATGGGGCACGGCCCGGTACGGTCCAGCACAGCTCCGCGCAGCCCGGTACAATGGGGCACGGCCCGGTACGGTCCAGCACAGCTCCGCGCAGCCCGGTACAATGGGGCACGGCCCGGTACGGTCCAGCACAGCTCCGCGCAGCCCGGTACAATGGGGCACGGCTCGGCTCACGGCTGCGTGCGCCCCGGCTCGGCTCGGCTCAGCCCCTCGCGGCCCGGCACAGCCCAGCCCGGCTCAGCCCGTCCCGTCCCGTCCCGTCGCGGCCGCTCTCGCCGCAGCCGGCGGCGGCTCCACCCCGGGGCCGGGTTTTGCCGGGGGGACAACGGGGGGGGCCCAGCCCAGGCTTAGCGCCCCTCCCCCCGCCGGGGGTCACCCCCTCCCTCCCCTTCCCCCTCCCTCTTCCTCCCCCCCCCCCCCCTCCGCGGCTCCTGCGGCGGGATCCGGGGCCGAAGCATCCCCGGCCGGGGGGGGGCACGGGCGGGGCCGGGCTCCGGCCGCCGCCAACGTCAATATTTGCTCCGCTGGTGCCCGGCGGGGGCAGGGCCGGGCCCCCCCGCCCCGTCCGTCCCCTCGGGTCCCCCCTGCCGGTCCCCGCGCCTCGGGGCTCGCAGGTGGGGACGAGGCAGCTGCTGCTCCCCCCCCCCCCGGCACCCAGAGGGGCCCGGACCGGTTCGGCGGGACCGGGGTGTCTGGGGCACCGTGGGGCGTCTGCTCGGGGTGCTCGAGGGCACCTCGGGGTGTCTGGGCCCTTGGGGTGCTCGGGCGTCCCTGCGGTGCCCAAGAAGCTCAGGGCTGCCCGTGGGTCCCTGTGGTCCTTGGGGTGTTCAGGGGGGCTCATGGTGATCAGGGTCCCTGGGTGATTGGGGTCCCTGAGGGGCCCAGGGTTTCCCGTGGTACTTGGGGTGCTCAGGGAGCCTGTGGACACTGGGGTGCTCAGGGAATCTGGGGTCCTTGGAATGCTCAGGATGCCTGAGGGTCCCAGGGATGTCTGGGGGTGCCCTGTCCACAGCACCAGCATCAGGACCTGCAACAGCCCCATAACTGGAGAGATCCCAGCCCCATGATGGGGGGATCGGAGCCCCGTAACTGGGGGCATCCCAGCCCTATAATTGGTGGGATCTGAGGACCACAATGGGAGCATCCCAACCCTACGACCAGGGGGATCAGATCTGGGCCAGGGTCCCTATACTGGTGGGCACTGGGACACCAGCATGGCCCAACCGTGGCCCCCACGTGTGGCCCCCAAAGGCCCCCCCCGTCCCACAGGATCACCGTGTGTCCATCCCAGAATCGCTGCATCAGCACCGCAGTGACAGACACGATGTGACAGCGATAGAGACAGCGGCGGCGCCAGCGCCCAACACCCAACAACCAGCACCTGGCAGCAGCATCAGCAGCCAGCATCCAGCACCCAGCATCCAACAAACACCCAGCATCCAGCACCCAGCACCCGACACCCAACAACCAGCACCAGCACCCACCGCAGCAGCACTTGGCGGTCCAGCACCCCACTGCGACCCATGAGCCCCCTCGGACCATCCCAGTGCTGCAGCAGTCAGGTCCCAGCATCACCTCAGGGGGTCCCACAGGCACCAAGTGCAGCTGCCCCCCAAGTCCTGCTGCAGCCTCTGTGCCCCACCAATTCCAACCCACAGCTCTGACTCATGGCTTAGGGGCCCAACCCAAACTCAGGCCTTTGCCCCACACGCTGCAGACCCACATGTGGGGTGCAGGCAGGGCCCTGCAGGCAGCAGCTTTGGCCATGGGACCATTGCCCAGTGCCAAGAGCGGGCACCAGAGCCTGCAGCACAGCCACTGCAGCGCCGGCAGCACAGACTGACCCACACCAGTCCCACGCCAGCCCCACAGTGTGACCCATGCCAGCTCCACGCCAGCCCCATAGCGTGCCCCACGCTGGTCCCATGCCAGCCCCACGCCAGCCCCATAGCGTGACTCACACCAGCTCCACGCCAGCTTCACGCCAGCCCCATAATGTGCCCCACGCCAGCCCGACGCCAGACCTATAGCGTGCCCCACGCCAGTCCCACGCCAGCCCCATAGCGTGCCCCACGCCAGCCCCATGGCTCATCTTGGTCACACGGTGGCTGGCAGCGGCCTCATGACTGGGATCTGCCGGTGCCCGTTACTCACGGCCCAGCGCCCCGGCCCTGCGGCGCCGCACGTCCCGGCGCGCCACAATACACCATGACATGCCGTGACATGCCACACCATGCCAAAACACGCCATGACACACCAGAACACATCAGAACACGCCACAACATGTTAAGGCCGCAGGAGGGATGCAGCAGAGCCCATCACCCACCAATCACCCATCACCTGTGGGTCCCAGGCCCGATATAGGGGGTTCAAAGCCCTTGGGGGGTCCCACCCCCGGGGTCCCGTTGGGTCCCATTGGGGTCCCCGTGGGCCCGGTCCCACCTTTCAGGGAGCAGATCTCGTGTTGGATGCAGCGCGGAGCCTCCATCGCCGCGGCCCCCCCGGACCCGCGCCGGGACCGCAGCGCCGGGACGCGCCCCCCCGAGGCCACGCCCCCGGGGCACGCCCATTGGTCACGCCCCTATAGGCCACGCCCCCTCAGCACTGGACACCCCTACCGGGCCGGCGGACACAGACCCCCCCCGTACAGACCCCCAGCACAGACCCCCCCAGTACGGACCCCCCAATACAGACCCCCCCTAATAAAGACCCCCCAGTACGGACCCCCGCAGCACAGACCCCCCCAGGACAGATCCCCCAATATAGACCCCCCCTAATAATGATCCCCCAGTACAGACCCCCCCAATACAGACCCCTCTTAATAAAGACCCCCCAGTATGGACCCCCGCAGCACAGACCCCCCCAGGACAGATCCCCCAATATAGACCCCCCCTAATAATGATCCCCCAGTACAGACCCCCCCAATACAGACCCCTCCTAATAAAGACCCCCCAGTATGGACCCCCGCAGCACAGACCCCCCCAGTACAGACCCCCCAATACAGACCCCCACATTACAGATCCACCCAGTACAGGCCCCCCAATACAGACCCCCCAGTACAGACCCCCCCAGTACAGATCCCCTCAGTACAGATCCACCCAGTACAGACCCCCCAGCACAGATCCCCCCTAATAAAGACCCCCCAGCACAGACCCCCCAGCACAGACCCCCCAGCACGGGTCTGTACTGGGACTCACTGGTCCCTCCATCCCCGCCATGACACCATGGTGACAGCCCCATGGAGGTGCTGTGCCCCATAGCGGTGCTGTGCCTTGTGCAGTACCTGTGGACCGTGGGGTGGCTCTGCCCCACAGCTCGCTGTGCCGCATGGGGTGCACATAGGGTGGCCCTGGCCCTTTGGGTGCTGCGCCCTCCAGCACGGCTGCCCGCGGCCCATGGCACACTGTGCCCTACGGTGCGCCGCGTCCCGCTGCTCTCCCTGCCCCACGGCCCCGGTGCCCCGCGGCTCTCCCTTCCCCACGGCTGCCCACGCCTCCCGGCTCCCCCTGCCCCACGGCGCTCCCTGCCCCACGGCTCCCGGCGCCGGTCGCTCCCGTTGTGCCCTATTATGGGAATGCCGCGGGAGCGCTGGCGCGGGGCCCCGCTGGGGGCCGGCTGTGGGGCTGCCCCATGGCGGCGCCGGGGCTCTGCGGGGCCGGGGCTCTGCGGGGCCGGGGGTCGGTACCTTTGTATCGCTCCCGCACGTCCTCGTAGGCCTGGATGAACTCCTGCTCCTCCGGTACCGGCGCCGGCGCCGCCATGGGGGAGGCGGGACGGGACGGGGTCCCGGTGCCCCGGTGCGTCGGGAGCCCCCGGGGGTCCCGGGGCGCGGACAGACGGACCGGACACGGGGACCCGGGCACAGGGACCCGGGCGCACGGACCCGGGCACACGGACCCGGACCACGGGACACCCGCACCCGGGCCAGGGGCCGCTGCAGCCCGCCCGAGCCTTAAAGGAGCAGCCGAGCTGTGCCCGGCCCCGGGAGGTGGGTACGTGAGTCACGGGGCATCTCTGGGGCATCTCTGGGGCACGGCCATCTATGGGGCACTCGAGCCACGGGCACGGGGAGCCATGGGGCACAGCACCCCGTGGCACCCTATAGGAACAGCACCCATGCTCCGTACCCACCAGAGCTGTACCAGGACATGCTGGTGTATACTGGGATGCACTGGTCTGTACTGGGATGCACTGGAGCTGCACTGGGACACACTGGAGCTGCACTGGGATGCACTGCAGCTGCACTGGGACACACTGCAGCTGCACGGGGACACAGCAGTCTGAACTGGGACATACTGGTCTGTACTGGGACACACTGGAGCTGCACTGGGATGCACTGGTCTGTACTGGGACGCACTGGAGCTGCACTGGGACACACTGCAGCTGCACGGGGACACAGCAGTCTGAACTGGGACATACTGGTCTGTACTGGGACACACGAGCTGCACTGGGACGTACTGGAGCTGCACTGGGATGCACTGGTCTGTACTGGGACGCACTGGAGTTGCACTGGGATGCACTGGTCTGTATTGGGACACACTGGAGCTGCACTGGGACGTACTGGAGCTGCACTGGGATGCACTGGTCTGTACTGGGACGCACTGGAGTTGCACTGGGATGCACTGGTCTGTATTGGGACACACTGGTCTGCACTGGGATGCAGTGGAGCTGCACTGGGATGCACTGGTCTGTATTGAGACACACTAGTTTGCACTGGAGCTGCACTGGGATGCACTGGTCTGTATTGGGACACACTGGTCTGCACTGGGATGCAGTGGAGCTGCACTGGGATGCACTGGTCTGTATTGGGATGCAGTGGTCTGTATTGGGACACACTGGTCTGCACTGGGATGCAGTGGAGCTGCACTGAGACGCACTGGAGCTGCACTGGGATGCACTGGTCTGTATTGGGACACACTGGTCTGCACTGGGACGCACTGGAGCTGCACTGGGACGCACTGGAGCTGCACTGGGATGCACCGGTCTGTATTGGGATGCACTGGAGTTGCACTGGGATGCAGTGGTCTGTATTGGGACACACTGGTCTGCACTGGGACACACTGGAGCTGCACTGGGATGCACTGGAGCTGCACTGGGACACACTGGTCTGTATTGGGACACACTGGTCTGCACTGGGATGCAGTGGAGCTGCACTGGGATGCACTGGTCTGTATTGGGACACACTGGTCTGCACTGGGATGCACTGGAGCTGCACTGGGACGCACTGGAGCTGCACTGGGATGCACCGGTCTGTATTGGGATGCACTGGAGTTGCACTGGGATGCAGTGGTCTGTATTGGGACACACTGGTCTGCACTGGGACACACTGGAGCTGCACTGGGATGCACTGGAGCTGCACTGGGACACACTGGTCTGTATTGGGACACACTGGTCTGCACTGGGACGCACTGGAGCTGCACTGGGACACACTGGTCTGCACTGGGACGCACTGGAGCTGCACTGGGACGCACTGGAGCTGCACTGGGATGCACTGGTCTATACTGGGACACACTGGTCTGCACTGGGATGCACTGGAGCTGCACTGAGACGCACTGGAGCTGTACTGGGATGCACTGGTCTATACTGGGACACACTGGTCTGCACTGGGACGCACTGGAGCTGCACTGGGGCACTGTTGGATGTCCCCATGGTTCCCTTGCAGCGCCCCCAGCCCTGGGGTCAGGGACAGCCGTGCACGGACGCGGGGACACCCGTGGCCACGCTGGCGCTGTGGGGGTGCCCCAAGGCCTTGGGCCATGTGGGGACCCCCGGGTCCGGGTCCTGGGTGCGGGGGACAGCCGTGGGGACACTGCCGGGGCACGGCCATGGGGGACACCCCAAAGCCACTTCCCAGGGAACCTCCCTGGGCCCCAAGCAGAGCCCTGGGGTCAGCCCGGACCTACGCGCCGGTGCGAGACATCATCGCCCCATGGCTGCCCTATGGCAGCACCTGCACCCGCGCCACAGCATCGGCCCACAACATCGCCCCGCGGCGGCACCCACACACGTGGACCCACGGCATCAACCCACGGCTGCCCCACAGCATCGCCCCGCGGCATCACCCACACACGCAGACCCACGGCATCGCCCCACGGCTGCCCCACAGCATCGCTCCGCGGCATCACCCACACACGCAGACCCACGGCATCGCCCCACGGCTGCCCCACAGCATCGCTCCGCGGCATCACCCACACACGCAGACCCGCGGCATTGACCCAAAGCATCGCCCCACAGCATCGCTCCGCGGCATCACCCACACACGCAGACCCACGGCATTGACCCAAAGCATCCCCCACAGCACCGCCCCACGGCACCGCCCCCCTCGCACCACCCCCGCCCGCCCTCGCCCCCCACCTGCGATGCGGGTCACGGCTCTCTCGGCTGCGTCCATCCGCGCCCCCTGGCGGCGGCTCCGCCCGCGGCTCCGGCGCCGGCTCCAGCGCGGGTCCTGCGGGGGGACGACGGTGTCAGCGGCAAACGGCGCCGTGTGGCACCGCATGGAACCATAGAGCACCATAAAGAACCCTATGGCACCGCATGGAACCATAGAGCACCATATAGAACCCTATGGCACCGCATGGAACCATAGAGCACCATATAGAACCCTATGGCACCGCATGGAACCATAGAGCACCATATAGAACCCTATGGCACCGCATGGAACCATAGAGCACCATATAGAACCCTATGGCACCGCATGGAACCATAGAGCACCATATAGAACCCTATGGCACCGCATGGAACCATAGAGCACCATATAGAACCCTATGGCACCGCATGGATCCATAGAGCACCATATAGAACCCTATGGCACCGCATGGAACCATAGAGCACCATATAGAACCCTATGGCACCGCATGGAACCATAGAGCACCATATAGAACCCTATGGCACCGCATGGAACCATAGAGCACCATATAGAACCCTATGGCACCGCATGGAACCATAGAGCACCATATAGAACCCTATGGCACCGCATGGAACCATAGAGCACCATATAGAACCCTATGGCACCGCATGGAACCATAGAGCACCATAAAGAACCCTATGGCACCGCATGGAACCATAGAGCACCATAAAGAACCCTATGGCACCGCATGGAACCATAGAGCACCATATAGAACCCTATGGCACCGCATGGAACCATAGAGCACCATATAGAACCCTATGGCACCGCATGGAACCATAGAGCACCATATAGAACCCTATGGCACCGCATGGAACCATAGAGCACCATATAGAACCCTATGGCACCGCATGGAACCATAGAGCACCATATAGAACCCTATGGCACCGCATGGAACCATAGAGCACCATAAAGAACCCTATGGCACCGCATGGAACCACACAGCACCATATAGAACCCTATGGCATCGCATGGTAGCCTATGGCACCGCATGGTACCCCATACCATTCTATGGTACTGCATGGCACCCTATGGTAACCCATGGCACCCCCTGACACTGCGTGGCACTCTATGGTAATCCACAGCACCCAAGGCATCCCCTGGCAGCATATGGCACCCTGTGGTGACCCGTGGCGCCGCATGACACCCAACAGTAACTCACAACGTGCCCCATGGCACTCCATGGCACTCACAAGGCACCGGTTGGCACCGCAAGCATGTGGGCCAGTGTGGGGCGGTGTGTGGCGGTGTGGGGCAGTGTGGGGCGGTGTGGGCCAGTGTGGGGCGGTGTGGGGCGGTGTGGGGCGGTGTGGGGCGGTGTGCGGCGGTGTGGGGCAGTGTGGGGCGGTGTGGGGCGGTGTGGGGCGGTGTGCGGCGGTGTGGGGCAGTGTGGGCCAGTGTGGGGCGGTGTGGGGCGGTGTGTGGCGGTGTGGGGCAGTGTGGGGCGGTGTGGGCCAGTGTGGGGCGGTGTGGGGCGGTGTGGGGCGGTGTGGGGCGGTGTGGGGCGGTGTGGGGCGGTGTGGGGCGGTGTGGGGCAGTGTGGGGCGGTGTGCGGCGGTGTGGGGCAGTGTGGGGCGGTGTGGGGCGGTGTGGGGCAGTGTGGGGTGGTGTGCGGCGGTGTGGGGCAGTGTGGGGCGGTGTGGGGTGGGTTGTGGGAGGGATGTGGGTCTGTGTGGGGCGGGTGTGGGCAGCGCAGCACGTGCCTGTGCCAAGCCTGAGTCACCGGCACCCGCATGCCCCGCACCCCACAGACACCCACAGACCCCCCCCAGCACCTCACGCACACCCCATAGACACCCCATAGCCCCCCACACTCACCCCACAGCCGCTCCCGCTGCGCCCCACAGACCCCACTACCGCAGCACGGCCCCAGCACCCCACGGCCCCGATGCTGCACCCACAGACCCCATATTCATCCCACGGACTCCCCCCGCCCCCCCATCTCCCCCCCCCCGGCTCTGCGGCAACCCCCGCCCCTCCCCCCTGCACATGGGGGGGGGATGGGGGGGATGGGGGATCCCAGGGCTGCCCTGGGAACGGGGGAGTGGGGGGGGGGGGGTACGGGACCCGCGGATGGACCCGAACCGAGGATGGGCCCGAACCCGGGGAAGCTGAACCCAAACCGGGAGTTGGGCCCGATCCTGGGGATGGACCCGAACCCAGAACGGACCCGAACCGGGACCGGGGGGGGACATGGACCCGAACCCGGGGAGAACGGACCCGAACCGGGGGACGGGTGCTGGGGGGGATTGGACCCGAACCGGCGGACGGGACCGAACCGGGGGACGGGATCGATCCGGGGGATGGACCCGAACCGGGGTGCGGGTGCTGGGGGGGGGATGGACCCGAACCGGGGTGCGGGTGCTGGGGGGGGGGGGATGGACCCGAACCGGGGTGCGGGTGTTGGGGGGGGTGGAAGGGACCCGATCCCGCCCCGCCCGTACCGGTACCAGCAGCGGCTCCGCTTCCGCAGTGGGGGGCGGGGCTGGGCAAGGGGCGGGGCTAACGGAGGGGCGGGGCTGGGGGCGGGGCTGTCGCTGCGTCCCGCCCCCCGTGAGAGCGGCGGCGATGGAGGGGTTAACGGTGAGCACGGGAACCGCCGCATCCTGCACCGCACACACAGCACCCACCGCACACAGCACCCACCGCACGCACAGCACCCACTGCACACACAGCACCCACCTCATCCAACAGCACCCACCGCACACAGCACCCACCGCACGCACAGCACCCACCGCACACAGCACCCACCTCATCCACAGCACCCACCGCACACAGCACCCACCTCATCCACAGCACCCACCGCACACACAGCACCCGCCTCATCCACAGCACCCACCGCACACAGCACCCACCGCACACAGCACCCACCTCATACACAGCACCCACCGCACACACAGCACCCACCTCATCCACAGCACCCACCGCACACACAGCACCCACCTCATCCACAGCACCCACCGCACACACAGCACCCACCTCATCCACAGCACCCACCGCACACACAGCACCCACCTCATCCACAGCACCCACCGCACACACAGCACCCACCGCACACAGCACCCACCTCATCCACTGCACACACAGCACCCACCGCACACACAACACCCACCTCATCCAACAGCACCCACCGCACACAGCACCCACCGCACACAGCACCCACCGCACACACAGCACCCACCTCATCCACAGCACCCACCGCACACAGCAGCCACCTCATACACAGCACCCACCGCACACACAGCACCCACCTCATCCACAGCACCCACCGCACACACAGCACCCACCTCATACACAGAACCCACCGCACACAGCACCCACCTCATCCAACAGCACCCACCGCACACACAGCACCCACCTCATCCACAGCACCCACCGCACACACAGCACCCACTTCATCCACAGCACCCACCGCACACAGCACCCACCGCACACACAGCACCCACCGCACGCACAGCACCCACCGCACACAGCACCCACCTCATCCAACAGCACCCACCGCACACAGCACCCACCGCACACAGCACCCACCGCACACACAGCACCCACCGCACACAGCACCCACCTCATCCACAGCACCCACCGCACACAGCACCCACCTCATACACAGCACCCACCGCACACAGCACCCACCGCACACAGCACCCACCTCATACACAGAACCCACCGCACACACAGCACCCACCACACACAGCACCCACCGCACACAGCACCCACCTCATCCACAGCACCCACCGCACACACAGCACCCACCTCATCCACAGCACCCACCGCACACACAGCACCCACCTCATCCACAGCACCCACCGCACACACAGCACCCACCTCATCCACAGCACCCACCGCACACACAGCACCCACCTCATCCACAGCACCCACCGCACACACAGCACCCACCTCATCCACAGCACCCACCGCACACACAGCACCCACCTCATCCACAGCACCCACCGCACACACAGCACCCACCTCATCCACAGCACCCACCGCACACACAGCACCCACCTCATCCACAGCACCCACCGCACACAACACCCACCGCACACAGCACCCACCGCACACACAGCACCCACCGCACACAGCACCCACCGCACACACAGCACCCACCGCACACACAGCACCCACCGCACACAGCACCCACCTCATCCACAGCACCCACCGCACACAGCACCCACCTCATACACAGCACCCACCGCACACACAGCACCCACTTCATCCACAGCACCCACCGCACACAGCACCCACCTCATCCACTGCACACACAGCACCCACCGCACACACAACACCCACCGCACGCACAACACTCACCTCATCCACTGCACACACAGCACCCACCGCACACAGCACCCACCTCATCCACTGCACACACAGCACCCACCGCACACACAGCACCCACCGCACACAGCACCCACCTCATCCACTGCACACACAGCACCCACCGCACACACAACACCCACCTCATCTACTGCACACACAGCACCCACCGCACCCACAACACCCACCTCATCTACTGCACACACAGCACCCACCGCACACACAGCACCCACTTCATCCACAGCACCCACCGCACACAGCACCCACCTCATCCACTGCACACACAGCACCCACCGCACCCACAACACCCACCTCATCTACTGCACACACAGCACCCAGCATGGCACCCACTGCATCCGGCACACACTGCATTCACAGCACCCACAGCACCCAGCACCCACAGCACCCAGCACACCACGGGTTAATGGGGTTAACCGCTACCAGGACACCCGGAGCCCCTGGCAGGGAAAGGGTTAACCTCGGCCAAGGGTACCTGATCATCAGGGGTTAACCGTGACCAGTGCTCCCAGTGCGTTGAGGGTTAACACTACAGCCCCCGCAGCCCTCTATAGCCTACCATAGACCCTCATAGCCCCCATAGCCCCCTATCCCCCCCCATAGACCACCATAGCCCCCTATAGCCCCATAGGCCGCTACGTGATGGTGGTACTGGTGGGTGCTGGTGCCAGCCCATGGTTGCGCTGCTCTTGGCCGATTGCTCCCAGTCTGCTGGGAACCGGGGCTGGAGGCATCACCAGGAACAGAGACAGGAGCTGGGAACCCGAACTGGTGCCAGGAGCTGGGGCTGGTGCCGGGAACCAGTAACAGTGCCAGGACCAGTAACAGTGCCGGGACCAGTAACGGTGCCAGGGATCAGTAACGGTGCCAGGGATCAGTAGCAGTGCCAGGACCAGTAACAGTGCTGGGACCAGTAACGGTGCTGGGACCAGTAACAGTGCTGGAACCAGTAACGGTGCTGGGACCAGTAACGGTGCCAGGGATCAGTAATGGTGCCAGGGTTCAGTAACAGTGCCTGGACCAGTAACACTGCCGGGACCAGTAACGGTGCCGGGACCAGTAACAGTGCTGGGACCAGTAACAGTGCTGGGACCAGTAACGGTGCCAGGGATCAGTAATGGTGCCAGGGTTCAGTAACAGTGCCCGGACCAGTAACACTGCCGGGACCAGTAACGGTGCCAGGACCAGTAACAGTGCTGGGACCAGTAACAGTGCTGGGACCAGAAATGGTGCTGGGACCAGTAACGGTGCCAGGGATCAGTAATGGTGCCAGGGATCAGTAACGGTGCCAGGGATCAGTAGCAGTGCCAGGACCAGTAACAGTGCTGGGACCAGTAACGGTGCTGGGACCAGTAACGGTGCCAGGGGTCAGTAACGGTGCCAGGGATCAGTAGCAGTGCCAGGACCAGTAACAGTGCTGGGACCAGTAACGGTGCTGGGACCAGTAACGGTGCCAGGGATCAGTAACGGTGCCAGGGATCAGTAGCGGTGCCAGGGACCAGTAACAGTGCTGGAACCAGTAACGGTGCTGGGACCAGTAACAGTGCTGGAACCAGTAACAGTGCTGGAGACCAGTAACAGTGCTGGAACCAGTAACGGCGCCGGAACAGTAACAGCGCCAGGACCAACAACAGTGTCTGTGTGTGCAGGAACACGCGTGTGCCCGTCCGCCCCGGGCATTAACACGTGTGACTGCACACACGTGTGCCCGTCCGCCCCAGTCATTAACATGTGTGACTGCACAGACATGAGACTGCACACGTGCACCTGAACAGGTGTGTGAACCCCCTGTGGTGTGTGCACATGCATGTGCGAGAGGTGCAACACAGGCGTGGACACGCATGAACATGCGTGTGAACACAACTGCCCGGGTGCATGTGCACACAGACGTGATGGCCTTGTGCCTCCCAGTAAATCCCAGTGCCTCCCAGTACACCCCAGTGCAGCTCCCAGTGCTTCCCATTACCTCCCAATGCGGCCACTGCCTCCCAGTGCAGCTCCCATTACCTCCTAGAGCCGCCCAGTACCCCACATTACCTCCCAGCGTGCCCAGTACCTCCCAGCGCATCTCCCAGTGCCTCTCAGTACCTTCCATCACCTTCCAGTACCCCCCAGTGCCTCCCATTACCTCCCAGTAACCCCCATTGCCTTCTGTTACCTCCCAGTGCCCTCGGTGCGGCGCCGCTGTCCCGGTGCGTGTCCCCGCTCACCGCAGTCATGTGCCGGTGCCAGCGGCGCGGGCCCGGACCCGCACAAAGGCCCCTTTGAGCCCGGGGACAAAGTCCAGCGCCGCGGCACCGGCCGTGCCGGGGTCCCACCGGATCGGTGCTGCGGCCCCACCGGATCGGTGCTGCAGCCGGCACCGGCCGTGCCGGGGTCCCACCGGATCGGTGCTGGGGCCCCACCGGATCGGTGCTGCGGCCGGCACCGGCCACACCGGGACCCACGAGCACCGTCCCCGGCACCGTCCCTGCGCTCCACGTGCCCGGCTGCAGTGTCCCGGTGCCACGGGCCCGGTTCCCGGTGCCGCAGCCGTGAGCTGCCGTGCGCCTCCAGCACCGGGACTGCCCCCACCCGGAGGGCGGTGGGGCCATGGGCACAGGGAAGATGTCATGGGTCACCCGGGTCCCCCAGCATCCCCCATGTCCCCTGTGCCTCCCATGTCTCCCCTATGTCCCCCATCAGCAGCGGGGTGGCACCGCGGGGTCGCTGTGTGTGACATGGGGGACAGGCATGTGCGTGTACAGAGCACATACATGTGATGTGACATGTCCCCCCATGTCCCACCCCACCAGGCAGCTGCCTGCATTCCTTAACCCTTGCAGGGAGGGTCCCACCATGTGCCAGTCCTGGGCACCGGCACTGCTGCCAGCTCGAACCACGGGTGTGCTCCTCCCTGTACCGCCATCATGGGCAGTGCAGACAGATGTGGTGCAGGCAGGACACAGCACAGGCAGGGCAGGCAGGATGCAGCAACCTCCCCCCACAGCACAGCTCGGGTGGGGGACAGTGGGCAGAGGATCAGGCAGGGAGTACAGGCAGGGAGCACAGGCAGGCGATACAGGCAAGACACAATACAGGCAGGATGTGGTGCAGGCAGAGCGCAGCACAGGTAGTTGCAGCATAGGGAAGGTGCAGTGCTGGCAGGATATGATGAAGGCACAGGCAGGATGCCATGCAGACATTGCATCTGCATTGCAGGCAGGCAGAGAGCAGGCAGAGTGCAACGCAGGCGGGGAACAGGCGCACAGAGTTAACAGCAGTACAGGCAAGGTGCAGGCAGGGTTAACAGCAGGCAGGGAGCAGGCAGGATGTGATGCAGGCCAGGAGCAGTACAGGCAGGGAGCAGACAGGGTTAACAGCAAAAAGGGATAACAGCAGGCAGGGCACAGGCAGGGCTAGCAGCAGTACAGACAGGATTAAGTGGGAGCAGAGGCCGGAACTTCAGAGAGCATTCCCAGCCCTGCCCCGAGGGCAGCTCCAGCCCCAGATGCCGTGGGAAGTGGGAGCAGTGCCGGGATATTCCCAGCACCACGAGGGGGGGGAGGGTGCGGAACCACAGTACACTACCACGTGATGGTCCACACAGGCCTGGTACTGGACCCCGCGGAGCCCCATCCAGCCCCATGTCCCCAGGGCAGGACCCCCCCGCCCCATCCCACGCAGCCCCATGGCTCTGGTAGCCTGTGACGCACAGCACATGGCACGTAGAGCGGCACAGAACACACGGCACATGGCACGGTGTGGCATAGGACGCGTGGCACACGGCACATTGTCACACATGGCTTGCACACAGCGTGTGGTGTGGCAGCTCGCACACGGCTCGTGGCACGTGTGGCGCAGTACATGGCACAGCACATAACACATGGCCTGGCACATGTCCCACTTCAGGTGCCACTGTGGCCCTGCCCCAGGCACTGCTGCAGGTCCCAGTGCAGTACATGGCACATGTGCCCCAGCTCACGGCCCCATCCCCAGCACACAGGACACAGCCCATGGCCCCAGCCCTTTATTGACCCCGTGCTCCGGCCACGGCCTGGCCCGCGCCATGCAGGCCATGGCATACGGCCCCAGGCCACGGCCCCATGCCTGCGTCAGGCAGCGCCGTGGCTCTCGCGCAGGCGCTGCCGCAGCTCCAGGTCCAGCGCATGGTGCAGCGCACGGCAGCCCGCGGTGGCCGCGTCCAGCACCGGCTCCAGGCGCTCACGGGGCAGGCGGGCGCTGAGCTGCAGCAGCGCCAGGAGCCCTGAGGCCGGCAGCAGCGCCAGCGACAGCCCCGGCCCCGCCGCCGCCTCCTCGGCCCCGCTGGGGTCTGCCAGCGCCGTGTCCTCGGCCAGCGCAGCCGAGCTGGCGCACACCATGTCCCGCAGCGGGATCCCCGCGTCCAGCACCGCCAGCGCTGCCGCTGTGGTGCCGGCACAGCAGTGCCCCCCGTCTGCCTGCAGCACCTGGGGGGACACGGGGATGTCAGCGCGGGGGCATGGCACAGGGACACAGAACATGGGGACGGGGACAGGGATACGGGGACACGGCACAGGGACACAGAACATGGGGACAGGGACAGGGATACAGGGACATGGCACAGGGACACAGAACATGGGGACAGGGACAGGGATACAGGGACACGGCACAGGGACACAGAACATGGGGACAGGGACAGGGATACAGGGACATGGCACAGGGACACAGAACATGGGGACAGGGACAAGGATACAGGGACACGGCACAGGGACACAGAACATGGGGACAGGGACAGGGATACAGGGACACGGCACAGGGACACAGAACATGGGGACAGGGACAGGGATACAGGGACACAGAACATGGGGACAGGGACATGGTGGCTGCACAGCAGTGCCCCCATCCGCCTGCAGCACCTGCGGACATGGGGATATCAGCACAGGGACACAGCACACACGTGGCACATGGCACATAGCTTGGAACATGGCATGCGGTGTGGCACATGGCATATGGACACAACAAGGACATGGAACATGGCACAAAGGCACAGCACATGGCACAGGACATGGAGCCAGCATGTGGCGCAGGGACATGGTGCAGGTACATGGCACATGGCATGACACATGGCACACAGCACACATGACGTGGCATGGCCTGCAGCACGCAGTGCAGCATGCAGTGCAGCACACAGCAGAGTGCCATCAGCCTCACCATGTCCCAGCACCGTGCCCCCCTGTGTTCCCCCCAGTGTTCCCATAACCCTGTCAGGGCCCTTCCCATCTCCCTTTAACATCCCCCCCATTTCCCTCCCCTATGTCCCAGTGTCCCCTGCCATGTCCCCCCCAGTATTCTCCCCAATGCTCCAAACAATATCCTGCTATATTCCTCCAATGTCATGCCCCAATGTCTCCCCCAATATCTCCATGTCCTTCCCCACATCTTCCCCATGTCCACTCCATGTCCTTCACCACTGTCCCCCCAATATCCCTCTCCCTGTCCCCCAATGGCCCACCATGTCCTCCCCAATGTCCAACCACCATTAACCCCCCACATCCCTCCCTATGTCCCTCCCCAGTGTCTCTCCAGGGTCCCTCCCCTGCCCCCACCAGTATCCCCCATGTCCCACCCACAGCCCTCACCCTTTCCCTCCCCAATGTCCCTCCCATGTCCCCCATGTCCATCCTCAATGCCCCTCCTATGTCCCCCCATGTCCTTCCCCAATGTCCTTCCCATGTCCCCCATGTCCATCCCCAATGCCCCTCCTATGTCCCCCCATGTCCATCCCCAGTGTCCCCCCACATCCATCCCACATTTCCCCGTGTTCTTTCCCGATGTCCCTCCCATGTCCCCCACGTCCATCCCCAATGCTCCTCCTATGTCCCCCCATGTCCATCCCCAATGTCCCCCCATGTCCCCCCACATCCATCCCCCATTTCCCCCTGTCCTTCCCCAATGTCCCTCTGCAATGCTCCCCCTATGTCCTTCCCCAATGTCCCTCCCATGTCCCCCCATGTCCCTCCCCCATGTCCTTCCCCAATGTCCCCCCCATGTCCCCCCATGTCCATCCCCAATGTCCCTCCCATGTCCCCCCATGTCCTTCCCCAATGTCCCTCCCATGTCCCCCATGTCCTTCCCCAATGTCCCCCCCATGTCCCCCCATGTCCATCCCCAATGTCCCCCCCATGTCCCCCCATGTCCTTCCCCAATGTCCCCCCCATGTCCCCCCATGTCCATCCCCAATGTCCCCCCCATGTCCCCCCATGTCCTTCCCCAATGTCCCCCCCATGTCCCCCCATGTCCATCCCCAATGTCCCTCCCATGTCCCCCCATGTCCATCCCCAATGCTCCCCCCATGTCCCCCCATGTCCTTCCCCAATGTCCCCCCCATGTCCCCCCATGTCCTTCCCCAATGTCCCCCCCATGTCCCCCCATGTCCCTCCCCACATCCCCCCGTGCCCCCCCCCCGCGGTACCTGCACGTAGACGTCGATTTGGGAGCGCGGGAAGAGCTGTGTGAGGACGGCGGCCTCGAGGCTCTGCTGCAGCTGCAGCGCCAGCTCCGCGCTGCGCCGGTCCCCGTGCGGCCGCCGCCGCTCGGCCGAGCTGAACGCGGCCAGGCTGAACCGGCAGTTCAGCACCGCGCGCTCGGGCAGCGCCTTCCCGCGGGGGCCGCGCACCTGCGAGCGGCAACGGGGCGGCCGTCAGCGGGGGAGCGGGAGCGGGGCACCGGGACAAGGAGGGGGGGCCGCGAGGAGCGAAGGGACCTGCGAACACCGGGGGGGGGGCGGAAGGGACCGGGAGGAAAGGGGGGAAACCGGGGGGGACACAGGGATGGACGACACGGAAGGGGGATGAGCAGGAGGCAGAGGGACCGGGAGAAACGGGGGCACCGAGGGGAGAGGAAGGAGCGAAAGGAACCGGGAGGTACTGGAGGGTACCAGAGACAAACGGGGCGAGGGGGACGGAACGGGGTGGGGACAGGAGGCAGCGGAGGGGCCCGGAGAAGATGGGGAAGACCAGAGGGGTCCTGGGGGCGCGGAGGGGCCCGGGGAGGAGCAGAGTTAACGGGGGAACGGGAGCAAAGGGACCGCGGCAGACGGGGACCCGGGGGACGCGGAGAGGACGGCGGGAGGCGCCGCTGACCTCGTGCGGGCCGTAGACCACGGCCAGCGCCTTGGTGTTGCCCTGCTCGATGTAGGCGGAGCCGTCGGCCTGCGCGAACAGCCCGAGCCGGGCCCGCACCTTCCGGATCTCCGCGGGACGGCGCCCGTCGGCGCGGAACCCCTCATCCGAGAGCAGCTCCGCTGCCGCCATGAGCCCCGCCGAGCGCGCCCCTTCCGCGGGACGCCACGCCCCCTCCGGGCCACGCCACGCCCCCTCCGGGCCAGGCCACGCCCCCCGGCTGCTGCCCCGTTACGGCCGCCCCCGGGCCACGCCACGCCCCCATGAGACGTCACCCGCGAGACCACGCCCCAAAACCTGGCGCCCCCCTCCCCCCGAGGCCACGCCCCTCGAGCAGACGCCCCCCTCTGAGGCCCCGCCCCCCGTGGCCGGTGACCGGAGCCGGACCGAGCCGAGCGGAGCCGACCCGAGCCGAGCCTCCCGGTGCCCGGAGCCGTGCGGCCATGGCTGCCCAGGGCCCCGTTCCCGGCCCCGCCGGGTTCCAGTTCGCCATCGACCGCGGCGGGACCTTCACGGACGTGTTCGCCCGCTGCCCCGGCGGCCGCGTCCGCGTCCTCAAGCTGCTCTCCGAGGACCCGGCCTACGCAGACGCGCCCACCGAGGGCATCCGCCGCGTCCTGGAGGAGGTGCGGCCCCCGGAGGGCCCCGACAGCTCTGAGGCAGCGCCGGGACCACTGCGGCCCTTCTCTTGGGGCCCTTCCCTGCGGCACTCCCGGGACCCCACTCCCCGGAACCCTTCCTTGGGACCCCTCCGGAGCCCCGGGACCCCTTTGGGAGCCCCCCCCCCAGGACACTCCGGGGCCCCCCGGACCCCCGGCACCTCCCCGGACCCCCCAGCGGAGCACCCCCGGGACACCCCCCAGCACTTCTCCAGGAGCCCCCGATGCCCCCTGACACCTCTTTGGGAACCCCCCAGGACCCCTCATGACCTTCTTGGACCCCCCTCCCGGCATTCCCTTGGGACGCTCCTGGGACCACGCAGAGCCTCCCCAGGATCTCCCCCTACACCCTCGCCACTGGGGTCCCCGGGAGCCCCCCGGTGATGCTGAGGGTCTGCAACGGTGCTGGGAGTCCCTGCGGCTCCATGGGGCTGGGGGTCCTGGTGGCTCCACGGGGCTGAGGTTCCGCGGTGGCTCCGCGGTGCTGAGGTGCCGGTGCCGCAGGAGCTGCGGGTGCCGCTGCCCCGGGATCAGCCGCTGGACGCGGCCGGTATCGAGTGGATCCGGATGGGCACCACGGTGGCCACCAACGCGCTGCTGGAGCGCCGGGGCGAACGCGTGGCGCTGCTGGTGACCCGCGGCTTCCGCCACCTCCTGCACATCGGCACCCAGGCGCGGCCGCGCATCTTCGACCTGGTGAGCCCCGCCGTGCCCCGCCGTGCGCCGCGCTCACCGGGCCCTGCACCGCGGCCCTGGGCCCCCCCTTCCCTGTGCCCCGCGCTCCACGGCACCGCCTGGAGCCGCACTCTGTATCCCGTGACCCGGCCGTGGGGAAGCGTGTCCCCGTGTGACCCCGGTGCCGGCACGTCCCCGTGTGCCCACGGTGTGTCCTCTGCCCACTGCGGACGCCCTTGGTGCTGGGTGCTGCTGTTGGTGCTGCTGAGGGTGCTGCTGGTGCTGCTGCTGGGGCAGCGAGTCCCCACGTCCCGTGAGCGCCGCTGGGTTCAAGCCAGCACCGGCCGGGACTCAGCCGCCCTCGGCACGGCCCCCGCTGACATCCCCCGTGTCCCTGTCGCTCCCTCGGCGCTGGTGCCGCCGGTGCCACCCCGTGTCCCTGTCGCTCCCTCGGCCCCGGTGCCGCCGGTGCCACCCCGTGTCCCTGTCGCTCCCTCGGCGCTGGTGCCACCGGTGCCACCCCGTGTCCCTGTCGCTCCCTCGGCCCCGGTACTACCGGTGCCATCCCGTGTGCCTATCGCTCCCTCGGCGCCGGTGCCGCCGGTGCCACCCCGTGTCCCTGTCGCTCCCTCGGCCCCGGTACTACCGGTGCCATCCCGTGTGCCTATCGCTCCCTCGGCGCCGGTGCCGCCGGTGCCACCCCGTGTCCCGCAGGCGGTGGCGGTGCCCGAGGTGCTGTACGAGGAGGTGATCGAGGTGGACGAGCGCCTCATCCCGCACCGACCGCGCTGCCGCCTCCCGGGCACAGACTCGCTCCCGGTGCTCCAAGGTACGGCCAGGCCCCGGGGAGGCGGCCCCGGCGCGGGGCCCCCCCTCACCCATCCGCTGCTGCTCCCAGGATCCATGGGGGTGTCGCTGGTGCTGCAGCGGCCGCTGGAGCTCTCGGCGCTGCGGCGGGAGCTGGAGGGGGTGCGGGACCGCGGCATCCGCAGCCTGGCCGTGCTGCTGCTGCACTCCTATGCGTGAGGCGGGGGCGCCCTGAGGGGGGCTGGGGGCCCAGTGGTGTTTTAGGGGGCCCTGGTGGGTCTGGGGGAATCCCTGGTGGGCTTTTAGGGCCCTGGATGGGGGGTGGGGGGCCCCAGGAGGATTTTGGAGGGGGTTGCTGAGTTCCTGCTGCAGTTTGGGGGGGTCTGGCTGGGTTCTAGGGGGGCCAGTGGGTACTGGTGGGGTTTGGGGGTCCCCACTGGGGTTTTGGGGAGCCCTGGGGCGGTTTGGGCTCCGTGGTGGGGTCTCTGGTGGGGTTTGGGGGATTCTGGTTGGGTTCTGGAGGATCCCAGTGGGTACTGGTGGGGTTTTGGGGCTCCCACTGGGGTTTGGGAGGCTCTGGTGGGTTCTGGGGTGTCCCCGGTGCCCATCGCGGTCCCTGCAGGTGGCCGGGCCACGAGCAGCGTGTGGCGGCGCTGGCGCAGGAGCTGGGCTTCGAGCACGTGTCACTGTCCTCGGCCGTGGCGCCCATGGTGCGTGCAGTGCCACGCGGCTTCACTGCCTGCGCTGATGCCTACCTGAGCCCCTGCATCCAGCGGTACCTGCGCGGCTTCCGCGCCGGCTTCCGGCACCAGCTGCAGGTGAGGGCACAGGGACCCCCCCGGGACACCTCCCTGTGATACCCCCTTGGAACACCCCCTGGAACACCCTCTGGGACACCCAGCACCACCATAGGCATCCTGTAACACCTCTCCATGGGCAGCCATCACCCTGTGACCTCAGCATGGGCACCCATCGCATTGGGACCCTGCCATGGACACCCGTTACCCATCACACCTCCATGGACATCTATCCAATTGGGACCCCCCAGTGGCACCCATCCCACCATGACCACCCCATTGGCACCCATCCTACCCTCCATGGTGCCCATCACTCCCCGTGAGCATCCATCACACTGGAACCCCCCACCCATGGGCACACGTCACATTGGGACTCCACTATGGACACCTATTGCCCATCATACCTCCATGGGTACCCATCCAATTGGGATGCCCCCCATGGCACCCATCGCATCATGACACCCTATGAGACCCCATCCCACCCTATGGGCACCCACGCCATCCATACCCCCTGTGCAGGGGGTGCCGGTGCTGTTCATGCGCTCAGACGGGGGCCTCACGCCAATGGAGAAATTCTCTGGTGCCAGCGCCATCCTGTCGGGCCCGGCTGGCGGCGTCGTTGGCTACGCCATGAGCACCTACGAGCATGATGATGGGACACCCATCATAGGCTTTGACATGGGAGGTGAGCCCATGCACCAGTACCCATGGGGGCCACCATGGGACGGGGTGGGCAAAGAGCCCAAAGGGTGCTGGATGGTGTCACCTCCAGTGGGGACATTCACTGGTGGTGTCCCTCAGGCCTCGGTGTTGTTCAGTGTCTCCATTGATAGATGAGGGGATCAAGGCGCCTCAGGTGCCACCAGGCTGGTTGGGAGCATCTCCAGAGGGATCGATCCGTGGGATGAGGCCCATGGAATGAGGGTCAACAGGCAAAGTGCGAGGTCCTGCCCTTGGGCCACAGCAGCCCCATGGAACACCGAATCCTTAGGGAAGAGGGGCTGGAAACTGCTCATGGAACAGGATCTGGGGTGGTGGAGCTGAGCACGAGCAGCCGGTGCCCATGGCCGCATCCTGGCTGCACCAGCACCAGGGCGGCAGCAGGGCCAGGGCAGTGATTGCACCCCTGCGCTGGGCACTGGTGAGGCTGCACCTCGAATCCTGGGTTCAGCTCTGTGCCCCTCACTGAAGGAGAGACCTTGAGGTGCTGGAGCAGGGCCAGAGAAGGGCAATGGAGCTGGAGCAGGGCCTGGAGCACAGTGTGATGGGGAAGGGCTGAGGGACCGGGGGGTTCAGTCTGGAGAAGATGTGGCACCTGGGGACATGGGGACATGGGCTACTGGTGGCATTGGCAGTGCTGGGGAGCAGTTGGACTGATGGCCTTAAAGGTCTCTTCCAACCTGGCTGATCCCATGCCTCCATGATTCCATGGCTCCATGGTTCCATGCTGCTCCCTCCGCAGGCACCTCCACCGATGTCAGCCGCTATGCCGGTGAGTACGAGCATGTCTTTGAGGCCACCACGGCCGGTGTCACCATCCAGGCGCCGCAGCTCGACATCAACACAGTGGCAGCCGGCGGCGGCTCCCGGCTCTTCTTCAGGTGGGTGCCGGCCCCAGTGCCCATGAGTGCCATGGACATGGACACGGACATGGACGAGCCTGGTTTGGTGGATCTGCCTCCTTGTGTCTCCTCTTCAGGTCTGGGCTCTATGTGGTTGGCCCTGAGTCAGCAGGTGCCCACCCCGGCCCCGCATGTTACCGAAAGGGTGAGCATCATGGGGACATTGGGATGGGAATCGGATGGGAGGGAATAGGATGAGGATGGGACTGGGAGGGGATGGGGCCCGTGCTGTGCTCGCCACCCATCATCATTGTGGTTTAGGGGGGTCCGTTGACCACCATCAAGGTTTAGAGGGTCCATTGACCATCCCCATCATGTCTGTTGACCATCCCCATCATGGTTTAGGGTATCCACTGACTACCACCATCATGGTTTAGGGGGTCCATTGACCATCACTGATGCCAACCTCTGCCTCGGCCGCCTCCTCCCCGAGTACTTCCCACGGATCTTTGGCCCTGGCGAGGATCAGCCCCTGTGCCGGGATACGGTGGCACAGGCGTTCCGAGCCATGGCGGCCGACATCGCCACCTTCACCGCCAGCACTGCCAGTGACACCAGTGATGACAACAACAGTGCCACCAGTGCCCCCACCACCCCCAGGGCCCCGCAGCCCCTGTCGGTGGAGGAGGTGGCCATGGGCTTCGTGCGCGTGGCCAATGAAGCCATGTGCCGCCCCATCCGCGCCCTCACGCAGGTTCGTGGCCATGGGGGGTGTTGGGGGTTCCCGGTGTTACCGGTGTCACCACGGGGTCTGTGTCCCCTCCCAGGCCCGAGGCCATGACACTGCCCGGCACGTGCTGGCGTGTTTCGGGGGCGCCGGGGGCCAACACGCGTGTGCCATTGCCCGTGCCCTTGGCATGAGCCGTGTCTTCATCCACAGGTACCTGCTGGGGGGTGTGTGGTGTGTGGAGTCCTCCCAGTGGGTGACACAGGGAGGGGGGCTTGGGATGTTCCGTGTCCCCAGGTGGGTGGGTGGGATTGGAGTGTCCTGGTGCCCCATGGTGATGGATTGGGGTGTTCTGGTTGCATGTGCAAAAGGGGTGGGGGTCCCTATGAAGATGGCAATGGGGGGCTCCTGGATCCCCATGGAGATAAAGTTTAGGGGGGCTCCTGGATCCCCATGGAGATGAATATTTAGGAAGGGCTCCTGGATCCCCATGGAGATGAAGTTTAGGGGGGCTACTGGATCCCCATGGAGATGAAGTTTAGGGGGGCTCCTGGATCCCCATGGAGATGGGGTTTGTGGGGTCCTGGTTTCCCAAAGTGGAGACTGTGACTCTGTTTTGGGGTCCCCATGTACTATGTCCCCATGCCCAGGCACAGTGGGGTGCTCTGGCTGGTTTTGGGGTGCTGCTTCCCATATCCCTATGTCCCAATCCCATGTCCCCATGCAGGCACAGTAAGGTGGCCATGGCTGCTTTTGGGGTGCCCATGGCCATGTTTTGTGGTCCCATGTCCCCATGCAGGCACTACAGGGTTCTGTGACTCTGTTTGGGGTGCCATGTCCCATGTCCCCCTGTGCTCCAGGCACAGCGGGCTGCTCTGGCTCTGCTTTGGGGTCCCTAAGGCTCTGTTTTGTGGTGCCTCCCAGGCACAGTGGGGTGCTCTGGGTGGGTTTGGGATGCTGTGGGTGGGTTTGGGGTGCCACATCCCATGTCCCCCAGGCACAGTGGGCTGCTGTCGGCCGTGGGGCTGGCGCTGGCGGATGTGGTGCACGAGGCACAGGCTCCCTGTGCCCTTCCCTACGCTCCCGACTCCTTCCCACACCTGGACCAGTGCATTCAGGAGCTGGAGCAGGAATGCCGGGATGTGCTGCAGGAGCAGGGCTTCAGCCCGTGAGCATGGGCACTGGACATGGGGGGACAGGGGGACGGGATGGGGATATGGAGGGATGGGGATGGGATGGATGGAGTTTGAGATCAATGGAGATGGATGAAGATGGACATGGGAATGGGAACATGAGGATGAGATGGAGATGGGGTGGGATAGGATGAGGATATGGGGATGAGATAGGGATATGGGGATGGAGATGGGATGGGAATGGATGGAGATGGGGATGGGATGGAGGAGGGTATGGGACAGAGTTCATGGGGAAGGGATCAGATGGGAATTAAGATAGGAATTGAATGGGATGGAGATGAGATAGATGGGAACATGGGGATGGGGATGGGATTGAAGTGAATGGAGATGGGAGGGGGATGAAGATGGTGAGGGCATAGGGATGGGATAGGGAGGGAATGGGGATGAGATGGGGACATGGCAATGGTGGCAGGGGGCCAGGGCCAGGAGCAGGGTGACAGGGACAGGAACAGGGACAGAGCTGGAGAGGAGTGATGGGGCCGGAGCGGGTGATGGGGCTGTGCCGCAGGGAGCAGATCCGCACGGAATCGTTCCTACACCTGCGCTATGAAGGCACCGACTGCGCCCTCATGTGCTCGGCCAAGGGGCACCCGGCGACCGCCGGCTCCTGCCGTGCTGGGGACTTCCTCAGCGCCTTCACCAGCCGGTGCGGACCAGTGCTGAGCCACATCCCCGTGCACGACCCGCATCCCGGCGCCGGGATCCCCCTCCCAGCACCACAGTCCCATCCCAGCACTGTGTCCCAGCGCCACAATCCCTGTCCCAGTGCCATGATCCCCATTCCAGTGCCAAGATCCTTCCACCAGTGCCATGATCCCCATTCCAGTGCCACGATCCCCATTCCAGTGCCACGATCCTTGCACCAGTGCCATGATCCCCATCCCAGCACCTCAATTCCTGCCCCGGTGCTGCAGTGCCCATCCCGGTGTCATGATCCCTGTCCCAGTGCCATGATCCCCATTCCAGTGCCACGATCCTTGCACCAGTGCCATGATCCCCATTCCAGTGCCACGATCCTTGCACCAGTGCCATGATCCCCATCCCAGCACCTCAATTCCTGCCCCGGTGCTGCAGTGCCCATCCCGGTGTCATGATCCCTGTCCCAGTGCCATGATCCCCATTCCAGTGCCACGATCCTTGCACCAGTGCCATGATCCCCATTCCAGTGCCACGATCCTTGCACCAGTGCCATGATCCCCATCCCAGCACCTCAATTCCTGCCCCGGTGCTGCAGTGCCCATCCCGGTGTCATGATCCCTGCCCGAGTGCCGTGATCCCCTTCTTGGCACCGTGACCCCGAGCCCAGAGCCACGATTCCCCTCTCAGGGTCCCAGACCCCATCCCTGCCTCCCGCTCCCATCCCGCCCCCGGGCCGGTGTCGGTCCAATCCCCGCTACGCGCCCCGCAGGTACCGTCTGGAGTTCGGGTTCACGATCCCGGGCCGGGCCGTGCTCGTGGATGACGTTCGGGTGCGCGGCACCGGCTCCAGCGGCAACAGCGCCCGGAGCCCCCTGAGCCCCAGCGGGGAACCCCCCCCCGTGGAGACGGTGGGGACGGGGGGGAACGGGGGGGAAAAGGGGTCCGAGGGGACAGGGGGCGGGAGGATAGGGGTGACAGAGAGGACTGGGGGGACATGGGATGGAGGGGACATGGGAGACCAAGGAGACCGGAGGGGAGAGGGGGGAGCAGGGGGACAAGGGGGGAAACGGGGGACAGGAAGGACTGGGGGAAACAAGCGGGATGGGGGTGAGCGGGGGGTGACGGGCAACAGGGGAGGACTGCGGGAAAGAGGGGGGGTAGAGGAGGACGGGGGGGCAGGGGCGACAGGGAGGGAAGGGGGTGATAGAGTAGCACAGGGAGGATGGGGGGACAAAGGACAGGGGGGCAGGGGAAAAGGGAGGAGATGGGGGACTGGGGGGGGCAGAGGGGATGGGGGAATGGGGGGAGGCCGTGGGGGATAGAGGGGACCGGGAGGGTCAGGGGGGACCCCAGGGATGAGGGGTGTCCCAGTGGTGACCTGGGACCCCCCAATGGTGATGTGCTACGGGGGGGTCCCGCAGGTGACGCGGTGCTACTTCGAGGAGGGGTACATGGACACCCCCGTGTTCCTGCTGCAGGCGCTGGCCTGTGACCACTGCATGCCCGGGCCCGCCATCATCATCGACAACAACAGGTGGGGACCCCGGGGGGACAGTGGGGTCCCCGAGGAGCTCATGGGGCTCCCAGGGAGACATTGGGGACCCTGAGGGATGGTGGGACCCCAGGGGACAGTGGGGACCAAGGAGCTGGTGGGGACCTTCTGCAGCCAGAAGGACCTCAGGGGGCAGTGTGGACCCCAAGGAGCTGGTGGGGCACTGGGGAGCTGGTGGGAGCCCAAGGAGCCAGTGGGGACCCCACAAAGCTCTGGGGACCTGATGGGAACCCGAGGGGGATGATGGAACCCTGAGGCACTGCCTGGTTCCTGGGGAGCTGCTGGGACCTCAGGAGAACCCCAAGGAGCTGATGGGGGCCGCAGGCAGCTGCTGACCCTCCACCTCCCGCAGCACCATCGTGGTGGAGCCGGGCTGCACCGCCAGCATCACCCGCTTCGGTGACATCTCCATAGCCGTGGGGTCGGTGGCCCCACGCCCCATCGGGCCCCAGCTCGACCCCGTGCAGCTCTCCATCTTCTCCCACCGTTTCATGAGCATCGCAGGTGTGGGGCAGGGGCGGTGTGGGGCTGGGGGGGCTCTGTGGGGCTGGCGGCGCTCCATGGGGCTCTATAGGGCAGGAGCTGGCTCCCGAGGGTCCCTTGTCCCCTGCAGAGCAGATGGGCCGCATCCTGCAGCGCACGGCCATCTCCACCAACATCAAGGAGCGCCTGGACTTCTCCTGCGCGCTCTTCGGGCCGGATGGGGGGCTGGTGTCCAACGCGCCCCACATCCCCGTGCACCTCGGCGCCATGCAGGAGGCCGTCCAGTTCCAGGCAGGGGCTCTGGGACATCAGGGAGATGACAGGACCGCAGGGAGGCAGAAGGACCCTGGGGCGCCAGTGGGGACCCTGGGAAGGTGGTGGGGACACCAGGGAGCCAGAAGGACCCCAAAGAGCTTTGGAATCCCTGGAGAGATGGAGGACCCCAGGAAGATGGTGGGGTCACTGGGGAGATGATGAGACCCCAAGGAATCAGTGGGACCCCAGGCAGCTGATTGGGATCCCATGAAGCCAGAAGCACCCTGGGGAGGTGGAAATGTGGTGGGGATGGTGAGGACGTGGTGGTGAGGATGTGGTGGGGATGGTGGCGGTGCTGCTGGTGGAGACACTGTGGGGATGGTGAGGACACGGTGGCGGTGCCGTGTTGCTGGTGGAGACATGGTGGGGATGCTATGGGGATGGTGGGGATGGTGAGGACACGGTGGCGGTGCCGTGTTGCTGGTGGAGACATGGTGGGGATGCTATGGGGATGGTGGGGATGGTGAGGACACGGTGGCGGTGCTGTGTTGCTGGTGGAGACACGGTGGGGATGGTGAGGACACGGTGGCGGTGCCGTGTTGCTGGTGGAGACACGGTGGGGATGCTATGGGGACGGTGGGGATGGTGAGGACACGGTGGCGGTGCCGTGTTGCTGGTGGAGACATGGTGGGGATGCTATGGGGACGGTGGGGATGGTGAGGACACGGTGCCGGTGCCGTGTTGCGGGTGGGACGCGCTGAGCCCTTGGAGGTGCCACAACAGATCCGGAACCTGGGTGAGGACCTGCGGGACGGGGACGTGATCCTGAGCAACCACCCGTGTGCGGGGGGCAGCCACCTGCCCGACCTCACCGTCATCACCCCGGTGAGCAGGGACCCCCCTGGGCAGCCCCGGGACCCCCCTGAGGCCCCCGCACCCCACAGCCTCCCCTCTTACCACCGGCACTGGTCCAGGTCTTCTGGCCCGGCATCCCCAGCCCCGTGTTCTTTGTGGCCAACCGCGGGCACCACGCGGACATTGGCGGCAGCACCCCCGGCTCAATGCCCCCCCACTCCAAGACGCTGCAGGAGGAAGGAGCCGTCTTCATCTCCTTCAAGCTGGTCAAGGACGGGGTGTTCCAGGAGGAGGGTGCGTCTGCACCGGAGTCATGGGGACATGGGGGGGGGATGGAGCACACTGGGGATGGTGGGGACTCGGTGGGAACAATGGGATGTGGGGATGTGATGGGGATGGTTGGGATGTGGTGGGGATGTGGTGGGGACGTGGTGCAAACAATAGTGATGGGGTGGGGACATGATGGGAATGGTGGGGATGTGGTGAGGATGGTTGGGATGTGGTGGGGACAATGGGGACGTGGTGGGGACAATGGGGACATGGTGAGGACATGGCGAGGATGTAATGGGGGCAATGGTGACACAAGGGGGATGGTGGAAATGTGAGGATGGTGGGGACATAGTGGGGACAATGGGGACATGGTGAGGATGTGGAAGGATGACAGGGATGTGGTAAGGATGATGTGGACATGGTGGGGACGTGGTGGGGATGTGGTGGGGATGCGGTGGGGATATGGGATGGTAGGGACATGGTAAGGATAATGAGGAAAGGACTGTGGGGACGTGAGGACATGGTAGGGATGGTGGGCATGTGGTGGTGACACGGTGGGGACACAGTGGGGATGGCGGGACAGCGGAGATGCAGTGAGGGTGGTGGGGACATGGTGGAAATGACGGGGCCATGGTGAGGATGGTGGGAGTGCAGTGGGGACAGCGGGGGTGTCATGGGGGCAGTTGGGACACGGTGGTGACGCCGGGGGCATGATAGGGATGTGGTGGCGGAGTCGTGCTGCGGCGGTGCGGTGGTGCCGGCGGTGGGTGACGCGGCGCTGTCCCCGCAGCGGTGGCCGCGGCGCTGCAGGCCCCGGGGCAGGTACCGGGCTGCAGTGGGACACGGAACCTGCGTGACAACGTGTCGGACTTGCGCGCGCAGGTGGCCGCCAACCGCGCGGGCGCCGAGCTGGTGATGGCGCTGATCCGGCAGCACGGGCTCAGCACCGTGCAGGGCTACATGCGGCACGTGCAGGTGGGGGCGTGCCGCCACGTGCGGGATGTGGCACACACCGTGACATGGCACACACCGTGATGTGACACACGCTGTGATGTGACACGCACCATTGGTGTGATACATGCCATTGACACAGCACACACTGTGATGTGACATGCCATTGGTGTGATACATGCCATTGACACAGCACACACTGTGATGTGACATGCCATTGGTGTGATACATGCCATTGACACGGCACACACTGTGATGTGACATGCCATTGGTGTGATACATGCCATTGACACGGCACACACTGTGATGTGACATGCCATTGGTGTGATACATGCCATTGACACGGCACACACTGTGATGTGACATGCCATTGGTGTGATACATGCCATTGACACGGCACACGCTGTGACGTGACACGCCGTTGGTGTGATACATGCCATTGACACGGCACACGCTGTGACGTGACACACAGCATTGGTGTGATACATGCCATTGACACGGCACACGCTGTGATGTGACACACAGCATTGGTGTGATTCATGCCATTGACACGGCACACACTGTGATGTGACACACAGCATTGGTGTGATACATGCCATTGACACGGCACACGCTGTGACGTGACACACAGCATTGGTGTGATACATGCCATTGACATGGCACACACTGTGATGTGACACACAGCATTGGTGTGATTCATGCCATTGACACGGCACACACTGTGATGTGACACACAGCATTGGTGTGATACATGCCATTGACACGGCACACGCTGTGACGTGACACACAGCATTGGTGTGATACATGCCATTGACATGGCACACACTGTGATGTGACACACAGCATTGGTGTGATTCATGCCATTGACACGGCACACACTGTGATGTGACACACAGCATTGGTGCGATACATGCCATTGACACGGCACACGCTGTGACGTGACACACAGCATTGGTGTGATACATGCCATTGACATGGCACACGCTGTGACGTGACACACAGCATTGGTGTGATACATGCCATTGACACGGCACACACTGTGACGTGACACATGGTATTAACATGACACATGCCGCTGACACAGCACATGCTGTGACGTGACACATGGTATTAACATGACACATGCCATTGACACGGCACACACTGTGACGAGACATACACCATTGACATGACATGACACCACACCCGCCATGGCACAACATGACACCAGCTGTGACTTGACGTGACACAATGCTCACCATCCCATAACACAACACTTGCCATGACATGATACCTGTTGTGACATGACGTGGCACCACCATGATGTGACATGACATCTGCCGTGACAAGCCACAACATACCATGATATGATGTGACATGATATGACATGACACAACACAACACCCACCATGAAATGCCATGTCATGACATGACATGATACGCACCGTCCCATGACGCAGTGCGACGTGACCCGACATGACACAACACGTGACACATGCCACATGTCACAGCCGTGTCCCATGCCCTGTCCCCGCAGGCCACAGCGGATCACTGTGTGCGGGACTGACACATGACACATGACACGTGTAGCGTGTAATGTGTAACATGTAACGTGTAACATGTCCCACACGTGTTCCCTGACGCAGGACACAGCCGAGCGCTGCGTTCGGGACATGCTCCGGGGCTTCTCTGCGCGCTGGGGCCCGGAGCTGATGGCCGAGGATGGGTTGGACGATGGGAGCCGCCTGCGGCTGCGCGTGCGGCTGCAGCCCGAGGTGCGGGGATGGCGGTGCAGGGGTCGGGGGGAAGGACGTGGGGAGGGATTTGGATGTTTGGGGTTTCTTGGGGCGGAGGGGGGGTTTGGGGGCTTCGGGAGGATGCAGAGGTGGTTCCATGGTGGGGTTTGGGGCCGTTTATGGTGGCTTTGGGGAATGAGGGCTCTTTTGGTGTGCTTGGGGGCGTTTGGGATCACTTGTGTCCCCAGGGCAGGGCGCTGTGCAAGTTCTCAGGTCTTGGGGGTATTTTGGGGTGGTTTGGGGGTATTTTGGGGTGGTTTGGGGGTATTTTGGGGGCTTTGGGGGTATTTGGGGGTGGTTTGGGGGTATTATTTGTGTGTATTTGGGTGCCCTTTGCCCAGGGCAGCGCCGTGTTCGATTTCTCGGGCACGGGCCCCGAGGTGCTGGGGAACTGGAACGCGCCGCGCGCCGTCACCCTGGCTGCCATCATCTACTGCCTGCGCTGCATGGTGGGGCAGGACCTGCCCCTCAACCAGGTGTGCGGGGGCCCAGTGCGAGACCCCCATGTGAGACCTTTCCCGGTGTGGGACCCCAGCGCTGAGGGACCCCCACACACCCTATGGGAGCCCCGGCAGGAGCTGCGGGTGCTGCCAGCCCCCGTGCTGGCCCCAGGGGACGAGGGGCTTGGGGCTGGGGGGTCCCGGGCCCCTGTTCCCCCCTAGGGGTGTCCTGGGACCCCGCTCCCACGGGTGTGGGTCTGGGCGCTGCTCCCAGAGGCGGGGGCTCGGGTGGGTGCTGACTGTGCCCCCCAGGGGTGCCTGGCCCCGGTGCGCGTGGTCATCCCCAAGGGCTCCATCCTGGACCCCTCGCCCGAGGCCGCAGTGGTGGGGGGCAACGTCCTGACCTCCCAGCGCGTGGTGGACGTCATCTTCAAGGCCTTTGGCGTGTGCGCCGCGTCCCAGGTACGGGGGGAATGGGAGCAATGGGGACAACGGGGGGCAATGGGGGGCAATGGTGGACGGGGGTGCAATGGGGGTAACGAGTGGTGATGGGGGCAATGGAGGACGAGGGGCAATAAGAGGCAATGGGGAACCAGGGGGCAATGGTGGGAATGGGGCAAATGGGGGGCTATGGCTGCAGTGGGGGTCCCAGGGGTTGGGGGTTTCAGGGTACGGGGGGCCCAGGCATCCTGGTGTTGGGAATGAAGGGTCCCAAAGGTCCTGGGTACTGAGATTGAGGGTTCTGGGGGTCCTGAGTGCTGCAGCCTGAGGTCCTGGGGGCCTGGGGTGCCAGAGGCCGTGAGGATCCCAGGTCTTGGAGGCCGGGGGGCCCAGGGCGCTGGGTCTGAGGTCCTGGGGCGCTGGGGCCCACGGTGCCGGGGCTCAGGGCGCTGCGGCTCAGGGGGCCGCGGCTCAGGGGGCCGCGGCTCAGGGCTCGGCGGTGCCTCACGGCGCGGGTCCCCCCCAGGGCTGTATGAACAACGTCACCTTCGGCACTGCCCACTCCGGGTACTACGAGACGGTGGCGGGGGGCGCCGGGGCGGGCCCGGGCTGGCACGGCCGCAGCGGGGTGCACACGCACATGACCAACACCCGCATCACCGACCCCGAGATCCTCGAGCAGCGGTGCGGGACGGGGGGACCCCGGCAGGGTCGGGGGGGCCCGGGGGGCGCCGGGCGGCGTCGGGGTCTGTGGGTGCGGGGGGGGGCTGGAGGTGCAGAGGGCGCAGTGTGCGCTGGGGGGCGCTGGAGCTGCGGCGCTGCCCCGCAGGTACCCGGTGGTACGGGGTGTAGGGGGCGCAGTGGGCGCTGAGAGGCGCTGTGGGCGCTGGAGCTGCGGCGCTGCCCGCAGGCACCCGGGGGTGCAGTGGGCGCAGTGGGCGCTGGGGGGCGCTGTGGGCGCTGGAGCTGCGGCGCTGCCCCGCAGGTACCCGGTGGTACGGGGTGTAGGGGGCGCAGTGGGCGCTGGGAGGCGCTGTGGGCGCTGGAGCTGCGGCGCTGCCCCGCAGGTACGCGGTGGTGCAGGGGTGCAGTGGGTGCTGTGGGCGCTGGGGGGCGCAGTGGGAGCTGGAGCTGCGGCGCTGCCCGCAGGCACCCGGGGGTGCAGTGGGCGCAGTGGGCGCTGGGGGGCGCTGTGGGCGGTGGAGCTGCGGCGCTGCCCGCAGGCACCCGGGGGTGCAGTGGGCGCAGTGGGCGCTGGGGGGCGCTGTGGGCGCTGGAGCTGCGGCGCTGCCCCGCAGGTACGCGGTGGTGCAGGGGTGCAGTGGGTGCTGTGGGCGCTGGGGGGCGCAGTGGGCGCTGGAGCTGCGGCGCTGCCCCGCAGGTACGCGGTGGTGCAGGGGTGCAGTGGGTGCTGTGGGCGCTGGGGGGCGCAGTGGGCGCTGGAGCTGCGGCGCTGCCCGCAGGCACCCGGGGGTGCAGTGGGCGCAGTGGGCGCTGGGGGGCGCTGTGGGCGCTGGAGCTGCGGCGCTGCCCGCAGGTACCCGGTGGTGCTGCAGCGCTTCGGGCTGCGCTCGGGCTCGGGCGGCGCCGGGCGCTGGCGCGGCGGGGACGGTCTGATCCGGGAGCTGCTGTTCCGGGAGCCGCTGGAGCTGGCGGTGCTGAGCGAGCGGCGCGTGCTGCGGCCCTACGGCCTCTGCGGTGAGAGCAGCGCGGGGACGGGGGGCGCGGGGCGGACCGGAGGCGGCAGCGGCGCCCCATGGACCGCCGTGAGCCGATGGGGGCCGACGTCGGCACCGCGGGAACCGCCGCGACTCCGTAACCCCCGACCCCCATCTGTCCCTCAGGGGGCAGCCCCGGTGCCCCAGGCCTGAACCTGCTGCTGCGCCGCGACGGGAGGACCATCAACCTGGGGGGCAAGAGCTCCGTGTCGGTGGGGCCGGGGGTGAGTGCAGGGGCGCCCCATACATCCCCCTGTAGACCCCATAGAGACCCATACATAACCCATAGAGACCCTACAGAGACCCATAGAAGCCCCATAGACCCCCATACCCCCCTCATAGATCCCTCCGTAGCCCCCCGTAGACCCCTCACAGCCCCCATATTCCCCCATAACCCCCATTTTCCCCCGAACCCCGTTCCCCCCATAGGACGTTTTCCGCCTCCTGACCCCCGGTGGCGGCGGCTTTGGAGCCCCAGAGGATGGGGCCGGGGATGGGGCTGAGGATGGGGCTGAGGATGGGGCTGAGGATGCAGCCGGGGACAGAGCGCGGGGGGACACCACGGCACCACCGCCCCCCCCCAACTTCACTGAGCGCGGCAGCGTCTTCGAGTACCGGCGGGTGCAGGAGAGTGTCTGAGGGGCTGCCCCACAGCTGCGGCCATGGGGCTGCCCCACAGCACACAGCACACCCCATGGGCTGCCCCACAGCTGCGGCCATGGGGCTGCCCCACAGCACACAGCACACCCCATGGGCGGCCCCACAGCACACAGCACACCCCATGGGCTGCCCCACAACCGCGGCCATGGGCAGCCCCACAGCACACAGCACACCCCATGGGCTGCCCCACAACTGCAGCCATGGGCAGCCCCACAGCACACAGCACACCCCATGGGCTGCCCCACAACTGTGGCCATGGGCAGCCCCACAGCACACAGCACACCCCATGGGCAGCCCCACAGCACACCCCATGGGCAGCCCCACAGCACACAGCACACCCCATGGGCTGCTCCACAGCACACAGCACACCCCATGGGCTGCTCCACAGCACACAGCACACCCCATGGGCAGCCCCCAACCCCAGAGACACACACCCCATGGGGCACCCCCCAAGGTGCGCACAGCCCATGGGGCAATCCCCAACCCCACACGCATATATCCCTTGGGGCAGCCCCCCAACCATAGGTACGCACAAGTCTATAGGGCAGCTCCCAACCCCAAGTAGCACCCCCTTGATCTTAGCTATGCACACTCCATGGGGCATCCCTCGAGCTCCCTTCGCACACACCCCATAGGGCAGCTTCCCCCCTACACACACTCCCTGTGGGGCAGCCCCCAATCCTAGATACGCACAGTCAATAGGGCAGCCCCCCAAGTAGCATCCCCTTGATCGTAGCTATGCACACTCCATGGGGCAGACCCCAGCTCCCTTCACACACCCTCTATGGGGCAGTTCCCCACCTCCAGCTGTGCACCCCGCAAAGCAGAGGGGACCGAGGGTCACCCTGTCATGGGGCAGAGCTCAGGGTCCTGCTATGGGGCAGCCTCTACCCCATAGCTCTGCCCATGGGCTCCAACGCTTCTGCCTTGAGGCACATGGGGACCCCCACCCAGCACCCCCTAAATGTGGGGGCTGAGCCCCACAAGTGTGGGTCTCCATCTGCCCCATTGATCCCAGCTTTGTGCCTTCTAATAAAGGATTCAGACCTGCCCATGGCCTTGTGTGTGATGGGGGTCCCTGCCCCTGGTGGTGGGGGCAGCCCCCCAAGTGCTGTGGGGCTGGGGCAGCACTTGGACCTTCATGATAAAAGTGGCTGGAGCCGGGTCAATGCCGGATCAATGTCTCATCAATGCCCCATCAGTTCTGGACCAATGCCAGATTGGTGCCAGATCAATACCCCATCAATGCCACATCAATGCCCCATCAATGTCCGACCAATGCTGGATCCATGCTGGATGAGTCCTAAACCAGTGTCAGATCAATGCCCCATCAATACCACATCAATGCTGGATCAATGTCCGACAAATGCTGGATCAATGCTGGATCAATGCTGGATTAGTCCCAAACCAATGTCAGATCAATGACCCATCAATGTCCAACCAATGCTGGATCAATGTCCGACCAATGCTGCATCAATGCTGGATTAGTCCCAAACCAGTGTCAGATCAATGCCCCATCAATACCACACCAATGCTGGATCAATGTCCAACCAATGCTGCATCAATGCTGGATTAGTCCCAAACCAATGCCGGATCAATGCCCCATCAATACCACATCAATGCTGGATCAATGTCCGACAAATGCTGGATCAATGCTGGATCAATGCTGGATTAGTCCCAAACCAATGCCGGATCAATGCCCCATCAATACCACATCAATGCTGGATCAATGTCCGACAAATGCTGGATCAATGCTGGATTAGTCCCAAACCAGTGTCAGATCAATGCCCCATCAATACCACACCAATGCTGGATCAATGTCCAACCAATGCTGCATCAATGCTGGATTAGTCCCAAACCAATGCCGGATCAATGCCCCATCAATGTCCAACCAATGCTGGATCAATGTCCAACCAATGCTGCATCAATGCTGGATTAGTCCCAAACCAGTGTCAGATCAATGCCCCATCAATGTCCAACCAATGCTGGATCAATGTCCGACCAATGCTGCATCAATGCTGGATTAGTCCCAAACCAATGCCGGATCAATGCCCCATCAATACCACACCAATGCTGGATCAATGTCCAACCAATGCTGCATCAATGCTGGATTAGTCCCAAACCAATGCCGGATCAATGCCCCATCAATACCACATCAATGCTGGATCAATGTCCAACCAATGCTGCATCAATGCTGGATTAGTCCCAAACCAGTGTCAGATCAATGCCCCATCAATACCACACCAATGCTGGATCAATGTCCAACCAATGCTGCATCAATGCTGGATTAGTCCCAAACCAATGCCGGATCAATGCCCCATCAATACCACATCAATGCTGGATCAATGTCCAACCAATGCTGCATCAATGCTGGATTAGTCCCAAACCAGTGCCAGATCAATGCCCCATCAACACTGGATCAGTGCCACATTGGTCCCAGGTCGGTGCCAGATCAATGCAAGGTCAGTGCCATATTGGTGGATCAATGCAGGATCAATGCAGGACCAGTGTCAGATTGGTGCTGGGTCAATGTCAAATCAATGCTGGGTTGGTCCCAGTCAGTGCTGGATTGCTGCTGGATCAATGCCCCCTCAATACTGCATCAATGTGGGATCAATGTCAGACCATTTACCAGACTGCTTCCAGATCAATGCTGGATCAATGCTGGATCGGTGCTGGATCGATGCTGAGTCGGTACCACATCAATGCCCCATCAATACTGGATCAGTGCTGGGTCAGTGCTGGATTGGACCCAGATCCATACTGGATCGGTCCCAGATTGATACTGGATCAATACTGAACCAGTGCTGGATCACTGCTGGATTGATGCCGGAGCAGTGTCAGATCAGTGCCACAGTGGTGCTGGATCAGTGTCAGATCAGTGCCGGCTCTGTGCTGGATCGGGGGCATGGGGACACCAACACCGTGTGCCCATCACCCCCATCCCGGTCACCCCCATCCCGGTCATCCCCCGTCCTGGTGTCCCCCTATCGCAGTGTCCCCATGTCGCGGTGTCCCACTATCCTGGTGTCCCCTATCCCACTGTCCCCTATCCCGCTGTCCCCATGTCGCAGTGTCCCCCTATCCCACTGTCCCCTATCCCGGTGTCCCCTATCCCGCTCTCCCCTATCCCGCTCTCCCCTATCCCACTGTCCCCATGTCCCAGTGTCCCCTATCCCACTGTCCCCTATCCCACTGTCCCCTATCCCATTTTCCCCTATCCCGCTGTCCCCTATCCCGCTATCCCCTATCCCATTGTCCCCTATCCCAGTGTCCCCATGTCACACTGTCCCCTATCCCACTGTCCCCTATCCCGCTGTCCCCTATCCCGCTGTCCCCATGTCCCGCTCTCCCCTATCCCCCTCTCCCTTATCCCACTGTCCCCTATCCCACTGTCCCCTATCCTGCTGTCCCCTATCCCGCTCTCCCCTATCCCGCTATCCCCTATCCCGCTATCCCCTATCCCGCTATCCCCTATCCCCGTGTCCCCTATCCCCGTGTCCCCTATCCCGCTCTCCCTTATCCCACTGTCCCCTATCCCGCTCTCCCCTATCCTGCTATCCCCTATCCCATTGTCCCCTATCCCGCTCTCCCCTATCCCACTGTCCCCTATCCCGCTCTCCCCTATCCCCGTGTCCCCTATCCCGCTATCCCCTATCCCGCTATCCCCTATCCCATTGTCCCCTATCCCGCTCTCCCCTATCCCGCTCTCCCCTATCCCCGTGTCCCCATGTCGCGCTGTCCTCTATCCCGCTCTCCCCTATCCCCGTGTCCCCTATCCCCGTGTCCCCTATCCTGCTATCCCCTATCCCGCTATCCCCTATCCCCGTGTCCCCTATCCTGCTATCCCCTATCCCGCTATCCCCTATCCCGCTATCCCCTATCCCCGTGTCCCCTATCCTGCTATCCCCTATCCCGCTATCCCCTATCCCGCTATCCCCTATCCCCGTGTCCCCTATCCCACTGTCCCCTATCCCCGTGTCCCCTATCCCAGTGTCCCCTATCCCACTGTCCCCTATCCCGCTATCCCCTATCCCGCTATCCCCTATCCCCGTGTCCCCTATCCCAGTGTCCCCTATCCCGCTATCCCCTATCCCCGTGTCCCCTATCCCAGTGTCCCCTATCCCACTGTCCCCTATCCCGCTCTCCCCTATCCTGCTATCCCCTATCCCGCTGTCCCCTATCCCCGTGTCCCCTATCCCGCTATCCCCTATCCCGCTGTCCCCTATCCCACTGTCCCCTATCCCGCTATCCCCTATCCCGCTCTCCCCTATCCCCGTGTCCCCTATCCCGCTGTCCCCTATCCCGCTGTCCCCTATCCCACTGTCCCCTATCCCGCTCTCCCCTATCCCGCTCTCCCCTATCCCCGTGTCCCCTATCCCGCTCTCCCCTATCCCGCTGTCCCCTATCCCGCTGTCCCCTATCCCACTGTCCCCTATCCCGCTCTCCCCTATCCCGCTGTCCCCTATCCCCGTGTCCCCTATCCCACTGTCCCCTATCCCACTGTCCCCTATCCCCGTGTCCCCTATCCTGCTATCCCCTATCCCACTGTCCCCTATCCCGCTGTCCCCTATCCCGCTGTCCCCTATCCCACTGTCCCCTATCCCGCTCTCCCCTATCCCGCTGTCCCCTATCCCCGTGTCCCCTATCCCACTGTCCCCTATCCCACTGTCCCCTATCCCGCTGTCCCCTATCCTGCTATCCCCTATCCCACTGTCCCCTATCCCACTGTCCCCTATCCCGCTCTCCCCCATCCCGCTCTCCCCTATCCCCGTGTCCCCATGTCGCGCTGTCCCCATGTCGCGCTGCCCCTGTGCGCCGGCCTCAGGGTGCGCCGGGGCCCACGTGGAGGCTCAGGGCCACGGGCAGGTGATCGGAGCACGTGGCCAAGCGGGTGATGAAGGAGACGGCGGCGACGTCCTGGGGGACAGGGGGGGGTCACGGGGGGGTCCCGGGGGGTCTCGGGGGGTCCCACCCCACGGCAGCGCTCACCGTGTGCAGCGGCGGCCGCGGCCGGAACATGACATAATCCAGGCGCCGGCCCCGCCACGGGCCCGGGAATGCGGTGTCCGGGAGCCCCGAGGCCAGGATGGGACCCGCCAGGAACCGGCAGCGGCCCCCGGGAGAGGAGAGGGTCCTGCAGGGACGGGGGGAGCAGTGAGGGGGGCTCAGGGGAACAGCGCTGGGTGGGGACAGCCTGGGACAGGGACAATGTGGGATGGGGGCACCGCGGCACCCGATCAGCATGGGATGGGGACAGTGCGGAGGGAGCGGCACCACGGCACCGGACACTGGCATGAAGGCACCAGGGGATGGGGGCCTGGGATGTGGGATGTGGCGCACCATGGGACAGGGACAAGGTGGCGTGGGGACACCATGGCAGAGGGGAGCAGCGGCACGGGGACATGGTGACTTGATGATGTGGTAGCACAAGAACATGGTGGCGCAGCAATGGGGTGCCACAGGGACCCCGTGGCACAGGGACCCAATGACACAGGGATGGAGGGCCCCCCCCGGGCTGTGATGGCCTTTCCCCGTGTCCCCCCATGTCCCCTCCCAGTCACCTCTTCATCTTCTCTGGGGTGGACACAGGCTCCTCATAGATCTCCAGGTAGTTGAGAAGAGTGCCTGGGGACAGGGGTATGGGGGACATGAGGGTATGGGGGACATGGACACAGGGACAGGGATGGTGCCAGGGCCAGGCCAGGCCATGACCCAGAGCCACACTGTGTCCCTGGCTGGTGACAGGGGGGCCCGGTCCCACCTATGGCCCAGGGCTCATCCTGCCCTGGTCCCTGGCGACATGGGTCCTGGTACAGCTCGAAGAGCTGGTGCCGCTGGTTGAGCTGGTCACCTGCGGGCAGGGACACAGACCGGGTCACCCCCACAGACACTTTGTGCCCTATGTGCCCTCGCGTCCCTTTGTCCACCTATCACATATCCCCATATCCCCATATCCCCATGTCCCATATCCCCATATCCCCAAGTCCCATATCCCCATGTCCCATATCCCCATATCCCCATGTCCCATATCCCCATATCCCCATGTCCCATGTCCATATCCCCATATCCCCATGTCCTATATCCCTGTGTTCCCCCATATCCCCATATCCCATATCCGCATGTCCCGTATCCCCATGTCCCATATCCCCATGTTCCCCCATATCCTCCTGTCCCATATCCCATATCCCCATGTCCTGGATCCCCATGACCTGGATCCCCATGTCCCATATCCCCAGATCCCCATGTCCCATATCCCCATATCCCCATGTTCCCCCATATCCCCGTATCCCCATGTTCCCCCATATCCCCATGTCCCATATCCTCATGTCCCCCCAAATCCCCATGTCCCATATCCTCATGTCCCATATCCCCATATCCCCATGTCCCATATCCCCATATCCCCATGTCCCAGTTCCTCATGTCCCATATCCCCATAACCCCATGTTCCCCCATATCCCCATGTCCCATATCCCCATGTCCCATATCCCCATATCCCCATATCCCCATGTCCCATATCCCCATATCCCCATATCCCCATGTCCCATATCCCAATATCCCCATGTCCCATATCCCCATGTCCCATATCCCCATATCCACATATCCCCATGTCCCATATCCCCATATCCCATATCCCCATGTCCCATATCCCCATATCCCCAAGTCCCATATCCCCATGTCCCATATCCCCATATCCCCATGTCCCATATCCCCATATCCCATATCCCCATATCCCCATGTCCCATATCCCCATATCCCCATGTCCCATATCCCCATGTCCCATATCCCCATATCCCCATGTCCCATATCCCCAAGTCCCATATCCCCATGTCCCATATCCCCATATCCCCCTATCCCCATGTCCCATATCCCCATGTCCCATATCCCCAAGTCCCATATCCCCATGTCCCATATCCCCATATCCCCATATCCCCATGTCCCATATCCCCATATCCGAAGTCCCATATCCCCATGTCCCATATCCCCATATCCCCATGTCCCATATCCCCATATCCCCATATCCCCATATCCCCATGTCCCATATCCCCATATCCGAAGTCCCATATCCCCATGTCCCATATCCCAATATCCCCATGTCCCATATCCCCATGTCCCATATCCCCATATCCCCATGTCCCATATCCCCATGTCCCATATCCACATATCCCCAAGTCCCATATCCCCATGTCCCATATTCCCATATCCCCATGTCCCGTATCCCCATGTCCCTATGTCCCCACGTCCCGCCCCCCCATGTCCCCACCGCGGGAGCAGTTGTCGAAGTTGAGGTCCCCGCAGAGGACATCGAAGGCCACCACGTCCCCGCTCCGCTCCTGCTCCTGCTGGAACTGCTGCAGCCACCGCAGCGCCAGCGTCAGCTGCGCGTCCCGGACGGCGCCGTCCCCTGCGGCACACGGGGGCATGGAACCGCTGCCGCCGCCCCGGGCCCGCGTCGGTCCCCGCTGCCCCCTGCTCACCGGCCGGCGCCTGCAGGTGCGTGCAGCCGATGTAGCCGACGATGCGCCGGTGCCGCGCCGAGCCCAGCTGCACCTACGGGCGACGACGGCCTCAGCGGGGACCCGGCAGCGCGGGGGACCCGGCAGGAGCAGGCAGCGCGGGGGGACCCGGCAGGAGCAGGCAGCGCGGGGGGACCCGGCAGGAGCAGGCAGCGCCGGGGGACCCGGCAGGAGCAGGCAGCGCGGGGAACCCGGCAGGAGCAGGCAGCACGGCTGGACCGGGCAGCGCGGGGAACCCGGCAGCAGCAGGCAGCGCGGGGGGACCCGGCAGGAGCAGGCAGCGCGGGGGGACCCGGCAGGAGCAGGCAGCGCGGGGGACCCGGCAGGAGCAGGCAGCGCGGAGGGACCCGGCAGGAGCAGGCAGCACGGCTGGACCGGGCAGCGCGGGGAACCCGGCAGGAGCAGGCAGCGCGGCGGGAACCGGCAGGAGCAGGCAGCGCGGGGGACCCGGCGCTCACCTGGACCATCAGCAGCCCCTTGTCGGCCATCGCATCCTCACGGGCGCCGTTGGGGAAGCTGCGGAAGGCGGCGGCCAACACCGGGAAGCGGCTGGCGAGGAACAAACCGCTGCCGAGCAGCCGCAGCCGCCCGCGGCGCAGCCCCCCCGTGCCCACCTCCGAGATAACGTGCGGGAAAACGCGGCCGAGCCGGCGGCGGAGACACGCGGCGGCCGCGGCGTCGAACACCTCCTGCAGGCAAAGGACGTCGGCGTCCAGCGGGAAGCGCTCGGACAGCGGCGGCTCCGGCTCCGGTTCCGGCGGCTCCGTCATCGGCGTCTCCATCACCGGCGCCTCCACCTCCGGCATCTCCAAGGCCACGCTGCGCTCGGTGCGCAGGGTCCCGCCGTAGCCGTTGGCTCCGCGGTGCCGCGGCTCCATCAGACCGGCGCGGTCGCTGTCGGGGTCCGGCGCGGCCGGGACGAGGCGCCGGGCGATGTCCGCGGCCCGTTGCGGCGTCTGCCCCAGGTTGCTGAACTTGGCCAAGCCGCTGGGCAGGAGGCAGAGGTTGGCGCTGAGGAACGTGAAGGTCCGCGGCTGCCGCAGGTCCCACGGCTCCGCCGGCGGCGCCGCGGCCGTGTGCTGGTAAAGGAAGGGGCTCCGCGCCGCCTGCAGCGGCAGCCACAGCAGCAGCCCCAGCGCCGCGACGGGCAGCGAGAGCAGCAGCAGCACCGCCAGCGCCGGCCCCGCCAGCGCCCAAGCGGCGCAACCGCGGCACCAACCGCACGGGCTCCGCCGCCGCCGCTCCGCCGTCGTGGGCCGCAGGTCCAGGAGCCGGTTGAGGGCCCAGAAGCCGGGAGCGAGCAGCGCCCGAGCCACGGCGTCCAGAGCCGCCAGCGCGGGGCTGCGGAACGGGGACTCCGGCAGCCGCATCGCGGGGGGCGCGCTCAGCGCGGGGTCCCCGCCGCAGCCGCTGACACCTGCGGGACACGGACCCGCGTCGGGACGGAGCGGCCGCCGCCGCGGGAGCCTCCTCGCCCCCCGTGAGCGCCCCACGCGCCTCCGGGTCGGACGGAAGCAGCGGAACGGGGCGGGGGGCGGCGCGGAGCAAACGGAGCCCGAGCCCCTGCAGCGGGCACCGGGACCCACGGACACCGGCACCGGGAGCACCCCCCGGCAGCGCCGCGCTCCCGCCCCGGGGAGCCGCCGTCCGGGCGCGGGAGCAGGGAAGGGGTCGAGCCGCGGCGGCGCCGGGACTGACCCGACGGGTTCCGGGCACCCGCGGGGAGCAGGACCCGGCGCCAAGGGCGAAACCACAGCGTCTGCCCCGGCACCACCGGCTGCGCCAGCGAGTCCTGCCCGAGCCGTCCCGAGTCCTGCCCGAGCCCTGCCTGAGCCCGAGTCCTGCCCGAGCCCGAGCCCTGCCTGAGCTCGAGTCCTGTCTGAGCCCGAGTCCTGCCCGAGCCCGAGTCTAACCTGAGCCTGGGTCCTCCCTGGCTCCTGCCCGAATCCTGCCTGAGCCCGAGTCCTGCCCGAGCCTTCCCGAGTCCTGCCCAAGTCCTGCCTGAGCCCGAGTCCTGCCCGAGCCCGAGTCCTGCCCAAGTTCTGCCTGAGCCCGAGTCTAACCTGAGCCTGGGTCCTCCCTGGCTCCTGCCTGGGTCCTGCGTGAGCTCGAGTCCTGCCTGAGTCTGGGTCCTGCCCAAGTCCTGCCCAAGTTCTGCCAGAGCACAAGCCCTGCCGGAGCCTGAGTCCTACCTGGCTCCTGCCCAAGTCCTGCCTGAGCCACAGTCCTGCCTGAGCCTGAGTCCTGCTCCAGCCTGAGTCCTGCCTGAGTCTACGTGAGTATTGACTGAGCCTGGGTCCTACCTAAGCTTGAGTCCTGTCTGAGTCCTGTCTGAGTCCTGTCTGAGTCCTGCCCAAGTCTAACCTGACCCTACCAGAGTCCTGCCCAGTCCTGGGCCCTGCCCAAGTCCTGAGTCCTGCTCCAGCCTGAGGCCTGTCTGAGTCCTGCCCTCCGGCACCCACTTCCAGCATGGGATGGTGCTGAGCACCGGGGATGCTGGGGTCACTGGGGTCACTGGGAATGCTGGGGCTGCTCCAGCCCATCCCAGGTCCCGGCACACGCAGCCGCTCAGTGCTGTGTTGGCTGTGGGTGTCCCCTGCCTGGCACCGACCTTGGCTCAGTCCCTGCTGCCACCATGGGGCAGGGGCACAGCCATGGGGCTGCTTCCCACCTCACTGACCCCAGCATGGCTCTGGCACAGCTCTGGCATGGCCCTGGCACGGCCCTGGCACGACCCCAGCACGGTTCTGGCACGACTCTGGCACAGCTCCTGCCCCATGGTTCCTGCCCCATGGTGCTGGCACAGCTCCAAGTGACTCAGCGCGGGGCCCGGCGCTTCCCAGTGGCTCCTGCATCCCACGGGAAGGTCAATCACCGTCATGGGAGTGTGAGTGTGTGGGGAGAGGCCCCCGCGGTGCCAGGGTCACCGTGAGCCATGGACAGACCGGTGCAGGCAGCGCCCGCAGACATCACAGAGCCGGCAGAGCCGGTGGGGCCAAACACGGAGTGGGAGCAGGAACAGGGAACAGGGAACAGGGAACAGGGAGAAGCAGGCAGCAGTCATTGTTCTCACAGGCATCGTGCAGGCAGCAGGAAGAGGTATTGACCCATTGCCCCATGGTGCAGGCAGCAGGAAGAGGCATTGACCCATTGCTCCATGGTGCAGGCAGCAGGAAGAGGCATTGACCCATTGCCCCATGGTGCAGGCAGCAGGCAGTAGCATTGATCCATTGCTTCACAGTGCAGGAAGCAGCAGGCAGCAGCACTGATCCATTGCCCCACAGTGCAGGAAGCAGCAGGCAGCAGCATTGACCCATTGCCCCACAGTGCAGGAAGCAGCAGGCAGCAACATTGATCCATTGCCCCACAGTGCAGGAAGCAGCAGGAAGCAGCATTGCCCCATTGCCCCACAGTGTGGGCAGCAGCCGGAAGTAGCATTGAATTATTGCCTTACGGTGGGGACAGTAGCAGGAAGTGGCATTTCTCATGGTACAGGCAGTAGAACCGGCAGTGTCTGGCAGCGCGGGCAGCACCGGGGCCTGGTGCTGTGTTTACCCAGCACCCACCTGTTTGCCTGCACTGCACTGCCTGCACCTTGCTGCCTGCAACACACTGCCTGGCAGCTCCTGTCCGTCCCTGCCTTTGACGCTGGCAGCAGAGTGAGTGGCACTGACCCCCAGTGCTGGTTCCTTCCCTGAGAAGCCGGTAGCCCTGAGCTGCCCGCACCAGCCCCTATCCGCACCAGACCCCTGCCCGCACCAGCCCCCTGCCCACACCAGTCCCTCCACCGCCTGCCGCGGTCACGCCACGTCCCGTGTCCACGCTGCCCACCACTCACCTTCGCACTCCACGGCACCGGGCGCCATGGCCAAAGCCACCGACACGGGAGGCTCCGGCCCCGCTGCCGACGGTCACCGGCGGCTCCGCAGGTCACAAACATCCGCTGGCTGCGGCCGTGCCCGGTGCCCGGGCTGGCGACATTCCTGCCGCTGTGCGTGGCCAGCGCCGCACCTCCTGCTCCACCTGCGGGCAGGGGCTGGAAGGGTGCGGGAAGGGGCTGGCATGGCACGGGCAGGGGCGGGCAGCGGTACAGGCAGGGTCTGGCAGTGCTACAGGCAGGGAGCCGAAGCTGCAGGTGCTGCACCTTGCCCGGCTGGTTCAACCGGCGCCGTAACCCCTTGTGTGCCGTGTCCTGGCTGTGCCGGTGCCTGGGGGGCGGTGACGGGTGCTGGGTGCCGGGTGCCGGGTGCTGGTGCTGTCACCTACCTGGCTGCTGCTCGATGAGCTCTGGCTGTGCGGGCTGGGCTCGGCTCGGCCCCGTGTGTCCGCTGGTTTCCCTTCGGGGACGGTTGACCGCGCGCTGCCGTTTCCCCTTCCTGCCGCGGGCAGCGCGTGGAGCCGGGGCTGAGGCGGGGACTGAGCACCCCAGAAACCTGCCCCGAGCAGCGGCCCCGGCCCCCTCCCGGGGTCACATCAGGACCAGGGGTGTCCGTGTCTCCCCTCCGTGGGGCTCCCCCCTCCCGCCGGTGCTCCCGGTGCCGGTTCCCGGCTCCCGCTTCCGCATCCGAACGGCAGCGGCTGCCAAAGGAAACAGGGAAAAGAGCCACGGCCTTGACCGCGGGGTGACCCCCCCTCCCCCTGCACCGCTGCCTGTAACCCTGCCTGCACCCAGCGCAGCTGCCTGTAGTCCTCCCTGCGCCCAGCGCTGCTGCCTGTAACCCTGCCTGCACCGGCGCCGCTGCACACGCCGTTGGTGTTTCGGAGCTGGTTTATTGCCCGGCGCCGCTGCCTGCGCTCTCCCGGAGAGCAGCGGGTGCCCGTCCTCCCGCGCCAGCTCCTCCAGGCAGTGCAGCAGCACCGTCGCGTCCCGCAGCGCCGCGCTCGGCACCGTCTCGGCCAGGACGCGGCGCAGGAAGGCCGGGCTGTGCCTCGCGTCCAGGCTGCGGGGCCCCGCCAGGGTGCCGAAGGTGTTCACCAGCGCCTCGGTGAACGCGGGGTGCACCGAGGGGCTGCAGCCCAGCGCCTGCAGCCGCCCCATCACGCCGAGGTAGCGCCGCACCGCCGCGAGGCAGCGGCGTTCGTCGGAGCTGCCCGGGACCACGCTCAGCGCCGTCTGCGCGGGGAGAGCTCCGGGTCAGCGCCGCGGGCCCGGCCGGGGCAGCGCCTCGGGGCCGGCGGGCTCGGGCTGCCCGTACCGCCATGACCTTCTCGGGGATGTTGGCGACGGTGAAGCCGTAGAGCCGCGCGTGGTCGGGGAAGACGCTGGCGAGGATGCGGCGGTCGAGCTGGAACGCGATCTCCGCCACCAGCGGCTCCCAGGACGGGGGTCGGCTGCCTGCGGGGCCCCCGGCGGCGGGAGTCAGCCCCGCACATCGGCAGCGCCAGCGCGGAGCGGAGCTCCCCGCTGGGCCCCCCCCACTGCTCACCCTGTGAGCCCGAGCCCTGCTGCGGGTCCTGCCCCGCTGCCGGCACCGGCAGCTCCAACCCCGGCGCTTGCGGGGGTGTCGGTGCCGCTGCCGGTGGGAAGGGGTACGGGGGGGTCCTGGCCGCCGACGGCCGCAGGTCCGACAGCCTCATGCTGCCGGGGCTCAGCCCCAGCGCCGAGGAGTCCCGCAGCGCCACGGGCGGGGGTCGGGAGGCGGCGCTGCCGGAGGGGCTGAAGCGGTTCAGGGGGCACGAGAGCCGGAGGCTGTCAGCACCGGGGGGGCCGGGAACGGTCACCGGGGGCGCTGCAGCGGAGGAGAAGATTGCGGGGGGGCTGCACCGGAACCATCAACCCGGGGGCTCGGGCTGGGGTCAGGATGGGATGGGGCTGGGGAAGAGGATGGGGATGGGGTTAGGATGGGATGGGAATGGTTGGGGATGGGATTAGGATGGGGATTGGGTTGGGATGGGGACGAGGATGAGGATGGCGTTAGGATGGGATGGAGATGGTGACATGGAGATGGGATGGGATTAGGATGGATGGGGGTGGAATGGGGATGGAGATTGATTGGGATGGATGGGGATGGGATGGGGATGGAGATTGATTGGGATGGATGGGGATGAGATGGGATAGGAATGGGATAGGAATGGGATGGGGTTGAAGTGGAGATGGGATGGGAAGGAAGGACCGCTCCATATACATCTTATCCTGCTGTCAGCTAACATGCCACTGCTCAAGTTGCTGTTCATGCTGCTGCTGACACCAGCAATGCCGCTGCCGCTGCCGGTGCTGCCACTGACGCCGGCACTGCTGTCGGTGACTGTTGAGCCCAGTGGCAGCGGGGCCCACGGTCCATCCTGCGACTGCTGGATGATGTCCCACAGGGAGCTCTGCTCCAGCGGTGCCAGCTCTGGTGTGCCGCCCGCTGCAGGGCTGCGGTCAGTGGATGTGCCACCACCACAACCCTCTGCCACCACCACCATAACCCTCTGCCACCACCACCACAACCCCTGTGCCACCATCGCCACCCTCTACCACCACTGCCACCAACCTGTGCCGGGGAAGGGGAAGTAGCCGGTGTTGGTCCTGAGTGGCGGTGCTGAGCCAGGCACACCCCACTGACATTGCCAGAGCTGCCGCTGGTCCTGCAGCCGCCCCACAGCTCGCGCCAGCTCCTCGTTCTCTGCCAGCAGCGCCTGGATCTCGTGGCGCAGCCGGTCATAGCAGGCCAGGACCGTGAGTCCCGTGCGCGGCACCGGCTCCATGTGCTGCCCGGTGGTGCCTATGGTGGCACCTGGGGGTGCTGGAGCCCTGGTTCCATGGAGACATCACAAAGGGACGTTGCCCCCATCACACAGTGTGGCCGCGGCGCCCGGCACTGCCATGGTGCTCTGCTCCGGGAGGCACCCGTTCAACCGGCACGAGGAGGGTACGGTGGTGCTGGGGCTGGGGGAGGCAGCAAGCGGGTCCCTGCTGGATCTGCCCCCGCGGGTGCCCCACCGTGGGTCCCTCTTTTCATCCACCTCTTTCTGTGCCCGCAGGACCTCAGCTGGGGCCGTGGTGTGGCACGTGCTGGGTCACCGTGGCGCTGCCACCCCAGGGACCCCTATGGGGAGCCCGGTGCAGCCCTTCCTGCTGCTGGGACCCCCCCGAGGGCTGCGCCGGCCTCGCTCTGCCATACCCGTGCCACCACGCGTGGCCCAGTGCACCCGCGCACTCCATGGAGAGCCTCAGCAGCGCCGCGTCCTCCACCGCTGACTCAAGCCCCAGCGCTGGGAGCCCCCCGGCCCCGCGGTGCCCCGGTGAGGAGGAGGCCCTCAGCACCGCGCTGGCGTTGTGCCGGGTCAGCGCCAGCAGCAGCACCGCCATCGACCGCCGCTCCTTCATCGCCACGGGCCTGGCCGCTGAGCTGCTGGAGGAGCTGCTGAGCCAGCGGCTGCCAGCGCCGCAGCCGGAGCAGGATGACGGCAGCCCCGAGGAGCGGTGCTGTGCCAGAGTCACCGCTTCCCCGTCGCTGGAGCGGCTGCGCCGGCACAACCAGGCCTTCCAGCGCGCCATGGAGAGCTTTCAGGAGCCGGCATGGGCGCCGGTGGAGGCTCCCGTGTGCCCTGGGCAGCGCCGGCACCAGGCCCAGCCCTGCGGCCACCTCTGCTGTCACCGCACCTGGCACATGGCCCACGGCTGCTGCGCCCACGTGGAGCCGGTGACGGGCACCTGGCACCAGCGTGGACCCAACCCCGGGCCCGCGGCACCAACCCGCAGCGAAACCTCCTGCACACGGCAGCGCCACAGGCACCGCGGCTGCACACGGGACACGCACCTGGCGCCTGGCACTGGCACCGTGGTCAGCCACGAGCCGCGGCAGTGCCGGCGCGGCACCCGGGCTGTGGCCAGGGAGGGCAGGGAGCCCCCGTGGGAACCAGAGCTCAGCCGGCAGCCCCACGGCCAGGAGGTAAGGATTGGTGTGCTGGGCTGGCGTGGAGCATTGCCACGTGGCATGGAGCATTGAGCCTTGCCATGCGGCACGGAGCATTGCCACGCGGCACGGAGCATTGCCACGTGGCACGGAGCATTGCCATGTGGCATGGAGCATTCCCACGTGGCACGGAGCATTGCCACGTGGCACGGAGCATTGCCATGTGGCATGGAGCCCTGCCATACTGCACGGAGCACTGCCACATGGCATGGAGCATTGCCATGCGGCATGGAGCATTGCCACATGGCACAGTGCCACAGTGGAGCATTGCCATAAGGCACACAGCACCGCCACGGCACCACCACCACTGCACCTCTCCTCCCGCAGGGTCTCGCCGTGTCGCTGCAGTGCCGCGATGGAGAACCAGAGCCGGGGCCGAGCTGCGGCTGCGGCTGTGTCCTGGCCCTGAAGAGCCACGCGCAGGCCATGGGCTGGATGCAGCAGGAGCGGGAGGCCCCGGTGCCAGGGAGCTGCTTCCGGGAGCCGCGTGCTGCCGGGGCCACCAACATGGTGCAGGTCATCGCCAGGACCTTCGAGCTACGGGCGCAGCACGACTCGTGCGCGCCGCCGGCAGTGCCGGTGCCTGCACTGACCCTGCGCGCCAAGGCCAGGGCCCGCCACGGTGCCCGGCACGGGGCCCGCTCTTGAATAAAGCCCCGGCCGAGCCGGCGCCGGTGTGACCATAACTGACCCCGCGCGGTGCTGCAGCGGGTAGGAGAGGGCAGGGGGGGCTGCCGCGCCGCTGGGGGTGCCGCAGGCAGCGGGGGCCCTGCCGGCAGCCCCAGCCCCGGTTCGGCCGGGCCGGGCCGTGAGAAGCAGAGCCAGAGGTGGCAGAGATGAACTAACGGGGGTTTATTATTCACAGCAGGAGCCGCACGGGGGGGCAGGGGCTGGGACCCCCCCTGACCGGGCAGGGACGGGCAGGGACAGAGCTGAGCCCCTGCAGGGATGCTCTCAGGGTGCCTCAGCCCTGCTTTCAGCCTGGGGGCTGCCAGCACTGCCCCTGCCTGCACGGTGAGGGGAGGTGAGAGCAGGGACAGGCAGGGGATGGGCAGGAACAGGCAGGGACGGGCAGGGGGCAGCCGAGGGGGGCAGGACGGAGGGGCTGAGCTCCACTGCTGGCGGGGGGGGGCAAAGTGCTTCCAGTCGTACGTTGAACGCAATGGGGGGAGGGGAGGCTGATTCACAGCAGGGGGGTGGGCGGAGGGTGCTGGGGGGGGTGATCTGTGACCTTGGGGACCTCCCCGTGTTCCCCCCCTGCACTGTGGGGGAAAGAAACGCTTTAAGGGACACAGGGGCTCACTGGGGACACTGCGTGACACCGGTGACGGGGGGTGACCATGAGGGGTGACCGGCGGGTGCCGCGGGGCGGGGGGGCCGGAGGGGGCGGTCACGTTACTCCTTGGCCCTGCCGATGATGGCGAGGATGTAGAGGAAGATGTTGATGATGTCTGTGTAGAGGTTGAGCGCGGCGAACACGTACTCCTCGGGGCTGAGCGCCAGCTGCTTGTTCCCCAGGATGAGCTGCGTGTCCACCGCCAGGAACTGCGGCGTGGGGCACAGTGAGGGCCACAGCCCCAGCCCAGAGCCCCCGCGGGCAGCCCCGCGCACAGGGGCACCCCGGAGCGCTTCGAGCCTCTCCCGCGCTGGGATCGGGCTCAGCGCCGCCCCCCCGCGGGATGCGGGGTGCAGGGGGGCGCCGGGGGGGGCAGACTCACGCAGGTGAAGAGCAGGGCGCCCAGCGAGGCATAGATGATGTCCATGATGCGGTTCCGGATGAAGATGAGGAGGATGGAGAAGAGGATCAGCACCACCAGGCAGATGATGAGGACGCCCCGGCACGAGGTGAAGTCGTACTTGGTCTGGGGGGAACACACAGAGAGATGGGGGGCGAGGACACTTTGGAGCCCCCCAGCCCCAGCAGGGACCGGGATGGATGACTGAGGGGGTTGCACCCCCAGCTTGGAACCCCCCAGCAGGGACAAGGGGGGTCCTACACCCAGTTCAGAGCACCCTGAGCCATTAGGGAGCAAGTGGGGGTCCTATGCCCCATTCAGAGCCCCCACCAGGGACCGGGGGGGTTCATACACCCAGTTCAGGGCTCCCAGCAAGAAGCTGGGGGTAACACTGGGGGGCCCTACCCCCACGGCAGATCCCCCCTCAGGGGCTGTGGGGGGACCCCCAGCAAACCTGCAGGGAGAAGATGACGACGGTGAAGCAGACGACGACGGTGATGCCCACGGCCATGATGACAGCGTCCGTGTTGTAGAAGCTGGCGATCATGCCCACCATGTAGGAGAGGCTGAGGGTCAGGATGGACTGGGGCGGACAAAGGACACTGTCATGGACAGCGCACCCAAACCCCCCCGTGTGACTGCAAAACACCCCTCTGTGCTCCAAACCTGCCCCACTGCCCCCCAAACCCACCCCACCAGGTAGGAGAGGCTGAGGGTCAGGATGGACTGGAGCGGACAGAGGAACGCTGTCATGGACAGGGCACCCAAACCCCCCGTGCCCCACACGGGCCCCACTGCCCCACCAGGTCGGAGAGGCTGAGGGTCAGGATGGACCGGGGTGGACAGAGGAACGCTGTCATGGACAGGGCACCCAAACCCCCCCGTGCTCCACACGGGCCCAACTGCCCCCAAACCTGCCCCACCAGGTAGGAGGGGCTGAGGGTCAGGATGGACTGGGGTGGACAGAGGACACTGCCATGGACAGCGCACCCAAACCCCCCCGTGTGACTGCAAAACACCCCTCTGTGCTCCAAACCTGCCCCACTGCCCCCCAAACCCACCCCACCCGGTAGGAGAGGCTGAGGGTCAGGATGGACCAGGGTGGACAGAGGACACCATCATGGACAGGGCAACCAAACCCCCCGTGCCCCACACGGACCCCACTACCCCCCCACCCTGTAAGAGGGGCTGAGGGTCAGGACGGCCGCGCAGGCAGACGTGGGGCCTCCACACGATGCCCTTGGCCGCAGTCACCCCCCGCAGCCCAACCCCCCCACCGCGTGCCCCGTCCCCCCTCACCCACCAGGGCCACCAGGTTCCAGGGGTGCTTGCGGCGGAAGTCCCCGCAGCAGCTGAGCACGATGAGGGAGGTGAAGAAGACGGCGTAGGACACGTAGTAGGTCCACACGTTGCGCTGCACGAAGCCCTTCACCCCTTTGAAGAAGGTGAAGGCGGCCACGAAGGCGAAGGTGACGCTGAGCTGCACCGTGAGCACCAGGAACACCTTGGGGGGGACACAGGGTGACAGAGTGGCACCGGCCCCCCCCGGCCCCCGGCGCCGCGCGGGCCTTACCTTGCGGATGAAGGCCTGGCGCACGCTCTTGTCGTCCCAGTGAGCCGAGGGGAAGTCCTGGTTGTCATAGTAGGAGGGGGGCCCGTCCTCGTGGTAGGTGCTGTGCAGGGGGGCTGTGGGGAGCAGGGGGCAGAGGAGGCAGGGCTGGGGGGGGCCCTGCCTGCCCTGCGCTGCCCGCTCACCCACTCAGATGAGCAGCACTCCGGCTCTCCATGGCGCCGGGGGGGGGGGGGCCTGGTTGTGGCTGCAGGCAGCGAGGGGAGAGCAGAGATGGGCAGAGGGGGGCTGGGGGGGGCAGGGACGTGGGAGCGGTCCAGAAGCTGGGAGGGCCCCAGGGGCTGTGGGGGGGATGCAGGGGCTTGGGGGACACACAGGGCTCTGGAGGGGACCCAGGGCTTAGGGGGGCCCAGGGGGGGACCCAGTGGCAGGGGGGATGCAGGGGTTGGATGGACCCCGGAGCCCCTCACTCACAGTGCAGGGGCACCCCGAGCCCTGCACCCCCAGACCCGGGGCACCCCGAGCCCCTCACTCACAGACCCGGGGTACCCCCATCCCCTCACTCACAGACCCGGGGTACCCCCGAGCCCCTCACTCACAGACCCGGGGTACCCCCATCCCCTCACTCACAGACCCGGGGTACCCCCGAGCCCCTCACTCACAGACCCGGGGTACCCCCGAGCCCCTCACTCACAGTGCAGGGGCACCCCCGAGCCCCTCACTCACAGTCCCAGGGCACCCCGAGCCCCGCACCCCCAGACCCGGGGTACCCCCGAGCCCCTCACTCACAGTCCCGGGGTACCCCTGAACCCCTCACTCACAGTCCCAGGGCACCCCGAGCCCCTCACTCACAGACCCGGGGTACCCCCGAGCCCCTCACTCACAGTCCCGGGGCACCCTGAACCCCTCATTCACAGTCCCAGGGCACCCTGAACCCCTCACTCACAGTCCCGGGGCACCCCTGAACCCCTCACTCACAGTCCCGGGGTACCCCTGAGCCCCTCACTCACAGTCCCGGGGCACCCTGAACCCCTCACTCACAGTCCCGGGGTACCCCTGAACCCCTCACTCACAGTCCCGGGGCACCCCTGAACCCCTCACTCACAGTCCCGGGGCACCCTGAACCCCTCACTCACAGTCCCGGGGTACCCTGAACCCCTCACTCACAGTCCCGGGGTACCCCTGAACCCCTCACTCACAGTCCCGGGGCACCCTGAACCCCTCACTCACAGTCCCGGGGTACCCCTGAACCCCTCACTCACAGTCCCAGGGCACCCTGAACCCCTCACTCACAGTCCTGGTCGCCGGGCACCATGGGCTGCGGCTGCGCATAGGGCGGCTGCGCGTAGGGGCCCTGCGGGTACGGCCCCGGCGGCGGATAGGGCCCGGGGGGGTAGGGCCCGGGCGCGGCATAGGGCCCCCCCGGTGCGGCGTAGGGCGCCCCGGGCGCGGGGAAGGGCCCCGGGGGCTGCGGGAAGCCGGGCTGCGCGTAGGGCCCCGGCGCGAAGGGCGGCGGGAACGGCCCCGCGGGGTACGGGGGCTGCGGGAAGGAGGGGGGGGGCTGCGGCCCCGCCGGGCCCTCCCCCCCCACCAGGAAGCTCTTCTCGTGGGACATCTTCAGGACACAGCGCTCTGCGGGGAGAGAGGGGAAAGGGGCGGTCAGTGCTGTGGCCACCACCCCATGGCCACCACCAGCCCATGGCCACCAACACATGGCCACCAACACATGGCCGTCACCACCCCATGGCCACCACCAGCCCATGGCCACCAACACATGGCCACCATCACCCAATGGCCACCAGCCCATGGCCACGAACACATGGCCACCACCCCATGGCCGTCACCACCCCATGGTCACCACCCCATGGCCACCAGCCCATGGCCACCAACCCATGGCCACCAGCACCCAATGGCCACCAGCACATGGCCACCACCCCATGGCCACCGACCCATGGCCACCAACACACGGCCACCAATACATGGTCACCAGCCCATGGCCACCAGCACCCAACGGCCACCAACCCATGGCCACCAGCACCCAATGGCCACCAACCCATGGCCACCACCACCCAATGGCCACCACCCCATGGCCACCATTACCCAATGGCCACCACCCCATGGCCACCAGCCCATGGCCACCAACCCACGGCCACCATTACCCAATGGCCACCAGTACTCAATGGCCACCAACCCATGGCCACCATTACCCAATGGCCACCAGTACCCAATGGCCACCAACCCATGGCCACCACCACCCAATGGCCACCAACCCATGGCCACCAGCACCCAATGGCCACCAGCCCATGGCCACCATTACCCAATGGCCACCAACCCATGGCCACCACCACCCAATGGCCACCACCCCATGGCCACCATTACCCAATGGCCACCAACCCACGGCCACCATTACCCCACGGCCACCACCCCATGGCCACCATTACCCAATGGCCACCAGTACCCAATGGCCACCAACCCATGGCCACCACCACCCAATGGCCACCAACCCATGGCCACCATTACCCAATGGCCACCACCCCATGGCCACCACCACCCAATGGCCACCACCCCATGGCCACCACCACCCAATGGCCACCAACCCATGGCCACCATTACCCCACGGCCACCACCCCACGGCCACCATTACCCCACGGCCACCACCCCACGGCCACCACCCCACGGCCACCATTACCCCACGGCCACCACCCCACGGCCACCACCCCACGGCCAGCAGCCCCCTCCGCTGCCATCACCCCCATCACCCCTCTGCCGCCCCCCGCACCCCCGGGGGCGCTGCGGGGTCCATTGCGGTGCGGCCCTGCATGGGGCGCGGGGGGGGCCCCGGTGCCGTTGGGGGCCGCGGTTCGGGGGCTCCCGCCCCGGGGCGCCCCGGGCCCGCACAAGATGGCTGCGGCGGCAGCGCCGTTGCTATGGCACCGGAGCGCTGCTGCCCCGGATGGGTCCCCGCGGGGGCCTCGGCCATGGAGCGGCCGCTGCCGGGGCCGCCCCGCGCCACCGTCCCCGCTCCGCGCCCCGCGTTCGGCCTCTGCGCTGAGCGCCGGCGCGACAAAACCAAGCGGCTGCGGCGGCAGGCGGTGACGGCAGCGGGTGCAGGCAGGGTGCAGGCAGCGGGTGCACACGGGGGGTACAGGCAGCGGGTGCAGGCAGGGTACAGGCAGTGGGTGCAGGCAGGGTGCAGGCAGCGGGTGCACACGGAGGGTACAGGCAGCGGGTGCAGGCAGGGTGCAGGCAGCGGGTGCACACGGAGGGTACAGGCAGCGGGTGCAGGCAGGGTGCAGGCAGCGGGTGCACACGGAGGGTACAGGCAGCGGGTGCAGGCAGGGTGCAGGCAGCGGGTGCACACGGAGGGTACAGGCAGCGGGTGCAGGCAGGGTGCAGGCAGCGGGTGCACACGGGGGTACAGGCAGCAGGTGCAGGCAGGGTGCAGGCAGCGGGTGCACACGGGGTACAGGCAGCAGGTGCAGGCAGGGTGCAGGCAGCGGGTGCACACGGGGGGTACAGGTAGCTGGTACAGGCAGGGTGCAGGCAGCGGGTGCACACGGGGGGTACAGGTAGCTGGTGCAGGCAGGGTGTGCAGGCAGAGGGCGCAGGAAGGGAATAGTCAGGGTACAGGCAGTGGGTGCACACAGGGGGTACACGCAGCTGGTGCAGGCAGGGTGCGCAGGCAGAGAGCGCAAGAAGGGAATAGGCAGGGTACAGGCAGCGGGTGCACACGGGGTACAGGTAGCTGGTGCAGTCAGGGTGCGCAGGCTGAGGGCGCAGGCAGGGTGCAGGCAGCGGGTGCAGGCAGAGCCCTGTGCGGAGCCCCCGCCGCGGTGCCGGTGCCGCAGCAGCCGCTGCCGGCGCCAAGACCTGGCCCAGGCGCAACGGAGGCAGCTGCCGCCGCCGCGTGACACCGGCCCCGCGCCACCGGGAGGGACGGGGGGGGGCTGCGGCGGGCACCGGCACGGGGGGGGCATCGCGGGGTGAATGCAGCACAGGGAGCACCCTGCGGGGAGCACGAGGGGGGCGGCGCGGCCCCCGTGGGGCACAGGGAGCGCGCAGCACGGGGTGCATGGAGCGGGGGGGGCACGGAGCACGGGGTGCAGGGGCGACACTCAGGGCCATGGGGTGTCTGCCCCATGGGTGCACACAGCACGGGGCGCAGTGGGTGCAGTGGGTGCCCCCCCCATGGTGCACACAGCACGGGGCGCAGGGGGTGCAGGGGGTGCCCGCCCCATGGGTGCAGTGGGTGCCCCCCCCATGGTGCACACAGCACGGGGCGCAGCCCCCCGCTGCCCCCCCGCTCTCCCGGAGCCCCCTAAGCCGCTTTGCTCGGTAAAGCCGCGCCGCGGCCTATTTACGGCAGCAGCAGCAGCGATCGCGGCGTTAATCCCGGCCCAGATCCCGGCGCTAATCCCGGCCCCCCCCCCGCCTCCCCCGCGCTGGGGGGGTCCCGCAGGTCCCGGTCCCGGCGCTCCCCCGCCCCCCCCGCTGCGGAATGCGGCAGCACCGGGGGGGGGGGGGGGGGCTGCAACCGCGCTCGGGAGCGGCCCCGGGGCCCCCCGCACTGCCCCCTCCCCCGCACCCCGCCCCCCCCCCACCCCGGGTCCCGCTGCTCCCCTCCCCCCCCCTCCCCGCTCACCGCCCGTGCGGGTCCGCGGCGCTGCGGGAGGGGCGGGGCCAGGCGGGGGCGGGGCCTGCGGGAAGGGGCGGGGCTAAGGGAGGGGCGGGGCCTGCGGGGAGGGCGCCCCCGTGTGGCGGAAGCGCGGCCTCGGGGCGGGAGAGGCCCTGTTTGTCCCTGCCCGTCCCTGCCTGTACCTGCCTGTGCCTGCCCGTCCCTGCCTGTACCTGCCTGTGCCTGTCCATCCCTGCCTCTGCCTGCCTGTCCCTGTCCATCCCTGCCTGTCCCTGCCAGTCCCTGCCTGTCCCTGTCCATCCCTGCCTGTCTGTCCATCCCTGCCTGTCCCTCGCAGTCCGTGCCTGTGCCTGCCTGTCCCTGCCAGTCCCTGCCTGTCCCTGTCCATCCCTGCCTGTCTCTGTCCATCCCTGCCTGTCCCTGCCTGTCCCTCGCAGTCCGTGCCTGTGCCTGCCTGTCCCTGTCCATCCCTGCCTGTCCCTGTCCATCTCTGCCTCTCCCTGCCTGTCCCTGTCCATCCCTGCCTGTCTCTGTCCATCCCTGCCTGTCCCTGTCCATCCGTAGGTGTGACAGTGACAGGACAAGGGCTGGTGCTGCCCTGGGTTCAGCAGTCGCAGTCATTTTTCCCCTCCTCAGCGGCCGGTGCAGCGCTGTGGCTCTGCCTTTCAGCCTGGGAGCAGCGCTGATAGCACCGATGCCTTCAGTTGCTGCCGCAACGTTTGCCCTGACCAAGGGCTCTCTGAGGACGGGGAGGCCGGGAGGACGCAGCGCCAGGACCCCCGACCCGAACCGACTGAAGGGGTATTCCATGCCACAGCACGTCTGGCCCGGGATGAAAATGGGGGCAGGGACCCGGGGGGGTTGGGGCACTGCCGGGTCGGGCTGGGTATGGGTCGGAGGGTGGTGAGCGGTTGCGCTCTCTTCCCTTGTTACCTGCCCTCTCATCGCTCTTGGTGGCAGCAGCGGTTTGTGCTATACCTCAGCTGCTGAAGGGCTCTTATCCCAACCCGCGGCAGTCGCATCCTTTCCATTCTCCTCCCTGTCCCTCCGGGAGCGGGGGCAGAATGGGGGGGAGCGAGCGAGGGCAGCGTGGCTCTGAGTTCCGGCCAGGGCTGACCCTCGACACTGGGTCCAACCGGGCACAGGGGCAGCTCAGGGTGGATCTCAGGCAGGAGCTGCTCCATGCGGGTGCGGAGGCGCAGGCACGGGGGGCCCAGAGCAGCCCTGGCTGCCCCATTGCTGCAGAGCTCAGGGCCAGGTTGGACACAGGGGCCTGGAGCCCCCCGCTCCAGTGGAAGGGGTCCCTGCCCGTGCAGGGCTGGAGCCGGGGCCGCTTTGGGCTCCGTTCATCCCAACCCATTCCATGGCTCCACGATCCCTGCCCGTGCAGGGCTGGAGCCGGAGCCGCTTTGGGCTCCGTTCATCCCAACCCATTCCATGGCTCCATGATCCCTGCCCGTGCAGGGCTGGAGCCGGAGCCGCTTTGGGCTCCGTTCATCCCAACCCATTCCATGGCTCCATCCCTGCCTTGGGCTCCATTCATCCCAACCCATTCCATGGCTCCATCCCTGCCCGTGCAGGGCTGGAGCCGGAGCCGCTTTGGGCTCCGTTCATCCCAACCCATTCCATGGCTCCACGATCCCTGCCTGTGCAGGGCTGGAGCCGGAGCTGCTTTGGGCTCCGTTCATCCCATCCCATCCCATCCCATCCCATGGCTCCATCCCTGCCCGTCTCCGCCTCCTGCCTGCACCGCTGCCTGCGCCGTGCGTGACCCCCGCGTGACCCCTGCGCCGGGCCCAGGCCCCCCCCCGCCCCCCTCCCGCCCTCCGCGCCGCCAGGGGGCGCAGCAGCGCGCGTCGCAGCGGGGCCCGCGTCGGTTCCCATCGATGACTCCGGGCTCCGCCTGCGGCCTGGCGCGGTCTGCGCATGCGTGAGCGGCTTCGGCGGGCGGTGGCGCCGGGAGGTGCGGGGGGGGGGGAGGACCGGGATAGGGATCGGGAGAGGGATCGGGATAGGGAGAGGGATCGGGACCGCGATCGGGATCGGGGTCGGGGTCGGGACCGGGATCGTTATCGGGATCGGGGTCGGGATCGGGATCGGGATCGGGACCGGGACCGGGGCATGGCGTGTGCGGGGCGCGGGTGTGAGGGACGTGTGGGGCAGGGACAGTGCTGTGGGGCAGAAACAGTGCTGTGAGGCAGGGACAGGGGCTGTGGGGTAGGGACAGTGCTGTGGGGTAGGGACAGTGCTGTGGGGCAGGCACAGGGCTGTGGGGCAGGGACAGGGCTGTGGTGCAGGGACAGTGCTGTGAGGCAGGGACAGTGCTGTGGGGCAGGGACAGGGGCTGTGGGGTAGGGACAGTGCTGTGGGGTAGGGACAGGGGCTGTGGTGCAGGGACAGTGCTGTGGGGCAGGGACAGGGGCTGTGGTGCAGGGACAGGGGCTGTGGAGCAGGGACAGTGCTGTGGGGCAGGGACAGGGGCTGTGGAGCAGGGACAGGGGCTGTGGGGCAGACACAGGGCTGTGGGGCAGGGACAGGGGCTGTGGGGCAGACACAGGGCTGTGGGGCAGGGACAGGGGCTGTGGGGCAGGGACAGGGGCTGTGGGCCACGTGTGGGGCAGGGACGCCCCATTTTGCCTGCCGAGGGGTCGGATCCATGGTACCCCCTCCTTTGGCTCCACCCCCCACCCCGTGCCCCCCCCCAGGCTGCACAGACCCCCCCCGCCATGGGGCTGCTGTCGGACCCCCACTGCCGCCGGGCGCTCGCCCGCCTCATTGTGGGCTTCAACACCCACCTCTGGTGAGTGCCGGGGGGACCATGGGGGTCTGGGGGGGCTCTGGTGAGTGTTGGGGGGGCCATGGGGGTCTGGGGGGGCTCTGGTGGGCACTGGAGGGGCCATGGGGGTCGGAGGGGGCTCTGGTGGGCACCGGGGGGGCCATGGGGGTCTGGGGGGGCTCTGGTGAGTGCTGGGGGGGCCATGGGGGTCTGGGGGGGCTCTGGTGAGTGCTGGGGGGGCCATGGGGGTCTGGGGGGGCTCTGGTGAGCGCCGGGGGGGCCATGGGGGTCTGGGGGGGCTCTGGTGAGTGCTGGGGGGGCCATGGGGGTCTGGAGGGGCTCTGGTGAGTGCTGGAGGGGCCATGGGGGTCTGGGGGGGCTCTGGTGAGTGCTGGAGGGGCCATGGGGGTCTGGGGGGGCTCTGGTGAGTGCTGGGGGTGCCATGGGGGTCTGGGGGGGCTCTGGTGGGCACCGGGGGGGCCATGGGGCTCTATGGGGGTCTGTGCCCCCCGCTGACGCCCCGTGCCCCCCCCAGCGTGCTGAGCTACGTGCTGGGGCTGGGCTGGTTCCTGGCGCTGGCGTTCCCCCCCCTGGCCCCCCGCACGTACATGTCCGAGAACGCCATGGGCTCCACCATGGTGGAGGAGCGCTTCGGCCTCGGGGAGCGCGCGCTCGCCCTCGCCCGCGACTTCGCCGCCCACAAGAAGAGAGCGGGGTGAGAACGGGGGGGGGCAGCGGGGTACGGGGGGGCCGTGGGACGGGGTTGGGGCTGCGCATGGCTCCGCCACGTGGGGACCCGTGGAGCGGGGGCCTCGCAGCGCTGCCGGGATGGGGCCGCCGCTCCCCTCAGCCCCTTCTGGGCCCCCCCTGGGGAAGAGCTTCCCAAGGTCCCACCTCGGTGGTGGGGGGCCCCGGAATGCTTTGGGCCACGGGGAGCTCCATGCGGCTCCGGCTGCAGCGCTGCGGCAGCCCCGGGGCTGTGTCCGCGGCGCTCCGGTGCCCGTTTCCCTCAGGTTGGGCTCTCCATGTGGGAGCGCTGGGGTGGGAATGGTGCTCCTCGTGCTGCAGCGGAGAGAGGTCTGGGGTTGGGTGCTGCTGGGGTGGGTCCAGAGCAGGGAGCGAGCGCCGGCGTCCCAGGAGGGGATGTGGGAGCCGCCAGGGCATGGAGTGATGGAATGCGCTGCGAGGGACCCTGCGGCCCGTGGCGCCGGTCTGGGATTGAGCGGGGATGGTGGGGAGAGAGCGGGGACCCCGCAGGAACGGGGGGGCGCTGCCATGGCGGGACAAGGCTCCGAGGGGACCGCTGCCTCCTGGAGCCGCGGGCAGCCGGGTCCGGGCTTAGCGTCCGGCTTGGAGCGGGCTCTGTGTGTGATGGAGGTGAAGGGGCGTTGGGAAGGGGCTTTACGTGGGATTCGGGAGGAATTGGAAGTGGGGAGGGGTGGGGGGCGGGGAGGACGCAGGGGATGCTCCCGGTGAGGGCCGCGGTGATCCCCTTGGTCCCGGGTGAAGCTGGAGCCGGGCTCAGCCTCAGGCCTGCGCAGGGGCTTCGCCCGAGGCTTCCGCAGCGCTTTGTGCTGCATCCTGGGGATCCCGGTGGGAATCCCGCTGTGATGTCCGTCCCAACCGGCGCCGCAGGGAGGTGCGGGTATGGGGCTGAATGGGGCTGAGTGGGGTCACGGGCTGGGGCCGTGGCATCCGCCCGGCTGGAGAAGAGCTTCAGGATCACCCGGTCCAACCCTTCCCAGCGCGGCCGAGGGCACCGCTGCACCATGGCACTGAGGCCTCAGCTCCATGGGGAGAGCACCCACAAGGATGGTGACCGCAGCCCTGCCCTGGGCACTTCCAATGCTGAGCACCCTTTGGGCAGGAGCTGCTCCTCAGCTCCATCCGGACCTGCTCCGGTGCCATCCCTTGCTCCGGGCCCTGCCCCATTGCTCTGCTCCTGCTCCAGATGGCTGAGAGCAGGGGCTGGATCTGTCTGAGGGGTCGGGAGCAGTGGAGCAGGATCCCATTGGAGTCAGTGGTGTCCGCAGGGATCAGCGCTGGGGCCGCACAGCTCCCGGTGGAAGGTGGCCCGGCCCGGGGCAGGGGTGGCCCTGGGGGAGCTGTGAGGTCCCTTCCCCCCAACCCATTCCATGACTCCATGATTGCGCCCTGGAGCAGAGCAGCAGGGGGGGGCTCCAAGGAGGGTGCAGGAGATGGGGCCAGGGACAGGACGAGGAGCAATGGGCAGAGACTGAGCCCCAAGAAGCTTCACCCCAACATGAGCAAGAGCTGCTTGGGCCGAGGGTGGCCAAGTCCTGGGGCGCGGGGGGGGGGGTCTGGAGCCATCCCAGAGCCCCCATGGAGCCGCTGCTGTGTGCCCCGCTCTGGGGTGGGGGGGTGGAGGAGCTGCAGAGGCCGTGCAGAGGGTGAACCAGGTTGGAAAAGCCCTTTGGGACGGGTTCCGTGTTCCCCATCCCATTGGAAAAGCCCTTTGGGACGGGTTCCGTGTTCCCCATCCCATTGGAAAAGCCCTTTGGGACGGGTTCCGTGTTCCCCATCCCATTGGAAAAGCCCTTTGGGACGGGTTCCGTGTTCCCCATCCCGTTGGAAAAGCCCTTTGGGATGGTTCCCTGTTCCCCATCCCATTGGAAAAGCCCTTTGGGACGGGTTCCGTGTTCCCCATCCCATTGGAAAAGCCCTTTGGGACGGGTTCTGTGTTCCCCATTCCGTTGGAAAAGCCCTTTGGGATGGTTCCCTGTTCCCCATCCCATCTGCAGCGGGATGCCCACGGCGTGGCTGGAGAAGACCATGTGGAGCCTGGGGCTGGAGGTCCATCAGCAGCAGTTCTCCCTCACGCTGCCCTTCCCTGACGAGAGCCGGGAGCGCTACGTACGTACGGCCCCCCCGTGCCCGCGGCCTCGGGGCTCTGCAGTGTTTCCACTGATGGATGAGGGCATTGAGCACCTCAGGTTGAGGGGGGCAGAGGGATCGTGGGGGGATCCATGGGATGAGGGTCGATGGGCAAAGGGCTGGGTCCTGCCCTGGGGCCGCAGCAGTGTTCCTGCCCATGGAACACTGAGTCCTTAGGGAGGAGGGCTGGGAACCAGGCATGGAACAGGACCTGGGGTGGTGGAGCTGAGCACGAGCCGGTGCCCATGGCCGTATCCTGGCTGCACACACCGGGGCGGCAGCAGGGCCAGGGCAGGGACTGTGCCCCTGCACCGGGCACTGCTGAGGCCGTACCTCGGATCCTGGGCTCAGCTCTGCGCCCATCACTGCAGGAGAGACATTGAGCGGGGCCGGAGAGGGCAATGGAGCCGGGGCAGGGCCTGGAGCACAGTGTGATGGGGAAGGGCTGAGGGACCGGGGGGGTTCAGATGGAGAAGGGAAGGCTCAGGGGGACCTTACCCATCACCCATGCGCTGTGTCCCCCCCGTGCCTCCCTGCAGCTCGTGCGGGGCACCAACGTCTATGGCATCCTGCGAGCGCCGCGCGCCGCCAGCACCGAGGCGCTGGTGCTGAGCAGCGGCTGTGCCCCGGGGCCGCACAACAACCAGGCTGTGGGGCTGCTGCTGGCGCTCGCCGCCTACTTCCGGGGTGAGGAGGGGCATGTGTGGGGCAGGGGCCATGGGGGGCGTGTGGGGCAGGGATGGGGCTGAGTGCGCGAGGGGCAGGTGCTGGGCTGTGAGGTATGTATGGGGCTCTGTGGGGCAGGTGCTGCGCCGTGGGGTGGGTATGGGGCTCTGTGGGGCAGGTGCTGCGCCGTGGGGTGGGTATGGGGCTCTGTGGGGCAGGTGCTGGGCTGTGGGGTGTGTATGGGGCTCTGTGGGGCAGGTGCTGGGCTGTGAGGTATGTATGGGGCTCTGTGGGGCAGGTGCTGTGCTGTGGGGTGGGTATGGGGCTCTGTGGGGCAGGTGCTGCGCTGTGGGGTGTGTGGGGCTGAATGGGGCTCTGTGGGGCAGAGCTGGGCTGTGGGGTGTGTATGGGGCTCTGTGGGACAGGTGCTGGGCTGTGGGGTGTGTTGGGACAGGGACACGCTATGGGGGGTGTGTGGGGCAGGGATGGAGCTGTGGGTGGCTGGTGCTGGGCCATGGGGGGGTGTGGGCAGGGACTGCCTGTAGGGTGTATGTGGGGCACGTAAGGGGTATGTGTGGGGCAGGGATTGTGCCATGGGTGTGTATAGAGCAAGGACAGGGGCTGTGGGGTGTGTGGGGCAGGGATTGGGCCATGGATGTGGGGCTCTGTGGGGCAGGGATGGGGCTGTGACCGCGCCTGTGCGCTTCAGGGCAGATCTATTGGGCGAAGGACATCATCTTCCTCGTCAACGAGCACGATCTCCTGGGCATGGAGGCCTGGCTGCAGGCCTACCACGACGTGAACATCACCGGTGAGCAGGGCAGGAGGCACTGGTCATGCTGGTGGAACGGAGCTGGCGGTGGTCGTGGTGCTGGCGGTGGTTGTGGTGGTGGAACGGTGCTGGCGGTGGTTGTGGTGGTGGAATGGGGCTGGCGGTGGTCGTGGTGCTGGCGGTGATCATGGTGCTGGCGGTGATCATGGTGCTGGCAGTGATCACGGTGCTGGCTGTGCTCATGGTGGAGGTGGTGGTCATGGTGCTGGAGGTGCTGGCTCCCAGTGATGCTGAGGCCGCGTGGTGCAGTGCCGTGCCTGGTGCCTGTGGTGCAGTGCTGCACATGGTGCCCACAGTGCAGTGCCGTGCCCTGTGCCAGTGCCTGTGGTGCAGTGCCGGTGCCCACAGTGCAGTGCCGTGCCCGGTGCCGGTGCCTGCAGTGCAGTGCCATTCCCATTGCCCGCAGCCGTGCGCTCGTCGGGGCCGTTGGGCCGTGCCGGCGCCATCCAAGCGGCCATTTCCCTGGAGCTGAGCAGCGATGTGGTGACCAGCGTCGACGTGGCCGTGGAGGGGCTCAACGGGCAGCTGCCCAACCTCGACCTGCTCAACCTCTTCAACGCCTTCTGCCAGAAGAACGGGCTCCTCTGCACCATCCAGGGCAAGGTGGGACCCGCGCCCCCCCAGGGCTGCCGGTGGCACCACGGCGTGTGCCAGCGCTGGCGGGGGCACTGGGGCTGGTGCAGGGCCTGGAGCACAGTGTGATGGGGAAGGGCTGAGGGACCGGGGGGCTCAGATGGAGAAGGCTCAGGGGGGACCTGATCGCTGCCTACAGCTGCCTGAGAGGAGGATGGAGCCAGGAGGGGCTGCGCTCTGCTCCAAGGAACAAGGGATGGGACAGGAGGGAACGGCCTTGAGCTGCACCAGGGCAGGGTTAGATGGAGCTGAGGAGCAATTCCTGCCCCAGAAGGTGGTCGAGGGCTGGAGCCAGGGCAGTGGCGGAGTCCCCAGCCCTGGAGGTGTCTGTATGGCAGTGGTGGTTCAGTGGTGGCCTTGGTCACGATTGGGCTCAGTGATGTTCCGGCTCTTTCCCACCCTCAGCAGCTCCATGGCTCAATGGTGCAGCTCCCCCTTTTCTCCTGAACTTCCCATCTTCCGTCCCCGGACACTCTCTGTTGTCCCAGGGGTGATCATGGGGCTGTTTGATCAGCAGTTGGGGTGAGCCCTGCCCTGGGGGTCTGATTGATCCCCATGAGATGATGGCTCTATGGGACCCAACGGCGGTTCCTGACCTGTGGGTGTGAGCTGCAGCACAGCCTTGTCCTGGTAGTGAGGTACTGGAAAAGGGCTGTGCTGCCCCCAGGTCACGGTGGCCATGGAATATGGGCGTTCCGGAGCCATGGAAGGGGTTGGAAGGGAGCTTCAAGGTCCACTGCCAGCTCGGGCAGGGCCACCTTCCACTAGAGCAGCTTGCTCCAAGCCCCGTCCAACCTGGCTTTGGACGTGGTGGTGGAGTCCCCCCCCCTGCAGGTCTCTATGGGACGTGCAGGCAATGCATTTGGTGCCATGGTCAGTGGCGGCCGCGTTGTTCACGCTGTCCCCGGCCCATTCCTGAGCTCCGTGCCCGCTCCCTGCCCTCCTGCAGCTGCAGCGCTCTGACTGGGACTCGCTGCCTGCCTACGGCCGGAGCCTGCAGACGCTGCTGCTGATGGTGCTGGCGCAGGCGTCGGGGCGGCCCCGCGGCGAGCACGGGCTCTTCCTGCGCTACCGCATCGAGGCGCTCACCCTGCGCGGCATCAACAGCTTCCGGCAGTACAAGTACGACATGAGCACCGTGGGCAAGTGAGTGGCACCGCACCGCGCCTCGGGGCGGCCCCTGCGCCCCGCGGGGCTCCTCATGTGGCCCCCGGGGCTCCCCCTGCCCGCAGGACGCTGGAGGGGATGTTCCGGAAGCTCAACAACCTCCTGGAGCGCCTGCACCAGTCCTACTTCTTCTACCTCCTGCCCTCGCTCTCGCGCTTCGTGTCCATCGGGGTCTACATGCCGGCCTTCGGCTTCCTCATCCTCGTCCTCATCCTCAGGATATCCTTTGGGAGCTCCGGAGCCTCGCCGGGCAGGAATAGTGCCCGACCCGTGGTGACGGGGCTTCCGTGGATGGGGTCCTGGAGGCCTTGACGCTGTCTCCTGTAACCTGGTGGGTGAGCTGGGAGCGAGGAGGCACCGGCAGCTGGAGGGGTGGGAGGGCTCCCAGGGCTGGGGGACAAAGCCCGTAAGGGCTGGGCTAGGAGGCAGAGCTGGAGGATGTGCAGGGACGGCCTTCCTAGAGCAGGGAATGTCTTTAGCGGAAGGCAGGGAAGTTGGGAGCGCTCCATCGCTGGCGGTGCTCAAGGCCGGGTTGGACAGAGCCTTGGGTGCCATGGTTTAGTGGGAGGCGGCCCTTGGAACTGGATGAGCTTAAGGTCCTGTCCACCCCCGCCTGTTCTATGGGTCTGTGATCGTTAGGCAAGGAGAGGTCTCTGAGCTAGATGGCATCTCAGAGCGAGAAGGCAGGAGCCGTCTGGCAGGAGCAGGAGCTGCCTCAGAGCTGGAAGATGCTGAGGCGTTTCAGAACCAGGTTAGGAGATGCAGCTGGAATAGGAGGCAGAAGTGGGAGGCTTCTCCATGAGGAGGCAAGAGGCGTAGCTGTTGGGCTAGGAGGCATCTGCTAGCTAGAGCTTCCGAGACCTCCCGTGCCCAATGACGAGGAGATGGTGTCTGAGAACTAGGACGTATCCCGCAACTGGGGTAGGAGGCCTCAGAGCTAGGCAAGGAGACGTCTCATAGGAGGACACGGAGGCACCTTCTAGTGGAAGATGGCAGGGGCTGGAGCAGAAGATCTCCAGAGGTTCCCCCACCCCCCCCCCCACCCCTATTTCCATGCTCTTTTCCCTGACCGGCCGCACGCCCTGGACCTCTGGATGAAGCTGAACAGGATGGACCCGGGCAGCACTGAGCAGCTCAGCGACAGCAACCACGGCCCCAGCACCACGGAGGTGGGTGAGCCCCCCCCCGCCCCCCCCGCCCCTGCCCCAGCTCCTCCTGACGCTGTGCCCACAGGCGCCGCGGCTGCTGGCGCTGGTGCCGCCAGTGCTGGTGTGCCATGCGGCGGGGCTGGCGCTCTACTCCCTGCCTGTGCTGGGCCAGAGCGTGGCCACACAGCACTTCCCCGTGGCCGAGGCCGAGGCCGTGGTGCTCACCCTCATCGCCATCTACGTGGCGGGCATGGCCCTGCCCCACAGCACCCACAGGTGAGTCCCCGGCCCTGCCCCACAGCACCCACAGGGGAGTCCCCGGCCCTGCCCCACAGCACCCACAGGGGAGTCCCCGGCCCTGCCCCACAGCACCCACAGGTGAGTCCCCGGCCCTGCCCCACAGCACCCACAGGGGAGTCCCCGGCCCTGCCCCACAGCACCCACAGGTGAGTCCCTGGCCCTGCCCCACAGCACCCACAGGTGGGTCCCTGGCCCTGCCCCACAGCGCCCACAGGTGAGTCCCTGGCCCTGCCCCACAGCACCCACAGGTGAGTCCCTGGCCCTGCCCCACAGCACCCACAGGTGGGTCCCTGGCCCTGCCCCACAGCACCCACAGGGAACACATGGGGTTTGGAGATGGGGTCACAACATCCACAGGCACCGGGATGGGGTCTGCAGCTGGGTTCAGGTTCCCCGTGGTTGCTGTCACTGAGCTGCTCACACAGGGTGCTGGGCTCCCATTGACTCCCATTGTCTCCCACAGGGTGCTGGGCTCCCATTGACTCCCATTGTCTCCCACAGGGTGCTGGGCTCCCATTGACTCCCATTGTCTCCCACAGGGTGCTGGGCTCCCATTGACTCCCATTGTCTCCCACAGGGTGCTGAGCTCCCATTGACTCCCATTGTCTCACACAGGGTGCTGGGCTCCCATTGACTCCCATTGTCTCCCGCAGGGTGCTGGGCTCCCATTGACTCCCATTGTCTCCCACAGGGTGCTGGGCTCCCATTGACTCCCATGGTGTCCCGCAGGGTGCTGGGCTCCCATTGACTCCCATTGTCTCCCGCAGGGTGCTGGGCTCCCATTGACTCCCATTGTCTCCCACAGGGTGCTGGGCTCCCATTGACTCCCGTTGTCTCCCACAGGGTGCTGGGCTCCCATTGACTCCCATGGTGTCCCGCAGGGTGCTGGGCTCCCATTGACTCCCATTGTCTCACACAGGGTGCTGGGCTCCCATTGACTCCCATTGTCTCCCGCAGGGTGCTGGGCTCCCATTGACTCCCATTGTCTCACACAGGGTGCTGGGCTCCCATTGACTCCCATTGTCTCCCGCAGGGTGCTGGGCTCCCATTGACTCCCATTGTCTCACACAGGGTGCTGGGCTCCCATTGACTCCCGTTGTCTCCCACAGGGTGCTGGGCTCCCATTGACTCCCATGGTGTCCCGCAGGGTGCTGGGCTCCCATTGACTCCCATTGTCTCACACAGGGTGCTGGGCTCCCATTGACTCCCGTTGTCTCCCACAGGGTGCTGGGCTCCCATTGACTCCCATTGTCTCACACAGGGTGCTGGGCTCCCATTGACTCCCATTGTCTCCCGCAGGGTGCTGGGCTCCCATTGACTCCCATGGTGTCCCGCAGGGTGCTGGGCTCCCATTGACTCCCATTGTCTCCCGCAGGGTGCTGGGCTCCCATTGACTCCCATTGTCTCCCGCAGGGTGCTGGGCGGCCCCGGCTCGGCGGCCGCAGCGCGGGGCTGGATGGTGCTGAAGCTGCTGGCACTGCTGTACCTGGCGGCGCAGCTCACGGCGCTGGCGCTGCTCAACTTCTCCCTCGGCTTCCTCCTGGCAGTGACCATGGTGCCGGCGGCCGCCGCCGCATCACCCACCGGGCCCCGGTCAGCACCCACGGCGGGGGGGCACCGGGGGGTGCAGAAGGGTCTCTCCGTGGAGTGGGGGGGCACTGGGGGGTCTCCTGCTGGGGAAGGTGCTGCAGGGGGTCACTGGGTGCTGGGTCCCTGCAGGGTGCCATTGGTGGCACTGGTGTCCTTGTGTTCACTGGACCCATTCCCTGCAGGGCACTGGTGGCACTGGTGGCACTGGTGTCCTTGTGCTCACTGCACCCGTTCCCCGCAGGGCACTGGTGGCACTGGTGGCACTGGTGTCCTTGTGCTCACTGTACCCATTCCTTGCAGGGCACTGGTGGCACTGATGTCCTTGTGCTCACTGCACCCATTCCCTGCAGGGCACTGGTGGCACTGGTGTCCTTGTGCTCACTGCACCCATTCCCCGCAGGGCACTGGTGGCACTGGTGTCCTTGTGTTCACTGGACCCATTCCCTGCAGGGCACTGGTGGCACTGGTGGCACTGGTGTCCTTGTGCTCACTGCACCCGTTCCCCGCAGGGCACTGGTGGCACTGGTGGCACTGGTGTCCTTGTGCTCACTGTACCCATTCCTTGCAGGGCACTGGTGGCACTGGTGGCACTGATGTCCTTGTGCTCACTGCACCCGTTCCCCACAGGGCACTGGTGGCACTGGTGGCACTGCTGTCCTTGTGCTCACTGCACTCATTCCCCGCAGGGCACTGGTGGCACTGGTGTCCTTGTGCTCACTGCACCCATTCCCTGCAGGGCACTGGTGGCACTGGTGTCCTTGCGCTCACTGCACCCATTCCCCTCAGGGCACTGGTGGCACTGGTGTCCTTGTGCTCACTGCACCCATTCCCTGCAGGGCACTGGTGGCACTGGTGTCCTTGTGCTCACTGCACCCATTCCCCGCAGGGCACTGGTGGCACTGGTGTCCTTGCGCTCACTGCACCCATTCCCTGCAGGGCACTGGTGGCACTGGTGGCATTGGTGTCCTTGTGCTCACTGCACCCATTCCCTGCAGGGCACTGGTGGCACTGATGTCCTTGTGCTCACTGCACCCATTCCCCTCAGGGCACTGGTGGCACTGGTGTCCTTGTGCTCACTGCACCCGTTCCCCGCAGGGCACTGGTGGCACTGGTGTCCTTGTGCTCACTGCACCCGTTCCCCGCAGGGCACTGGTGGCACTGATGTCCTTGTGCTCACTGTACCCATTCCCCGCAGGGCACTGGTGGCACTGGTGGCACTGGTGTCCTTGTGCTCACTGTACCCATTCCCTGCAGGGCACGGGTGGCAGTGGTGGCACTGGTGTCCTTGTGCTCACTGCACCCGTTCCCCGCAGGGCACTGGTGGCACTGGTGGCACTGATGTCCTTGTGCTCACTGTACCCATTCCCTGCAGGGCACGGGTGGCAGTGGTGGCACTGGTGTCCTTGTGCTCACTGCACCCGTTCCCCGCAGGGCACTGGTGGCACTGGTGGCACTGGTGTCCTTGTGCTCACTGTACCCATTCCCTGCAGGGCACGGGTGGCAGTGGTGGCACTGGTGTCCTTGTGCTCACTGCACCCGTTCCCCGCAGGGCACTGGTGGCACTGGTGGCACTGGTGTCCTTGTGCTCACTGCACCCATTCCCTGCAGGGCACTGGTGGCACTGGTGTCCTTGCGCTCACTGCACCCGTTCCCCGCAGGGCACTGGTGGCACTGATGTCCTTGCGCTCACTGCACCCGTTCCCCGCAGGGCACTGGTGGCACTGGTGGCACTGGTGTCCTTGTGCTCACTGCACCCATTCCCCGCAGGGCACTGGTGGCACTGGTGTCCTTGTGCTCACTGCACCCATTCCCCGCAGGGCACTGGTGGCACTGGTGTCCTTGTGCTCACTGCACCCATTCCCCGCAGGGCACTGGTGGCACTGGTGTCCTTGTGCTCACTGCACCCATTCCCTGCAGGGCACTGGTGGCACTGGTGTCCTTGCGCTCACTGCACCCATTCCCTGCAGGGCACTGGTGGCACTGGTGTCCTTGCGCTCACTGCACCCATTTCCCGCAGGGCACTGGTGGCACTGGTGGCACTGATGTCCTTGTGCTCACTGCACCCATTCCCCTCAGGGCACTGGTGGCACTGGTGGCACTGATGTCCTTGTGCTCACTGCACCCATTCCCCTCAGGGCACTGGTGGCACTGGTGGCACTGATGTCCTTGTGCTCACTGCACCCATTCCCCGCAGGGCACTGGTGGCACTGGTGGCACTGGTGTCCTTGCGCTCACTGCACCCATTCCCCTCAGGGCACTGGTGGCACTGGTGTCCTTGTGCTCACTGCACCCATTCCCTGCAGGGCACTGGTGGCACTGGTGTCCTTGTGCTCACTGCACCCATTCCCTGCAGGGCACTGGTGGCACTGGTGTCCTTGCGCTCACTGCACCCGTTCCCCGCAGGGCACTGGTGGCACTGGTGGCACTGGTGTCCTTGTGCTCACTGTACCCATTCCCTGCAGGGCACGGGTGGCAGTGGTGGCACTGGTGTCCTTGTGCTCACTGCACCCGTTCCCCGCAGGGCACTGGTGGCACTGGTGGCACTGGTGTCCTTGTGCTCACTGCACCCATTCCCCGCAGGGCACTGGTGGCACTGGTGTCCTTGCGCTCACTGCACCCGTTCCCCGCAGGGCACTGGTGGCACTGATGTCCTTGCGCTCACTGCACCCGTTCCCCGCAGGGCACGGGTGGCAGTGGTGGCACTGGTGTCCTTGTGCTCACTGCACCCATTCCCCGCAGGGCACTGGTGGCACTGGTGTCCTTGTGCTCACTGCACCCATTCCCCGCAGGGCACTGGTGGCACTGGTGTCCTTGCGCTCACTGCACCCATTCCCTGCAGGGCACTGGTGGCACTGGTGTCCTTGTGCTCACTGCACCCATTTCCCGCAGGGCACTGGTGGCACTGGTGGCACTGGTGTCCTTGCGCTCACTGCACCCATTCCCTGCAGGGCACTGGTGGCACTGGTGGCACTGATGTCCTTGTGCTCACTGCACCCATTCCCCTCAGGGCACTGGTGGCACTGATGTCCTTGTGCTCACTGCACCCATTCCCCTCAGGGCACTGGTGGCACTGGTGGCACTGATGTCCTTGTGCTCACTGCACCCATTCCCCGCAGGGCACTGGTGGCACTGGTGGCACTGGTGTCCTTGCGCTCACTGCACCCATTCCCCTCAGGGCACTGGTGGCACTGGTGTCCTTGTGCTCACTGCACCCATTCCCTGCAGGGCACTGGTGGCACTGGTGTCCTTGTGCTCACTGCACCCATTCCCTGCAGGGCACTGGTGGCACTGGTGTCCTTGCGCTCACTGCACCCGTTCCCCGCAGGGCACTGGTGGCACTGGTGTCCTTGCGCTCACTGCACCCATTCCCCGCAGGGTGCTGCTGGCGCTGGTGTCCTTGCGCTCACTGCACCCATTCCCCGCAGGGTGCTGCTGGCGCTGGTGCTGGTTTTGGCCACCCCGGCCGTGACGCTGCTCTTGGGCATCTTCCTGGAGCGGGAGCTGCTGGAGGCGCCGGCGGCGCTGGGCGAGGGCTGGCAGCGCTTCCTGGGCGCGCTGGGGCAGGGGCTGCTGCTGCACCACCTGCACGGGGCCTTCCTCTGCCCCCTGCTCGCCCTCGGCACCTACCCCTGCTGGCTGCTGCTCTGGAACGTGCTCTTCTGGGACTGACCCACAGGGACCCATGGAGGGACCCACGGAGGGACCCACACATGGACCCTGCCCCAGCCCGTACCCCTGCTGGCTGCTGCTCTGGAACGTGCTCTTCTGGGACTGACCCACAGGGACCCATGGAGGGACCCACACATGGACCCTGCCCCAGCCCGTACCCCTGCTGGCTGCTGCTCTGGAACGTGCTCTTCTGGGACTGACCCATAGGGACCCATGGAGGGACCCACACATGGACCCTGCCCCAGCCCATACCCCTGCTGGCTGCTGCTCTGGAACGTGCTCTTCTGGGACTGACCCACAGGGACCCATGGAGGGACCCACAGATGGACCCACAGATGGGCCCACAGCTCAGCAATGTGTGCTTCTTGAAGGGACACCCCTGGACCTGGGGTGAGCCCCATGGTCAGACCCACGGAAGGACCCATGGATGCGCTCTCTGGTGAACCTACATCCAGACCCATGGATGGGGCCAGAGCCAGCCCCACAGCCGGACCCTGTGGCCGTGGGGCAGGGGACAGGGACACCAGCCCCAGCCGAGCCCTGGGGGTGGCCGCAATGGGGGCGATACCAGCGGGCCCCCTCCCCAGGAGGCTGCAGCCCCCAGGGTGCACATAGGGCTGGGGGTGTCTGTGCTGGGGGAGCCTGGTCTCTATTGCCTGGTCCTGGTGGCCCCGGAGGGGGCCTCCCTGTGCGGGGCTCTCTGTCCTTGGGGTCTCTGTACCGGGGTCTGGTCTGTCCTGGGGGGTCTCTGTACAGGGGGGTCACTGTCGCGGGGTCTCTGGCGGTGTCTGTCCCGGCACAATAAAGCCAGGGCTGGGAGCGGGGCTGTTGCATGTGACAGGGATGGGGGGGCACCTCCCAGCCCCCGCCGTGGCTCAGGAACCACCAGAGCGTGTTGGGGTTCCGGGGATGCTCCGGTTCCCATCCTCGTCCCCTGGGGCGGCTCCGGTGGCGGCTCTGGGACCCGAGGAGGGGCCTGGGGACAATCCCCCTGCCCTGCAGTAGCCCAGGGGGAGCTCGGACCCACGCGGCCGCTCGCTCGCTGCCCCCTTTGTCCCCCCCCGGCTCCCGGAGGGATGGGGAGGATGGAGAGGACGCAAACCCCGGTGGTTGGGGTGAGAGCAGCCCCGAGGCTGAGGCATGGCCCAAACCACTGCTGCTGCCAGCAGCAGCCATGACGAGGACTTAACAAGGGAAGAGCACAGCCACTCGGCACCCGCTGACACATACCCGGCCCGACCCGGCAGCGCTCTGCCTTGGCCCAGGGGTCTGGGCTGCTTCCTGGCGCCTTCCCGTGCCCCCCCTCACCGCAGAGCATGCGACCGAGAGGTCCCTGCTCAGGGCCAGTGCTGCTGAGCAACAGCTGAACCCAGCGGAGTTCCCAGCGCTGTTCCCAGGGGAGTTCCCAACGCTGTTCCCAGCAGTGTTCCAAGCGGAGTTCCCAGTGCTGTTCCCAGGGGAGTTCCCATCAGAGTTCCCAGCAGTGTTCCCAAGCGGAGTTCCCAACACTGTTCCCAACACTGTTCCCAGTGCTGTTCCCAGGCTGAAGCCAAAGCACAGCGCTGCTCCCGCTGCTGGGAAGGAGAAAAGTGACTGCTCCCGCTGAGCCCGGGACTGCCCCCGTCATGCTCCCAGGGGACACTGTGCGCTATGGACGTGGGATGTGTTGGGTGCTCCCAGGGGACGCTGTGCGCTATGGACGTGGGATGTGTTGGGTGCTCCCAGGGGACGCTGTGCGCTATGGACGTGGGATGTGTTGGGTGCTCCCAGGGGACACTGTGCGCTATGGACGTGGGATGTGTTGGGTGCTGCCGGGGGACGCTGTGCGCTATGGACGTGGGATGTGTTGGGTGCTCCCGGGGGACGCTGTGCGCTATGGACGTGGGATGTGTTGGGTGCTGCCGGGGGACGCTGTGCGCTATGGACGTGGGATGTGTTGGGTGCTCCCAGGGGACACTGTGCGCTATGGACGTGGGATGTGTTGGGAGCTCCCAGGGGACGCTGTGCGCTATGGACGTGGGATGTGTTGGGTGCTGCCGGGGGACACTGTGCGCTATGGACGTGGGATGTGTTGGGTGCTGCCGGGGGACACTGTGCGCTATGGACGTGGGATGTGTTGGGTGCTGCCGGGGGACACTGTGCGCTATGGATGTGGGATGTGTTGGGTGCTGCCGGGGGACGCTGTGCGCTATGGACGTGGGATGTGTTGGGTGCTCCAAGGGGATGCTGTGCGCTATGGACGTGGGATGTGTTGGGTGCTGCCGGGGGACACTGTGCGCTATGGACGTGGGATGTGTTGGGTGCTGCCGGGGGACGCTGTGCGCTATGGACGTGGGATGTGTTGGGTGCTCCAAGGGGACGCTGTGCGCTATGGACGTGGGATGTGTTGGGTGCTCCAAGGGGACACTGTGCGCTATGGACGTGGGATGTGTTGGGTGCTCCCAGGGGACGCTGTGCGCTATGGACGTGGGATGTGTTGGGTGCTCCCAGGGGACACTGTGCGCTATGGACGTGGGATGTGTTGGGTGCTGCCGGGGGACGCTGTGCGCTATGGACGTGGGATGTGTTGGGTGCTGCCGGGGGACGCTGTGCGCTATGGACGTGGGATGTGTTGGGTGCTCCCAGGGGACGCTGTGCACTATGGACGTGGGATGTGTTGGGTGCTCCAAGGGGACGCTGTGCGCTATGGACGTGGGATGTGTTGGGTGCTCCCAGGGGACGCTGTGCACTATGGACGTGGGATGTGTTGGGTGCTGCCGGGGGACGCTGTGCGCTATGGACGTGGGATGTGTTGGGTGCTGCCGGGGGACGCTGTGCGCTATGGACGTGGGATGTGTTGGGTGCTGCCGGGGGACGCTGTGCGCTATGGACGTGGGATGTGTTGGGTGCTCCCAGGGGACGCTGTGCGCTATGGACGTGGGATGTGTTGGGTGCTCCAAGGGGACGCTGTGCGCTATGGACGTGGGATGTGTTGGGTGCTCCCAGGGGACGCTGTGCGCTATGGACGTGGGATGTGTTGGGTGCTCCAAGGGGACGCTGTGCGCTATGGACGTGGGATGTGTTGGGTGCCCCCGGTTCCTGCCCAGGCGCGGTTCTGAGCCCTGAGGCTGCTCCCACCATTCCCTTCACACCATTCCCCCTTCTTCAGCTTTGGCACTGGGAGGAACCTCCATGGCCTGAGAGAAGAATCCTGTGGCCCGGTGCAGCTCCTCACCCCTATAGAGCCCCTATAGGCAGCCTCTATCCATAGAGCCCCATAGGCAGCCTCTATCCATAGAGCCCCATAGACAGCCTCTATCCATAGAGCCCATAGGCAGCCTCTATCCATAGAGCCCCATAGGCAGCCTCTATCCATAGACCCCATAGGCAGCCTCTATCCCCTATAGAGCCCCATAGGCAGCCTCTATCCATAGAGCCCCATAGGCAGCCTCTAACCATAGACCCCATAGGCAGCCTCTATCCATAGAGCCCATAGGCAGCCTCTATACCCTATAGAGCCCCATAGGCAGCCTCTATCCATAGAGCCCCATAGGCAGCCTCTATCCGTAGAGCCCCATAGGCAGCCTCTATCCCCTATAGAGCCCCATAGGCAGCCTCTATCCAAAGAGCCCCATAGGCAGCCTCTATCCATAGACCCCATAGGCAGCCTCTAACCATAGACCCCATAGGCAGCCTCTATCCATAGAGCCCATAGGCAGCCTCTATCCATAGACCCCCATAGGCAGCCTCTATCCATAGAGCCCATAGGCAGCCTCTATCCCCTATAGAGCCCCATAGGCAGCCTCTAACCATACAGCCCCATAGGCAGCCTCTATCCATAGAGCCCATAGGCAGCCTCTATCCATAGAGCCCCATAGGCAGCCTCTATCCATAGAGCCCATAGGCAGCCTCTATCCCCTATAGAGCCCCATAGGCAGCCTCTAACCATACAGCCCCATAGGCAGCCTCTATCCGTAGAGCTCCATAGGCAGCCTCTATCCATAGACCCCATAGGCAGCCTCTATCCCCTATAGAGCCCCATAGGCAGTCTCTATTCATAGACCCCATAGGCAGCCTCTATCCCCTATAGAGCCCCATAGGCAGCCTCTATCCATAGAGCCCCATAGGCAGCCTCTATCCCCTATAGAGCCCCATAGGCAGCCTCTATCCATAGAGCCCCATAGGCAGCCTCTATCCATAGAGCCCATAGGCAGCCTCTATCCCCTATAGAGCCCCATACGCAGCCTCTATCCCCTATAGAGCCCCATACGCAGCCTCTATCCATAGAGCCCCATAGGTAGCCTCTATCCATAGACCCCATACGCAGCCTCTATCCATAGAGCCCCATAGGCAGCCTCTATCCATAGACCCCATAGGCAGCCTCTATCCATAGAGCCCCATAGGCAGCCTCTATCCATAGAGCCCATACGCAGCCTCTATCCATAGACCCCATACGCAGCCTCTATCCATAGACCCCATACGCAGCCTCTATCCATAGAGCCCCATACGCAGCCTCTATCCATAGAGCCCCATACGCAGCCTCTATCCATAGAGCCCCATAGGCAGCCTCTATCCATAGAGCCCCATAGGCAGCCTCTATCCATAGAGCCCATAGGCAGCCTCTATCCATAGAGCCCATAGGCAGCCTCTATCCATAGAGCCCCATAGGCAGCCTCTATCCATAGAGCCCCATAGGCAGTCTCTATCCATAGACCCCATACGCAGCCTCTATCCATAGAGCCCCATAGGCAGCCTCTATCCATAGAGCCCATAGGCAGCCTCTATCCATAGAGCCCCATAGGCAGCCTCTATCCATAGAGCCCCATAGGCAGCCTCTATCCATAGAGCCCATAGGCAGCCTCTATCCATAGAGCCCCATAGGCAGCCTCTATCCATAGAGCCCATACGCAGCCTCTATCCATAGAGCCCCATAGGCAGCCTCTATCCATAGAGCCCCATAGGCAGCCTCTATCCATAGAGCCCATAGGCAGCCTCTATCCATAGACCCCATAGGCAGCCTCTAACCATAGACCCCATACGCAGTCTCTATCCATAGAGCCCCATAGGCAGCCTTTATCCATAGAGCCCCATAGGCAGCCTCTATCCATAGAGCCCATAGGCAGCCTCTATCCCCTATAGAGCCCCATAGGCAGCCTCTATCCATAGAGCCCCATACGCAGCCTCTATCCATAGAGCCCCATAGGCAGCCTCTATCCATAGAGCCCATAGGCAGCCTCTATCCCCTATAGAGCCCCATAGGCAGCCTCTATCCATAGAGCCCATAGGCAGCCTCTATCCATAGAGCCCCATAGGCAGCCTCTATCCATAGAGCCCATAGGCAGCCTCTATCCATAGAGCCCCATAGGCAGCCTCTATCCATAGAGCCCCATAGGCAGCCTCTATCCATAGACTTCATAGGCAGCCTCTATCCATAGACCCCATACGCAGCCTCTAACCATAGACCCCATACGCAGTCTCTATCCATAGAGCCCCATAGGCAGCCTCTATCCATAGACCCCATAGGCAGCCTCTATCCATAGAGCCCATAGGCAGCCTCTATCCATAGAGCCCATAGGCAGCCTCTATCCATAGATCCCCATAGGCAGCCTCTATCCATAGAGCCCATAGGCAGCCTCTATCCATAGATCCCCATAGGCAGCCTCTATCCATAGACCCCATAGGCAGCCTCTATCCATAGACCCTGTCATGGGTTCAGCAGCAGCAGTCATTTTTCTCCTTCTTGGTAGCTGGTGCAGCGCTGTGTTTTTGATTTTGGGCCTGGGAGCAGCGCTGATAACACCAGTGTTTCGGTTACTGCTTAGTGATGTTTTGGTCTGGCCAAGGACTTTCTGAGTTTCATGCTCTGCCAGGGAGGAGGGGAGCCGGGAGGAAGCAGAGACAGGACACCTGACCCAAACTGACCAAAGAGGTTATTCCATACCACAGCACGTTATGCCCAGGATGGAGGACGGAGAGGAGAGACCCAGAAGGGTGGGGGGTGCACTGCGTGGTCGGGCTTGGTATTAGGTGGTGAGAATTGTATTCTTTCCTTGTATTTGCCTTGTCATTATTATTATTGGTGGTAGCAGCAGTGATTTGTGTTATACTTTAGTTACTAAACTGTTCTTATCTCAACCTGTGGGAGTTGCATTCTTTTCGATTCTCCTTCCCATCCCTCCGGGAGTGGGGGGCAAGATATAGGGGGGAGTGAGTGAGCAAAACTGCATGAGTTATAGAGGCTTAAACCACGACAGACCCCCATAGGCAGCCTCTATCCATAGAGCCCATAGGCAGCCTCTATCCATAGAGCCCCATAGGCAGCCTCTATCCATAGACCCCATAGGCAGCCTCTATCCATAGAGCCCATAGGCAGCCTCTATCCATAGAGCCCCATAGGCAGCCTCTATCCATAGAGCCCCATAGGCAGCCTCTATCCATAGAGCCCCATAGGCAGCCTCTATCCATAGACCCCATAGGCAGCCTCTATCCATAGAGCCCCATAGGCAGCCTCTATCCATAGAGCCCATAGGCAGTCTCTATCCCCTATAGAGCCCCATAGGCAGCCTCTATCCATAGAGCCCATAGGCAGCCTCTATCCCCTATAGAGCCCCACATGCAGGCAGGGGCGGGCCGTGTGACGCAGTTCCGCCGCCGCTGACGCCACGTCCTGCGGCGCTCCGCGTCCCCTCGACCTCGGGCGATGGCGGCGGTTCGGGGCCTTTGGCTGCGGGGGGGCCCCGCGGGGGCGCTTCGGGGGCGGCTGCTGCGGAGCGGGGGGGGCCCCTGCGGCGGGGGCGGCTCTGCGGTGAGACCCGCGCGGACCGCGGGACGGCCCCTGCGCCCCTCCGCCCCCCGCGGCTCCGTGCGGTCCCCCCCGGTCCCGTCCCCCCCCTCCCCGCCCGGCCCCGTGCTCCCGGTGCCCGCTCGGCCCCCCCCCCCCCCCCCCCCCCATCCCGGTGCGGTGTCAGCGGCTGCTCCCCCATCGCTGCCCCGTGGCCCCCGGATCCCCTCGGTGTCCCCCCCGTCCCTGCCCGCTCCCTCCCCCATGTCCCCGGTGCCCCCCGTCCCTGCCCGGTGCCCCCCATCCCTGCCCGGTGTCCCCGTTGTCTCCAGTGTCTCCCCCCCATGTCCCCGGTGCCCCCCGTCCCTGCCCGCTCCCCCCCCATGTCCCCGGTGCCCCCCGTCCCTGCCCGCTCCCCCCCCGCCGTGTCCCCGGTGCCCCCCGTCCCCCCCGCCCTCCCCAGTGTCCCCCACTCCCAGTCCATGTCCTTGGTGCATCCGTCCCCCCCGCCCTCCCCAGTGCCCCCCTCCCGCTCGGTGCCGCGGTGCCCCCACCCCCTCTCCCCGTTCTCCTCCGCCATCCCCTAACGCCGTTCCCCCCCCCAGGCCCCCGCGTCCTCCTCCTCCTCCTCGTGCCCCCCTCCCCGCTCGCGCTGGGGGGGCCGCGCGGCGCTGGCGGCTCTGGGGGCGCTGGCAGCGGGGGGGGGCACCGTGGCGCTGGGCTCGGCGCTGGCAGCGGGGGAGCTGGAGCTGCACCCCCCCCCCTTCCCCTGGAGCCACAGCGGAGCCCTTTCCGCGCTCGACCACTCCAGGTACCGGCACCGGGACGGGGGGGGGGGCACGGGGGGCACCGGGGGCGCGCGGGGTCCTGAGGCGCGTCCGTGGCCGCAGCCTGCGGCGCGGGTTCCAGGTGTACCGCCAGGTGTGCTCCGCCTGCCACAGCCTCGAGTACGTCGCCTTCCGCAACCTCATCGGCGTCTCACACACCGAGGCCGAGGCCAAGGCGCTGGCGGAGGAGGTGAGGCCCCCCCGGGGCAGCGGCAGCCGCGGCTCTGAGCGCACCGCCAGGCGGAAGGCGCTGCCCCCGGCTCGGCCCCCTGAGGCACTGTGCCAGGATCAGCCCCCTGAGACCCCGGTGCCAGGATCAGCCCCTTGAGACCCCGGTGCCAGGATCAGCCCCTTGAGACCCCGGTGCCAGGATCAGCCCCCAGCTCTGCCCCCTGAGACCCCAGTGCCAGGATCAGCCCCCAGCTCTGCCCCCTGAGACCCCGGTGCCAGGATCAGCCCCTTGAGACCCCGGTGCCAGGATCAGCCCCTTGAGACCCCGGTGCCAGGATCAGCCCCTTGAGACCCCGGTGCCAGGATCAGCCCCTTGAGACCCCGGTGCCAGGATCAGCCCCTTGAGACCTCGGTGCCAGGATCAGCCCCCTGAGACCCCGGTGCCAGGATCAGCCCCTTGAGACCCCGGTGCCAGGCACTGCCCCCCGAGACCCCGGTGCCAGGATCAGCCCCCTGAGACCCCGGTGCCAGGCGCTGCCCCCCGAGACCCCGGTGCCAGGATCAGCCCCCAGCTCTGCCCCCGAGACCCCGGTGCCAGGCGCTGCCCCCAGCTCAGGGCTCTGCCCCCAGCTCAGGGCTCTGCTCTCTGGCTCTGCCCCCCTCCCTCCTCCCTGGCTCAGGGCTCTTCAGCTCTGTCCCACACGTCCCAGCCTATGGCCGTGCCTCCCCCCGGGCCCCTGGCTGCAGCTGCCCGTACCGCCGGGAGGGCTCTGCGCTCCCGCCCCGTCGCTCAGCCCCCGCGTGCCGCGCCGCAGGTGCAGATCCTGGACGGTCCGGATGAGAACGGGGAAATGTTCCTGCGGCCCGGGAAGATCTCGGACTATTTCCCGAAGCCGTATCCCAACGCCGAGGCCGCGCGGGCCGCCAACAACGGGGCGCTGCCCCCCGACCTCAGCTACATCGTCAACGCCCGGTGAGCCCCGCGGGCACCGCCTGCGCCCCGGGAGAGCCCCATTGCGGCCCCTGCAGCCGTTACAGCCCGGGACCCCCCTGCGCCCCGGGAGAGCCCCATTGCGGCCCCTGCAGCCGTTACAGCCCGGGACCCCCCTGCGCCCCAGGAGAGCCCCATTGCGGCCCCTGCAGCCGTTACAGCCCAGGACCCCCCTGCGCCCCAGGAGAGCCCCATTGCGGCCCCTGCAGCCGTTACAGCCCGGGACCCCCCTGCGCCCCAGGAGAGCCCCATTGCGGCCCCTGCAGCCGTTACAGCCCGGGACCCCCCTGCGCCCCAGGAGAGCCCCATTGCAGCCCCTGCAGCCGTTACAGCCCGGGACCCCCCTGCGCCCCAGGAGAGCCCCATTGCGGCCCCTGCAGCCGTTACAGCCCAGGACCCCCCTGCGCCCCAGGAGAGCCCCATTGCGGCCCCTGCAGCCGTTACAGCCCGGGACCCCCCTGCGCCCCAGGAGAGCCCCATTGCGGCCCCTGCAGCCGTTACAGCCCGGGACCCCCCTGCGCCCCAGGAGAGCCCCATTGCAGCCCCTGCAGCCGTTACAGCCCGGGCATGCCCCTGCGGCCGTCACAGCCCACTTAAACCCATTACAGACCAGTTAAAGGCGTCACAGCCCACTTAAACCCGTTACAGCCCAGTTAAAGGCATTACAGCCCAGTTAAAGCCGTTACGGCCCAGTTAAAGGCGTTACAGCCCAGTTAAACCCATTACAGCCCAGTTAAAGGCGTTAACAGCCCAGTTAAAGGCGTTACAGCCCAGTTAAAGGCGTTACAGCCCACTTAAACCCGTTACGGCCCAGTTAAAGCCATTGCAGCTCAGTTAAAGCCATTGCAGCCCAGTTAAAGCCATTAAGGCTCAGTTAAAGCCATTGCAGCCCAGTTAAAGCCGTTGCAGCCCAGTTAAAGCCGTTACGGCCCAGTTAAAGGCGTTACAGCCCAGTTAAAGGCGTTACGGCCCAGTTAAAGGCATCACAGCCCACTTAAACCCGTTACAGCCCAGTTAAAGGCGTTACGGCCCAGTTAAAGGCGTTACAGCCCAGTTAAACCCATTACAGCCCAGTTAAAGCCGTTGCAGCCCAGTTAAAGCCGTTACAGCCCAGTTAAAGCCGTTACAGCCCAGTTAAAGGCGTTACGGCCCAGTTAAAGCCATTAAGGCTCAGTTAAAGCCATTACAGCCCAGTTAAAGGCGTTACAGCCCAGTTAAAGGCGTTACGGCCCAGTTAAAGCCGTTACAGCCCAGTTAAACCCATTACAGCCCAGTTAAACCCATTACAGCCCAGTTAAAGCCGTTACAGCCCAGTTAAACCCATTACAGCCCAGTTAAAGGTGTTACAGCCCAGTTAAAGGCGTTACAGCCCAGTTAAAGCCGTTACAGCCCAGTTAAAGGCGTTACAGCCCAGTTAAAGGCGTTACGGCCCAGTTGAAGGCGTTACGGCCCAGTTAAAGCCATTAAGGCTCAGTTAAAGCCATTGCAGCCCAGTTAAAGCCATTGCAGCCCAGTTAAAGCCATTGCAGCCCAGTTAAAGCCGTTGCAGCCCAGTTAAACCCATTACAGCCCAGTTAAAGCCGTTACGGCCCAGTTAAACCCTGGTAGGCCCCGGTAAGCCCCGGCCACACTCCATCAAACCCCGTCGCAGCCCAAACACTGTTGACCGCTGCCTGGAACCCATCAGACCCCGGTGGGACTCTGTCAGGAGCCCACTTAAACCCTGCAGAGCCCATTCAACCCCAGTTACAGCCCTGAATCCCAGTTACATCCCATTAAACCCACTCCGACTCTGGTTCAACCTGTCAGAGCCTGCTTAAACCGCATCGAAGCCGGGTTAAACCCGTTTACGTCCTGGTTAAACCCCATCAAACCCCAGTTAAAGCCCAGTTAAAGCCCAGTTAAACCCCACCAAACCCCAGTTAAAGCCCAGTTAAAGCGCAGTTAAAGCGCAGTTAAACCCCCCCAAACCCCAGTTAAACCCCATCAAACCCCAGTTAAAGCCCAGTCAAACCCTGCCCAACCCCACCAAACCCAAGTTAAAGCCCAGTTAAAGCCCAGTTAAACCCCAGTTAACCCCACTAAACCCCAGTTAATGCCCAGTCAAACCCAGCCCAACCCCAGTTAAACCCCAGTTAAAGCCCAGGTAAAGCCCAGTCAAACCCTGCCCAACCCCACCAAACCCCAGTTAAACCCCAGTTAAAGCCCAGTTAACCCCACCAAACCCCAGTTCAAGCCCAGTCAAATCCAGCCCAACCCCACCACAGCCTGGTTAAGCGGGGTTGGATCTGGGGGATCCCCATGGCCCCGCTGGGGCCCCGGTCCCCCGCTGCTGCCCGGTGCTGATGTGTCCCCCCCCACAGGCACGGGGGCGAGGATTACGTGTTCTCGCTGCTGACGGGGTACTGCGACCCCCCCGCGGGGGTGACGGTGCGCGAGGGGCTGCACTACAACCCCTACTTCCCGGGGCAGGCCATCGGCATGGCCCCCCCCATCTACAACGAGATCCTCGAGTACGACGATGGTGAGAGGGGAACGGGGGGGGGGGGCTCAGGGCTGGGTCCTGCCCTGGGGAGGGCGCTCATGGAATGGGAGCCGGGGGTGCCGGGGATGGAGCTGAGCACGAGCCGGTGCCCATGGCCGCATCCTGGCTGCACAGCACCGGGGCGGCAGCAGGGCCAGGCAGGGACTGTGCCCCTGCACCGGGCGCTGGTGAGGCCGTACCTCGGATCCTGGGCTCAGCTCTGCGCCCATCACTGCAGGAGAGACATTGAGCGGGGCCGGAGGGGGCAATGGAGCCGGGGCAGGGCCTGGAGCACAGTGTGATGGGGAAGGGCTGAGGGACCGGGGGGGTTCAGATGGAGAAGGGAAGGCTCAGGGGGGACCTGATCGCTGCCTACAGCTGCCTGAGAGGAGGATGGAGCCAGGAGGGGCTGCGCTCTGCTCCAAGGAACAAGGGATGGGACAGGAGGAACGGCCTCGAGCTGCACCAGGGCAGGGTTCAATGGAGCTGAGGGGCAGTTGAGCCATGAGAAGGGGGGGGCCAAGGGCCGGGAGCAGGGGAGGGGTTGGGTCCTTGCCCCTGGAGGTGCCTACAGGACGTGTGGATGTGGTGCTTGGGGACGTGGCTCAGAGGTGGCCTTGGCACTGCTGGCAATGGGTGGACTTGTTCGCAAGCCTCTTGCGCCCTGCTTGACTCCACAATTCCAAGAGGGCTCAGGGCTGTGCTGCACCCATGGCTGCTGCTGCTGCTGCCCAGGGTGCTTACCCCCCATTAACCCCCCCGGCCCAAGGCACCCCGGCCACCATGTCACAGATTGCCAAGGACATCTGCACCTTCCTGCGGTGGGCAGCGGAGCCGGAGCACGACCACCGCAAGCGGATGGGCCTGAAGGTGGGTCCTGGGGCTTGGGGGGCTGAGGGGCGCCCCATGTGCCCAGAGCCGTGGGGCTGAGCTCAAGTACTTCCTCCCCCTGTAGATGCTGATGATCTCTGGGCTCCTCATCTCCCTCCTTTACTACTTGAAGCGCCACAAGTGGTCAGTGCTGAAGAGCAGGAAGATAGTTTATCGGCCCCCCAAGTAGGGGGATGTGGGGCGCCCCCACCACCCGCGGCTCCCCCGTCACCCCCGGGTGCTGCAATAAAGCCTGGGTTGATCGAGGCTCAGCGGGTGCCAACTGTGCCGCGGCCGCCGTCGCTCTGGGCACGGGGAGGGGGTTCCGATGGCTCCGTTGGACGCACCGTGTGCCGGCGCCGCACGGGGCCCCGCGGCACCACCGTGTCCGTGTCCATCCTCTCCTTTGGCCGTGGCCCCCGGTGTCCCATGGCCGTGGCAGCGGCCCCCGGCCGCCCCATGGCGCGAAGCGATGCCAGCAGCGGCTCAGTGGCAGTTCTGGCACTGGGGGTGGCACTTCTGCCCATTGACATTGCAGCGGCACCCGCCGCTGGTGTCACCGGGGCCCTGCGTGGGGACGCACACACGGTCATGGGGGGAGCCCACCGCGGCCGCGGGGCTCTGGGCTGCGGGGCCTCACTCACCGCCGGGCCCCAGCGCGGCCCCTTGGTGACCCAGCAGATCTCGGTCTGGCACACGGCGCAGCGGATCCAGTCGCACCCGTCCTTCTTCTGCACCACGATGAGGCAGGTGGGGCAGTGCATGGCATCCCCCCGCTGCACCAGCGTCTGCGGGGGCACCGCGGGGCCGTGGGCGCGAGCCGGGACCCCCCCGACCGCCCCCGGCGCTGCCCCCCCGGCCCCCACCTGCAGCATGGCGCTGGTCTGCCGCGCCGCCGCGTCGTTCCGTGCCCGCAGCTCCAGGTCGTCCTGGTACTGGCGGCAGTTCCGGCCCTCGTGGATGGCCTGGGGGGGGGGGGCAGAGCAGTGATGGGGAGCGCCCATGGGGCTGTGCTGGGGGGGGCTGGGAGGGGGTTTGGTGGTGCTTTGGATGTGGTTTGCTGGTTCTTTTGTGGTGCTTTGGAGATGGTTTCGTTTGAGGGTGCTTTGGTTTGAGGATGGTTTGGTTTGGAGATGGTTTGGTTTGAGGGTGGTTTGGTTTGAGGGTGGTTTGGAGATGGTTTGGTTTGAGTGTGGTTTGGTTTGGAGATGGTTTGGTTTGAGGATGGTTTGGTTTGAGGGTGATTTGGAGATAGTTTGGTTTGAGGGTGGTTTGGTTTGAGGGTGGTTTGGTTTGAGGATGGTTTGGTTTGAGGGTGATTTGGAGATGGTTTGGTTTGAGGGTGGTTTGTTTTGAGGATGGTTTGGTTTGAGGGTGATTTGGAGATGGTTTGGTTTGAGGGTGGTTTGGTTTGAGGGTGGTTTGGAGATGGTTTGGTTTGAGGGTGGTTTGGTTTGAGGATGGTTTGGTTTGAGGGTGTTTTGGAGATGGTTTGGTTTGAGAGTGGTTTGGTTTGAGGGTGGTTTGGAGATGGTTTGGTTTGAGGGTGGTTTGGTTTGAGGGTGGTTTGGAGATGGTTTGGTTTGAGAGTGGTTTGGTTTGAGGGTGGTTTGGAGATGGTTTGGTTTGAGGATGGTTTGGAGATGCTTTGGTTTGAGCGTGGTTTGGTTTGGAGATGGTTTGGTTTGAGGGTGGTTTGGAGATGGTTTGGTTTGAGGGTGGTTTGGTTTGAGGGTGGTTTGGAGATGGTTTGGTTTGAGGATGGTTTGGAGATGCTTTGGTTTGAGGGTGGTTTGGTTTGGAGATGGTTTGGTTTGAGGGTGGTTTGAGGGTGGTTTGGTTTGAGGGTGGTTTGGTTTGAGGATGGTTTGGTTTGAGGGTGGTTTGGTTTGAGGGTGGTTTGGTTTGAGGATGCTTTGGTTTGAGGATGGTTTGGAGATGGTTTGGTTTGAGGATGGTTTGGTTTGAGGGTGGTTTGGAGATGGTTTGGTTTGAGGGTGGTTTGGTTTGAGGATGGTTTGGTTTGAGGGTGGTTTGCTGGTGGACTGGCAGCAGTTTGGAGGCGGTTTGGTGCAGATATGGTACCGATTTGGTGCACATTTGGTGCCGGTTTGGTGCCGGTTTGGATGGGGTTTGCTGCGGGTGGGCAGGAGGTGGGCAGGGCTGTTCTGGAGGTGGTAGCTGAGGCCTGACCTTGCAGAGGAGGCAGTTGAGGGCCTGGCACACGGGGCACCGGAACTCATTGACCGAGTCCTCGTAGATGCACCACCCGCGGCAGTCGGGCGTCCGGCAGTGGAAGCTGTTGTGGCTGCGGCGCTCGGCCAGCACCAGGCTCCGCTCCAGGAAGCGCCGGTACTCATCGGGGGACACGAGCTGGGGGGGGGGGGTGAGAGGTGGCACCCCCGGCGGTGGCACCGGGGCCGCGCCGGGGGCAGCGCCGCACTCACCGCGCGGATCTCGCGCTCCTGCAGGTGGCTGCTGCAGGCGTAGGAGTCGTCGCGGTAGGGACAGGCGACGGAGGGCTCCTCGCTGAACGTGATCACCTGGCGCAGGCACTCCCTGCCCGGCCGCGCCGGGGCACGGCTGCGGGTCAGGGGGGCGCCACCGCGGGGGAGGCCCAGGGGTGGTACCCACAGGGGCCGGAGGTGGCTTGGGGATGGGCGCCGTAATGGGGGGGGCTTGGGGATGGGTGCCGTGATGGGGGGGGCTTGGGGATGGGTGCTGTGATGGGGGGGGCTTGGGGATGGGTGCCGTGATGGGGGGGGCTTGGGGATGGGCACCGTGATGGGGGGGGTTTGGGGATGGGTGCTGTGATGGGAGGGGTTTGGGGATGGGCACCGTGATGGGGGGGGCTTGGGGATGGGTGCTGTGATGGGGGGGGTTTGGGGATGGGTGCTGTGATGGGAGGGGTTTGGGGATGGGCACCGTGATGGGGGGGGCTTGGGGATGGGTGCTGTGATGGGGGGGGTTTGGGGATGGGTGCTGTGATGGGGGGGGCTTGGGGATGGGCGCTGTGATGGGGGGGGCTTGGGGATGGGCACCGTAATGGAGATGCCTTGGGGATGGGTGCCGTGATGGGGGGGGCTTGGGGATGGGTGCTGTGATGGGGGGGGTTTGGGGATGGGTGCCGTGATGGGGGGGGTTTGGGGATGGGCACCGTAATGGAGATGCCTTGGGGATGGGCGCCGTGATGGGGGGGACTTGGGGATGGGTGCCGTGATGGGGGGGGCTTGGGGATGGGTGCTGAGATGGGGGGGGCTTGGGGATGGGTGCTGAGATGGGGGGGGGCTTGGGGATGGGTGCTGTGATGGGGAGGGCTTGGGGATGGGTGCTGTGATGGGGGGGGCTTGGGGATGGGTGCTGAGATGGGGGGGGGCTTGGGGATGGGTGCTGTGATGGGGAGGGCTTGGGGATGGGTGCTGTGATGGGGGGGCTTGGGGATGGGCGCCGTGATGGGGAGGGCTTGGGGATGGGCGCTGTGATGGGGGGGGCTTGGGGATGGGTGCTGTGATGGGGGATTTGGGGATGGTCAACATGAACGCTTTGGGGGGGTCTTAGGGTTGGTCACAGCAATGGTGAGGGGCTCAGGAATGGTCACCACGACAGTGAGGCCTTGGGCAGGGTTGCCACGAGGCTTGGGGAGCTCGGAGATGGTCACTGTGACGGCGCAGGGCTCAGGGACGGTCCCCATGAGGACTGAGGCGTCTCGGGGCCGGGCCCGGGGTCTGGGGGGGTCCCGGTGCCGCTGGGGCTCTGTGGGGGCTGTGTGGTCACCTGCAGAAGCTGTGCAGACATTCCCGCAGCAGCACCCCCTCGCCCGGGGGCACCCTCTGGAAGCAGATGAGGCACTCCAGGGCCTCCCGGTTGGGCACCAGCAGCTCCTGCTCCAGCTGCAGCAGCTGCTCCAGGTTCTGCAGCCGCTCGGCCTCCAGCGCCTGTGGGATGGCCCCGGTCAGAGCCACGGCCCCAGACGGGGCTGAAGGGCATCAAAGTGGGGCTGGGGCCCATCATGGGCAGCCCCGAGGCCCTGCTCTGGCGCGACCCCGTAAGGATGTGCCCGGCGCCTTCCTTCTGCTTCATGGAAGCATGGGATGGGTCGGGATGAAGGGACCTCAAAGCTCCTCCGGCTCCAACCCCACTGCCCCGGGCAGGGACCCCTTCCGCTGGAGCAGCTCCAAGCCCCTGGGTCCATCCTGGCCTTGGGCACTGCAGGGATGGGGCAGCCACAGCTTCTCTGGGCACCCTGTGCCAGCGCCTCAGCACCCTCCCAGGGAAGAGCTTCTGCCCAAGAGCTCATCTCGGTCTCCCCTCTGGCAGTTAAAGCCATTCCCTTCTCCCATCCCTGCATCCCTCATCCCAAGCCCCTCTCCAGGTCCCTGCAGCCCCTTCAGGCACTGGAGCTGCTCTCAGCCCCCCCTTCCCGCAGCAGAGGGGCAGGATCCCCTCCCGGAGCTGCTGCTCCCGCTCTGGGCTGCATCCAGCACACGGGGGGTGCTGGGCTGGGTCCTGGGGACCTTCTCCCCCCCAGCCTGGGTCTGTGCTGGGGCTGCCCCGAGGCAGGGCCAGGACCTTGGCCTTGGCCTGGCTGCACCTCACACTGCTCCAGGTCCCGTCTCTCCCCTGGTCCATCCCATCTCATGGACCCCTCCCAGCACCATGGGGCCACGGGCACAGGAGACAGAGCCGTGCTGGAGGGAAAAGGCTTTAATGAGGAAGGAGCTGGGAGGCACCGGTCCAAGAGCGCAGCCCAGGTCCTATCCTGCCCGAGACCCCTCAGCACTCCTGGTCCAAGCACCCCAGCGCTTCCCTGAGGCGCTGATGGAGAGCTCCGTGCATGTGAAGCTACAGCAGCGGTGGCCACGCTCATCCTCAGCCGTCCCTATCCCTGGAGCCCCAATGCGCAGGGCCGGGACTGCCGGGGCAGGGAGATGATGGGAATGGGGTGGGACAATGGGAATGGGGTCAGATGCAGCTGATGGCTCCCATCAGGCAGAAGCCGACTGGGGAGAGTCAGGAGGTGTCCAAAGCCTCCTGATGCACCAGGAGCCCCCATTCCCAGAGCCCCCCCAGCTCTCCTCCAGGGGGAAGATCCCGCATCCAGGTAGGGTCTGAGCAAGGGGGGAGCCCAGCAGCAGGGCCAGGGATGGGGATACCATGTCCCAGGATGGGACAGGCTGTGGTGGGTGCTCAGCAGAACTCAGAGGAGAGCAGGATGAAGTCCTCCCAGGACCCTGGGGCGCTGCGCGAGGCCGGACCCTCCTCTCCAGCCTCAATCCTTCCCTTCCCAGCGGGATCCCAGCACGAGACAGAAGGGGAGAGAAGAGGAGAGGAGAAGCTGTGGTCAGTGGAGAGCTGGAGATGGCAGCGAGCCCGGCAGCACGGCTGGAATCGGGAATGGGGCTCCCAGCGGAGCCCCCCCTTCCCTCGGGAACGGGGAAGCAGCCCGGATGGCGCGTGGAGCACTGTGCTCTGGTGGAAGGGGTCCCTGCCCGGGGCAGGGGCTGGAGCTGGAGGAGCTTTAAGGTCCCTTCATCCCACCCCATTCCTTGAGTCCCCGTTCTGGCGCAGGGAATGTGCTCCATGGCGACACAGGGAAACAGAGCAGGCGCCAACCTCTGCCCTGGCACCGCTCATCCCCAGGGGCCCCGGCAGCAGGCAGGGCCCAGCACCGCAGCCCAGCACCGCAGCCGGGCCCCTGCAGGGGAAAGGGGCTTCACCCCCCTGGGGAGCCACCTCCCCCCTACCCTGCTTCCTGGCGCTGCGGGACCCCCGGGCAGCTCCAGAGCCTTCCGAAGGCCGATTCGTGCTCATGCCCCGTGCCCGGGGGCGCCGTGGGCGCAGCGATGGCTCCATAGGGACCCCGCGGGGACGCCACAGCGCCGGCACCACTCACCCACTGGTGCTGGTGCTCACCCGCTGGTGCCGGCGCTCACCCACTGGTACTGGTGCTCACCTGCTGGTACTGGTGCCGGTGCCCACCCGCTGGTGCTGGTGCCGGTGCTCACCTGCTGGTACTGGTGCCGGTGCCCACCCGCTGGTGCTGGTGCTGGTGCTCACCTGCTGGTACTGGCGCATCTCCTCCTGCTCCCGCTGCAGGCGCCGCCGCTCGCGCTCGTCGGGCCGGTGCGCACTGGGGACCACGTAGTCCTCGGGCCGGGCCCCGCTGCACATCTCACAGCCGGGGCGCGTGGGCTTGTTGATGAAGGTGCACTGCGGGCACGGCCAGCCCGACTGCGGGCAGGACAGGGATACGGGATATGGGACATGGGATATGAGACATGGGATATGGGGCACAGGATATGGGATATGGGACATGGGGCACAGCCAGCCTGACTGCGGGCAGGACAGGGATACGGGATATGGGATATGGGACATGGGGCACGGCCAGCCTGACTGCGGGCAGGACAGGGATACGGGATATGGGATATGGGACATGGGATATGGGACATGGGATATGGGGCACAGGATATGGGATATGGGACATGGGGCACAGCCAGCCTGACTGCGGGCAGGACAGGGATACGGGATATGGGATATGGGACATGGGATATGGGACATGGGATATGGGGCACAGGATATGGGATATGGGACATGGGGCACAGCCAGCCTGACTGCGGGCAGGACAGGGATACGGGATATGGGATATGGGACATGGGATATGGGACACAGGATATGGGATATGGGACATGGGGCACGGCCAGCCCGACTGCGGGCAGGACAGGGATACGGGATATGGGACATGGGATATGGGACACAGGATATGGGACATGGGGCACGGCCAGCCCGACTGCGGGCAGGACAGGTATACGGGATATGGGACATGGGATATGAGACATGGGGCATGGCCAGCCCGACTGTGGGCAGGACAGGGATACGGGATATGGGACATGGGACACGGCCAGCCTGACTGCGGGCAGGACAGGGATATGGGGTATGGGACACGGGATATGGGACATGGGGCACAGCCAGCCCGACTGCGGGCAGGACAGGGATACGGGGTATGGGACATGGGATATGGGACATGGGATATGGGACATGGCCAGCCCGACTGCAGGGCAGGACAGGGATACGGGATATGGGACATGGGATATGGGGCACGGGCAGCTCGACTGCGGGGCAGGACAGGGATATGGGACATGGGATATGGGACATGGGGCACGGTCAGCCTGACTGCGGGCAGGACAGGGATACGGGGTATGGGACATGGGATATGGGGCACGGGCAGCTCGACTGCGGGGCAGGACAGGGATATGGGACATGGGATATGGGACATGGGGCACGGTCAGCCTGACTGCGAGGCAGGACAGGGATACGGGATATGGGGCACGGCCAACCTGACTGCAGGGCAGGACAGGGATATGGGATATGGGATATGGGGCACGGCCAACCCAACTGCAGGAACGGGACAGGGACATGGGATAGGGAACAGGGACATGGGACATGGCCACCCCAACTGCAGGGAGCATGGGACAGGGACATGGGATATGGAGCATGACCATTCTGAGTGCAGGGAACATGGATATGGAGATATGGCCATCCCAACTGCAGGGAACAGGGATATGGAGGTATGGCCAGCCCGCCTAGGGGACATAGCCATGGATACGGGCATGGACATGGGGTACAGCCCAGCCCGACTGGAGGGACCATGGCATATAGGGCACAGCCAGCCTGCCTGCGAGGACAGGAACAGGGACATGGACATGGCCAGCCTGGCTGCAGGGAACACAGGACATGGGATATGGGACATGGTGAGCCTGCCTGCAGGGACAGGGACATGGGACATGGTGAGCCCGGCTGCAGGGACAGGGACATGGGACATGGTGAGCCTGGCTGCAGGGAACACAGGACATGGGATATGGGACATGGTGAGCCTGCCTGCAGGGACAGGGACATGGGACATGGTGAGCCTGGCTGCAGGGACATAGGATATGGGACATGGTGAGCCCGGCTGCAGGGACATAGGATATGGGACATGGTGAGCCCGGCTGCAGGGACAGGGACACGGGACATGGCCAGCCCGGCTGCAGGGACAGGGACATGGGACATGGTGAGCCCGGCTGCAGGGACAGGGACATGGCATATGGGACATGGTGAGCCTGGCTGCAGGGACAGGGACATGGCATATGGGACATGGTGAGCCTGGCTGCAGGGACAGGGACATAGGATATGGGTCATGGTGAGCCCGGCTGCAGGGACAGGGACATGGGACATGGGACATGGTGAGCCTGGCTGCAGGGACAGGGACATAGGATATGGGTCATGGTGAGCCCGGCTGCAGGGACAGGGACATGGGATATGGGACATGGTGAGCCTGGCTGCAGGGACAGGGACATGGGATATGGGACATGGTGAGCCTGGCTGCAGGGACGGGGACATGGCATATGGGACATGGTGAGCCTGGCTGCAGGGACAGGGACATGGGATATGGGACATGGTGAGCCTGGCTGCAGGGACAGGGACATGGCATATGGGACATGGTGAGCCTGGCTGCAGGGACGGGGACATGGCATATTGGACATGCTGAGCCTGGCTGCAGGGACAGGGACATGGGACATGGTGAGCCTGGCTGCAGGGACAGGGACATGGGATATGGGTCATGGTGAGCCTGGCTGCAGGGACAGGGACATAGGATATGGGTCATGGTGAGCCCGGCTGCAGGGACAGGGACATGGGATACGGGACATGGTGAGCCTGGCTGCAGGGACATGGGACATGGGATATGGGACATGGTGAGCCCGGCTGCAGGGACAGGGACATGGGATATGGGACATGGTGAGCCTGGCTGCAGGGACATGGGACATGGGATATGGGACATGGTGAGCCTGGCTGCAGGGACAGGGACATGGGACATGGGTCATGGTGAGCCCGGCTGCAGGGACAGGGACATGGGATATGGGACATGGTGAGCCTGGCTGCAGGGACAGGGACATGGGATATGGGACATGGTGAGCCTGGCTGCAGGGACAGGGACATGGGATATGGGACATGGTGAGCCTGGCTGCAGGGACAGGGACATGGGATATGGGACATGGTGAGCCTGGCTACAGGGACATGGGACATGGGTCATGGTGAGCCTGGCTGCAGGGACAGGGACATGGGATATGGGACATGGTGAGCCCGGCTGCAGGGACAGGGACATGGGATATGGGTCATGGTGAGCCTGGCTGCAGGGACAGGGACATGGGACATGGGTCATGGTGAGCCCGGCTGCAGGGACAGGGACATGGGACATGGTGAGCCTGGCTGCAGGGACAGGGACATGGGATATGGGTCATGGTGAGCCCCGCTGCAGGGACAGGGACATAGGCATGGACAGCCCGAGACACTGGGGCAGGAAGGCATGGAGGGAGCAGCCATCAGCCCGGCACCCCCAGTCTGGGACAAGGGGGATCTGAGGCTCCGAGGGGCAGTGATGGGGACCCCCCATGGACCCTGTACCTGCTCTGGGGAGGGTGGGCTGGGGGAGGGAGGCTTTGCTTGGGCACCAAGGGTGTCACCGAGCTGCAGCGAGTCCAGGTACCGACCGATGTCCCCAATGTCCATCTTCCCACCGGCCTCATTCCCACAGCCTGGAGGGACCGTGGGAAAGGGGAGGTGAGGTTACAACCAGCGCCGGGAGCGGGTGGGAAGATGCTGCTGGTCCCACTGGATGAGGAGCATCGGAGCTGGTGCAGGGCCTGGAGCACAGTGTGATGGGGAAGGGCTGAGGGACCGGGGGGGGTACAGATGGAGAAGAGAGGGCTCAGGGGGGACCTGATTCTCCCTACAGCTGCCTGAGAGGAGGATGGAGCCAGGAGGGGCTGCGCTCTGCTCCCACGGAACAAGGGACGGGACAGGAGGAACGGCCTCGAGCTGCACCAGGGCAGGGTTATGGGGGACATTGGGAAGAGTTTGTCCACCCAAAGGGTGGTCAATGGTGGGAGCCAGGGCAGAGGTGGAGTCAGCAGCTCTGGAGGCATCCAAAACACCTGGGGGGGCCACACGGGCGAGCGGTGGCCTTGGCAGTGCTGGGAACAGTTGGACTCGCTGATCCTGAGGCCCCTTCCCACCGCGCGGATCCCATCAGCCCAGGATCCATGCCCCCGCCCCAGGGGATGCTGCGGGGGGCCAGACCTTTCCCTGGGGCCGTGCTGCCTGCGGGCAGGGGGCTGTGGAGCCGGAGCTGTGCCTGGTCCTCCTCGAGGCGCTGCGGGCTCAGCTCGGCCGCGCGGGCAGACAGCAGATAGAGGAAGGCCGGGTCCCCGTCCCGGCGGATCCCATAGGAGAACACGGAGCGCTCGTCCAGGCAGAGGCACTGCCCGATGATCCAGCGCTGCACCCGCGGGTGGAACCCGTACTCCCGGAACACCTGCACGGAGCCGCTCGGAGCTGACCCCCCCGTGGCATCCCCCGGGGCTCCCATTCCCAGCCCTGCTCCGTACCTGCTCCTTGAGCGCCGCGATGGTGGTGTGAGCCCGCACCAGCAGCGTGATGCTGGCGGAGGAGGTGGCGTCTTCCACCCCGACCTTCATCCTGGGGGGAGACACCGCGGGTGGCAGGGCTGCAGGGGGCCAGCGAGGTCCCAGCGCTGGGACCCACCAGGACTGAGGAGCGCGGAGATGCCGCTGCACAGGGTCCAGGAGTCCGACTCTGGGCTCCAACCATGACCCATCTCACCCCAGGAAGATGCGACAGGAAGCCGCCAGCAGCTCAGGGCCCCATCCCAAACCTCACAGGGAACCCATTTTACAGGGTCCTGGGGATGCACGGAGCAGCCTCTGCCCCAGGGGACACAGGAGGGATCCATGGAGCTGCTCTGCCCCAGGGGACACAGGAGGGATCCATGGAGCTGCTCTGCCCCAGAGGACACAGGAGGGATCCATGGAGCTGCTCTGCCCCAGAGGACACAGGAGGGATCCTTGGAGCTGCTGTGCCCCAGCAGGGATCAATGGAGCTGCTGTGCCCCAGCAGGGATCCATGGAGCTGCTGTGCCCCAGCAGGGGTCCATGGAGCTGCTCTGCCCCTGGAGGGATCCATGGAGCTGCTGTGCCCCAGCAGGGATCCATGGAGCTGCTGTGCCCCAGCAGGGATCCATGGAGCTGCTGTGCCCCAGGGGACACAGGAGGGATCCATGGAGCTGCTGTGCCCCAGCAGGGATCCATGGAGCTGCTGTGCCCCAGGGGACACAGGAGGGATCCATGGAGCTGCTCTGCCCCAGGGGACACAGGAGGGATCCATGGAGCTGCTCTGCCCCAGCAGGGATCAATGGAGCTGCTCTGCCCCTGGAGGAATCCATGGAGCTGCTGTGCCCCAGCAGGGGTCCATGGAGCTGCTCTGCCCCTGGAGGCATCCATGGAGCTGCTGTGCCCCAGCAGGGGTCCATGGAGCTGCTCTTCCCCTGGAGGCATCCATGGAGCTGCTCTGCCCCAGGGGACACAGGAGGGATCCATGGAGCTGCTCTGCCCCAGGGGACACAGGAGGGATCCATGGAGCTGCTCTGCCCCAGCAGGGATCAATGGAGCTGCTCTGCCCCTGGAGGAATCCATGGAGCTGCTGTGCCCCAGCAGGGGTCCATGGAGCTGCTCTGCCCCTGGAGGCATCCATGGAGCTGCTGTGCCCCAGCAGGGGTCCATGGAGCTGCTCTTCCCCTGGAGGCATCCATGGAGCTGCTCTGCCCCAGGGGACACAGGAGGGATCCATGGAGCTGCTCTGCCCCAGGGGACACAGGAGGGATCCATGGAGCTGCTCTGCCCCAGCAGGGATCAATGGAGCTGCTCTGCCCCTGGAGGAATCCATGGAGCTGCTGTGCCCCAGCAGGGGTCCATGGAGCTGCTCTGCCCCTGGAGGCATCCATGGAGCTGCTGTGCCCCAGCAGGGGTCCATGGAGCTGCTGTGCCCCAGGGGACACAGGAGGGATCCATGGAGCTGCTCTGCCCCTGGAGGCATCCATGGAGCTGCTCTGCCCCAGGGGACACAGGAGGGACTCCGGGAGCCCTGCTCCATCCTGGGATGCTGAGGAAGTGGCGTTGTGCTCCAGGGCACACAGGAGGGACCCATGCCCCATCCCAGGATGTGGATAAAGGGAGCTGTGCTCCTGCAGGCCCCAGGGCCCTGTTCCTCACCTGATGTGCTCCGGGGGGTAGGCGCTGTCCCGGAGCAGGATGCTGAGCAAGGCCTGGTGCCGGGCCAGTGCCACGGCGCAGCGCGAGGCCTCCTCCTCGTCCCCAAACTCGATGGCCTGGGTGAGGTGCAGGGCCAGGTCCTCTGCGGGGGAGAGCGGGGAGAGCCGTGAGGAGCCCCTGCAGAGCTCTGCGTGGGTGCGAGGGGCAGCGCCCGCTCCCCTGGAGCTCTGCTGATGGGAGAATGATCCTGGAATCATGGAATGGGTCAGCCTGAAGGGACCTTAAAGCCCCTCCAGCCCCAGCGCCTGCCACGGGCAGGGACCCCTTGCACTGGAGCAGGGGGCTCCGAGCCCCATCCACACAGCCCTGAATCACACTTAAGAGGAAGCCTCAGGTGAAGCACTCGGGGGAGGCCTCCAGAGGAGGCTCCGGAGCTGCTGCGAGGGTGGGAGCAGCTCTGCCCTGGAGCCAGGCTGGGAGCTGGGCTGGGGCAGATGGGGAAGAGAAGGATCCTGAAGGGGAGAGCTGAGAGCAGCTCCAGTGCCTGAAGGGGCTGCAGGGACCTGGAGAGGGGCTTGGGATGAGGGATGCAGGGATGGGAGGAGGGGGAACGGCTCCAACTGGGAGAGTTGATGGGATCTTGGGCAGTTCTTCCCCATAGGGTGGTCGGACACTGGGAGGGTTGGAAGGGAGCAGCTGGGGCTGCCCCATCCCTGCAGTGCTCAGGGGTCAGCAGCAGCTCTGTACGAGGCTCCTCAGAAACCTCTGCGGGCACCAGGGCAGCGGAGGAGTCACCAACCCGGGAGGCATCCGAAAGCCACGCAGAGGTGGCCCCTGGGGCCAGGGGCAGCGGTGGCCTTGGCAGTGCTGGGGCAACGGAGGGACTGGATGAGCCCAAAGCTCTTCCCCAGCCTCAGTGACTCCATGATGCAGGCCCGGGCCGAGCAGCACAGCACCCCCAGCTCGGTGCGCTCTCCCGGGGAGCACCAGGAACCCCCAGCTCCCCCCCGCGCCATGGGACCTCCCAGGTACCTTTCTCCCGGAGCTCCATGGTCAGAGCTTCCTCCGGTCCCTGATCCTCAGGGATGGGGTTGGCACCCGCGGGGGGGGGCACGGCCTCGGCTGCCAACGCGCTCTCAAAGGCTGTGGAGAGGCAGGAACACGTCAGAGGGGGAAGCTCCGGGCTCCCATGTGCAGGGGCTGCTCCCCCCGCTCCCATATCCCCCCTCCTGTTGTGTTTCCCCTCCATGGAGCAGCACACGGGGCTGGGACCACCCCCACTGTCCCCCATCCAGGACGGATGCTGCTGCATCCCGGGATGCGGATGAAGGGAGCTCTGCTCCCATTGGCTGCCCACACCTCCTCCTGTGTCCCAGCACCTCCTTGGATGCTCCAACACAGAGGAACCCCGAGGGTCCCTCCACGGGAGCTCAGAGACCGGAGCGCAGGCGGCAGCCGGAGCCGGGAGGGTCGGATCGCCCTGGGAAGGAGGGATACCGGGATCAGATCCCGCACCCACCTTTCTGCACCTCCCGCAGGGAGCTGCTGACGATCGTCCACCACTTCTGCGCCTCCCGCTCCTCCTCGAAGCTGAGCAGCAAGGGCTCGTCCCAGGCGCCCAGCACCAGCAGCTCGTGGCTCCGGGGGCCCTGCACCTTGTACACGACGTCCTTGAGGTCGTACTCGGCGATGGGCTGCGGGGCAAGAGGGACGCATCCTGATGGAGCTGCGACCGGGACGCGGCGCACGGAGCCGGGGCTGCCACGGCGCCAGCTCCTGGGAGCAGCCGGATCCTTCCCGCTTCAAGGGGGCTTAGGATGAGGGATGGAGGGATGGGAGGAGGAGCAACGGCTCCAAGCGGGAGAGGGAAGAGTTGGATGGGATCTTGGGAAGATCTTCCCCAGGAGGGTGCTGGACACTGAAGGGGTGGAAGGGAGGAGCCGTGGCTGCCCCATCCCTGCAGCGCTCAAGGCCGGGTTGGACCCAGGGGCTTGGAGCCCCCTGCTCCAGTGAAGGGGTCCCTGCCCGGGGCAGGGGCTGGAGCCGGAGGAGCTTTAGGTTCCGTTCATCCCAACCCATCCAGTGAGCGGAGCACACGGAGCTGAAGCTGCAGCCGAACCCTGCCCACGGCCCCAAACCCCCCCCACAGCCCCCACCGGGGAGCAGCTTCCCCTTCCCCTTCCCCGCTCTCATCCGCAGCACAGAGCAGGAGGAGTGCAGAGCTCCTCAGAGCTGCCCCAGAGCCGCCCTGTGCAAGCAGGGACAGGCAGGGATAAGGAGAGACGGTGCAGGGACAGGCAGGGACAGGGCAGGGATAAGCAGAGACGGCGCAAGGACAGGCAGGGATAGGGCAGGGACAGGCAGGGACAGGGCAGGGATAAGCAGAGACGGCGCAAGGATAGGCAGGGACAGGGCACGGACAGGGCAGGGATAAGCAGAGACGGCGCAAGGATAGGCAGGGATAGGGCAGGGACAGGGCAGGGATAGGCAGGGACAGGGCAGGGACAGGCAGGGACAGGGCAGGGACAGGCAGGGACAGGGCAGGGATAAGCAGAGATGGTGCAAGGATAGGCAGGGACAGGGCACGGACAGGCAGGGATAAGCAGAGATGGTGCAAGGATAGGCAGGGACAGGGCAGGGACAGGCAGGGACAGGGCAGGGACAGGCAGGGACAGGGCAGGGATAAGCAGAGACGGCGCAAGGATAGGCAGGGACAGGGCAGGGATAGGCAGGGACAGGGCAGGGACAGGCAGCACCGGGGGGGTGTCACAGCCCCAACCCCCCCCCCCCCCCCCCTCACCGCGCCTCCCGCGGCCCCGTCGTGCCGGAGCTCGAGGCGGAAGCGGCGCTGCGCGGCGGGCGCGGGCCCCGCGCTGAGCTGCAGGCGGAGGGCGGCGGCCGCGGGCAGCGGGGGGCGGCGCGAGGCGCGCGCGAGCGCTGCCCGCACCGACGTCAGCACCGTCAGCGGCGGCGGCGCCGCACCGGGCAGCGCCATGGCCGGGGCGCCGCCGAACGGGGGCCCGCGCCCGGGAAACGCGGCCCCGCGCGCGCGAGTTCCGGGAAGAAACGTTCCGCCCTCCCCCCCCCCCCCCCCCCCCCCCCCCCCCCGCCCCGCCCCGCCCCGCCCCACGCGCGGGGGATTGACGGGGGCTCCCCCCCCCCCGCGGCTTTGTTCCCAGCAGCCAATCAGAACGCGGAGCGCGCCGGTTGGTGGGCGGGGCCCCCGCGCTTTCCCGCGGAGGGCGGGCTCCAGCGGTGATTGACGGGCGCCGCAGCCAATAGCGGCGCAGAGCCGCGGGGACTGCCAGGGCCGCTGGCCAATGGGACGCGGCGGTGCGCGGGCGCCGCTCGGCCCGGGCGGGGCTCGGCGGTTGTTGTCGTCCGGTGCCGGAGGCGAAGGTCGCCGCTCGCCGCTCGCCCAGGAGGCGCCCGCGGGTCCCGCTCAGCCGCTCGCAGCGTCCCGAGCACGCGGGGATATGTCGAGGTGGGCGCAGGCCCGGTGGTCCGGCGCCGGGCGGCGGACGGCGGCCGAGGCACACGCGCCCTCCTCGAGCTTTCCCCGGAGACGCTTCCCGTTACAAACGCCCCGAGCTTGAAGGAGCCGCCACGGCGAGGACGCCCCGCCGGGACCGGGAGCGGGAGCGGGACGCGCGGGTGAGTGCGCTCCTCGGGGCCGCTGTGAGAGCGGCGCCGCGGCGCAGCCCCCGGACTACAGCTCCCACGGTGCACTGCGGCGGGCGCGCCGCGCAAGGGGGCGGCTCTGGTGCGCGGGGCATGCTGGGAGTTGTAGTCCGCGCGGGGCATGGCGGGAAGGCGCCGGCTGCTCTCCGTCCGCCGCGGCCTGTGCCGGTCATGGCCCGGTACGAGGCAGGGGCACCGCGGCGGGAGCGGGATGGAGAGGGACCGGGACCGGGATAGAGTGGGAGCGGGATAGAGCGGGACCGGGATAGAGAGGGACCGGGATAGAGCGGGAGCGGGATAGAGCGGGAGCGGGATAGAGCGGGACCGGGATAGAGCGGGACCGGGATGGAACGGGACCGGAATAGAGCGGGAGCGGGATGGAGCGAGAGCGGGATAGAGCGGGAGCGGGATAGAGAGGGACCGGGATAGAGCGGGAGCGGGATAGAGCGGGACCGGGATGGAACGGGACCGGGGTGGAGCGGGACCGGGGTGGAGCGGGACCGGGATGGGGCGGGACCGGGATGGTGCGGGACCGGGATGGAGCGGGAGCGGGACGGAGCGGGACCGGGACGGAGCGGGACCGGGATAGAGCGGGAGCGGGATAGAGCGGGAGCGGGATGGAGCGGGAGCGGGATGGAGCGGGACCGGGATAGAGAGGGACCGGGACCGGGATGGAGCGGGACCGGGATAGAGAGGGACCGGGATGGAGCGGGAGCGGGACGGAGCGGGACCGGGACAGTGCGGGACCGGGATAGAGCGGGACCGGGATAGAGCGGGAGCGGGATGGAGCGGGACCGGGATAGAGCGGGAGCGGGATGGAGCGGGACTGGGATAGAGAGGGACCGGGACCGGGATGGAGCGGGACCGGGATAGAGAGGGACCGGGATAGAGCGGGAGCGGGATAGAGAGGGACCGGGATGGAGCGGGACCGGGATAGAGATGGACCGGGACCGGGATAGAGCGGGAGCGGGATGGAGCGGGACCGGGATAGGGAGGGACCGGGACCGGGATAGAGCGGGAGCGGGATGGAGCGGGTCCGGGATAGGGAGGGACCAGGATAGAGCGGGAGCGGGATAGAGAGGGACCGGGATGGAGCAGGACCGCGATAGAGCGGGACCGGCATGGAGCGGGACCGGGATAGAGAGGGACCGGGACCGGGATAGAGCGGGAGCGGGATAGAGAGGGACCGGGAGCGGGATAGAGCGGGAGCGGGATGGAGCGGGACCGGGATAGGGAGGGACCAGGATAGAGAGGGACCGGGATAGAGAGGGACCGGGATAGAGAGGGACCGGGATAGAGCGGGACCGGGATAGAGCGGGAGCGGGATGGAGCGGGACCGGGATAGGGAGGGACCGGGACGGAGCGGGAGCGGGACGGAGCTGGAGCAGGATGGAGCGGGACCAGGATGGATGGGCCCCGAGGGGCCGTGGGCAGCGCCTGGGCCTGGCTCTGCTGCTCCTTTGTGGTGCCTGTGCCTTCGTCCCTGGATCATCGATCCCAGCCGGGTTTGGGTTGAAGGGAGCTTAAAGCTCCTCCAGCTCCAACCCCTGCCCCGGGCAGGGACCCCTTCCACTGGAGCAGGGGGCTCCAAGCCCCTGGGTCCAACCCGGCCTTGAGCACTGCAGGGATGGGGCAGCCACAGCTCCTCCATTCAACCACTTTCAGTGTCCAACCCTCTCATGGGGAAGATCTCAAGATCCCATCCAGCTCTTCCAGTTGGAGCCGTTCCTCCTCCTCCCATCCCTCCAGTCCTCATCCCAAGGCCCTCTCCAGGTCCCTGCAGCCCCTTCAGGCACTGGAGCTGCTCTCAGCTCTCCCCTTCAGGAGCCTTCCCTTCTCCAGGCTGCCCCAGCTCTCCCAGCCTGGCTCCAGGGCAGAGCTGCTCCCGTCCTTGGGCAGCTCCACGTCCCTCCGGTGCTGCTGCCCCAGAGCTGCACATGGGGCTGCAGGGGGGGTCTCCCAGAGCACAGCACAGGGGGGCAGTCCCACTCTCGCTCCTGTTCTGTCTTCTCTTTCTCCCATCTGCAGGGTCCCTCCATCACCCCACTTCCATCTCAGGGAACACGGGGGGTGTTCGGGGCTGATTCCTCCCTGGGGAGAGATGGGGGCTGGACCCCAGACCCTCTCCTCTTCTTCTTCCTGCCCAAGAGAACACATTCGCTATCGCCGCAGCGCCTTCTCTTTCCATAGATCATTCAGTTTGCTTCTCCTTCTCTATGGTTGAGCACTTCACGTCAGTGTTACCTCACCCAGTCCCTGCTTCTTTCTCTTTTTACCCAGGGAGTCTTCTTGTGGGTGCCACCGCATGGTCTCTGATGGCATTAAACCACATGTGAACCCCGTTGTACCCAAAGCCCTTTAGATTAAGCTGATCTTGAGGAGACTGAGATACAGATTCAGGCCCTTGCATTGCCTGTTGGTGCTGGACAAACCTCTGCGCTTGTCCCCATGGGTGCTATGGCACAGGCGGCTGCTGGTGCTGTGTGGGGCAGGAGGGAGCTGTGTCCTGGCGCTGGTGGGTGGTGTTGTGCCAAAGCGCAGTTGAACTCCTCATGTAACTCCTTTGGCCACCACCGGTACTAAAAGTGCTCCTCCACCCCCTCCTGAGGAATTGGCTCCGTTTGCGCCAGGTAGAATAAATCCGTGTTCCATGGAATTCCTGCTGTGGGTGAAGCCATCTGCATCCTTCCAGCGTCAGAAGGGGCTGAGTGCTTCCCGCTGCTGTGGTGCCCGGGTTCCTGGAATCATGGAACCAACCAGCTTGGGAAGGACCTTTAAGGTCATTCACCCTTCCCAGCACGGCCAAGGCCACTGCTGACCCATGGCACTGAGGCCTCGGTCCCATGGGGTGGGAGCACTCCCAGGGACGGTGACTGCAGCTCTGCCCTGGGCACTTCCAATGCTGAGCACCCTTTGGGCAGGAATTGCTCCTCAGCTCCATCTAACCCTGCCCTGGTGCAGCTCGAGGCCGTTCCTCCTGTCCCATCCCTTGTTCCTTGGAGCAGAGCGCAGCCCCTCCGGCTCCATCCTCCTCTCAGGCAGCTGTAGGCAGCGATCAGGTCCCCCCTGAGCCTTCCCTTCTCCATCTGAGCCTCCCCGGTCCCTCAGCCCTTCCCCATCACACTGTGCTCCAGGCCCTGCTCCAGCTCCGGTGCCCTTCTCTGGCCCCGCTCCAGCACCTCAAGGTGCCTCTTGCAGTGAGGGGCCCACAACTGCTGTGCTCAGACCTGGTTTTCCCCTCACTGGGAGCCAATGAACCAAAGTTGGGTGCTTTAAGGAGCTGACAGCAGCTGGAGGCCATCGTGGAAGCGCTGGGCATGGCAGGAACTTGCTGTTCCTGCACCCGGGGGTGTTCTTCCCCTCTTGGACCGAGCTGGATCCCTGGCAGCAGATACCTGATGCCGGTGGGGGTGGCGGAGCCTTTGGCATCGCTTCCCTCTTCCCAGCCTGTTTACAGCTTCTCCTGTTACAGACTCAAAGAGGCCCCCGCTGGGGAAGGAGCGTGGGCCATGGGCACCCAGCGGTCGCTCTGTGCTTGTCCCTCCGGGCGGTGCTTCCCGATGTGGGAATAGGAAAGAGCAGGAGCGGGAACAGTTGCCTTCCCTGGAGGAAGGGGCTGGTGAAGCAGTCATAGAGCCATGGAATGGGTTGGGTTGAAGGGACCTTAAAGCTCCTCCAGCTCCAACCCCTCCATGGGCAGGGACCCCTTCCACTGGAGCAGGGGGCTCCAAGCCCCTGGGTCCAACCTGGCCCTGAGCACTGCAGGGATGGGGTCGTGGGGAGCTTCTCCTCCCCAGCACCCCAAGTGCTGCTCCTCAGGCTCCGGCCCCTCTCCCCCAGCCTGGGGCTGTGCTGCGGTTGCCCCGAGCCAGGACCTTGCCCTTGGCCTGGTTGAGCTCCAGGAGGTTCCCACCTCTGCAGCGTGTCCCGGTCCCTCTGATCCCATCCCTTCCCTCAGTGTCACTGCACCACCAGCCCGGGGCCAGCACTGACTCGCTGCAGGGGCTCAGTCCCACTGCCCATGGAGCCCACAGGGACGTTGAACAGGGCCATTCCCAACACTGATCCCTCGGATGCAGCACTTGTCCCCGGTCTCCACTTGGACGTTTTGCTGTTGACCACAGCTCCGTGAGTGGGACCATCCAGGCAGTTCCTGCTCCCCCAAGCGGCCCATCCACCATATCCGTGCTTCCAGGTGAAGGACAGGGATGTCCTGCGCCGCAGTGTGCGGTGGTGCTGGCCCTGCTCTTGGCTGAGGTGTCCATGGCAGTGGAGCTCCAGCAGCTCCTCTCAGCTCTGAGGGCCACCACTCCGATCCCTTGGGATCGATCCACGCAGCAGCGAGGAGGCAGCTCCCGGGATCCCCATTCCTGGGCTCTGAGGGCTCTTTCCCCACAGGATCCGGATTTGCAGCACTGTTACCAGGGAATCGCTGGGAACGTCGGGACAATGAAGCTGTTGGAGAACTCCAGTTTTGAAGCAATAAACTCCCAACTGACAGTGGAGACGGGCGACGCGCACATCATCGGCCGGTGGGTGCCCCTGCCTGGTATCCCATGGGAAGAGAGATGGGATCCCGTGTGCCTGTGGGCCCATGTGCCAGGATCCTGTGTGGCTGTGACCCCGTGTGGCTGCAATCCCTCCAGCTGCTGTCCTGTGCAGCTGCACTGGGGAACGTGTAGGGGACACGTAGGGATAGCTCTCCATGTCCCTGGAATTGCCACTCAGCTCATCCCAACCTCCTCCTGGCCTCCTCAGGGTGACCATTGCCATCTCCACACCTTCACGTGGGGGTTGTGGCCGCGGTTGCCTTATACCAAGCCCAGACCCAGCAGCATGTGGAAGGAGGCTCCTGGGGCCTGCGATGCTCTGTCCGTGCTGGTGGCCTCATGCAAGCCCCAGTGGCCGTGGTGGTGCTTGCCTGGGACCCTGTGGCGCTGTGCTGGTGGGCTCATGCTGCTCGGTGTCTCCGCAGGATCGAGAGCTACTCGTGCAAGATGGCTGGGGATGACAAGCACATGTTCAAGCAGTTCTGCCAGGAGGGGCAGCCGCACGTCCTGGAGGCACTGTCGCCTCCTCAGACCACGGGCATCAGCCCCAGCAGGTACCCCGGGGACACAGGACATGGGCAGCGGCGCATCCGTGTGGGGAGGTTGGGATGCACTGAGGAAATGGCCCTTCCTTGGGGGCTGCTGTCGTTCCTGGGCTGCCAGCTCTGCTCGTTCTTGGCATCGTGGAGTGCTTGAGGTGGGAAACAGCTTGGAGATCCTCCAGATCATCCGGTGAGGCGCCGGCATGGGGTGCCCAGAGGCGCTGTGGCTGCCCCATCCCTGCAGTGCTCAAGGCCAGGATGGACCCAGGGGCTTGGAGCTGCTCCAGTGGAAGGAGTCGGAGCTGGAGGAGCTTTAAAAGGTCCCTTCAACCCAAACCATTCCAAGATTCTAAGTCCAGCCGTCCCCCAGCACTGCCAAGGGCACCACTGAGCCATGTCTCCGAGTGCCACGTGTACAAATCCTTTAGATAGCCCCAGGGACGGTGACTGCAGCTCTGCCCTGGGCACTTCCAATGCTGAGCACCCTTTGGGCAGGAACTGTTCCTCAGCTCCATCTAACCCTGCCCTGGTGCAGCTCGAGGCCGTTCCTCCTGTCCCATCCCTTGTTCCTTGGGAGCAGAGCGCAGCCCCTCCTGGCTCCATCCTCCTCTCAGGCAGTTGTAGGGAGCAATGAGGTCCCCCTGAGCCTTCTCTTCTCCATCTGAATCCCCCGGGTCCCTCAGCCCTTCCCCATCACACTGTGCTCCAGGCCCTGCCCCGGCTCCATTGCCCCTCTCTGGCCCCGCTCAATGTCTCTCCTGCAGTGATGGGCGCAGAGCTGAGCCCAGGATTCGAGGTGCAGCTTCACCAGTGTCCAGTGCAGGGGCACAGTCAGTGCTCTGGTGCGGGGGCTGCACTGGTGCTGTTGCTGCTCCGGTGCTCCCGCAGCGCCAGCCCTGAGCCCGTTGTGCCCCCCAGGCTGAGCAGGAGCCATGGCGCGGACGAGGAGGGGCCGCTCAGTGACAAGTGCAGCCGCAAGACGCTCTTCTACCTGATCGCCACGCTCAACGCCTCCTTCCGGCCCGACTACGACTTCAGCGCCGCCAAGAGCCATGAGTTCAGCCGGGAGCCCAGCCTCAACTGGGTGAGCGCGGCCCCTGCGGGCACGGCCCCGTAGGCACTGCACCCACAGGCATGGTACCCATAGGCACTGCACCTGTAGGCACTGCACCCATAGGCACTGCACCTATAGGCACGGCCCCATAGGCACTGCACCCATAGGCACTGCACCTATAGGCACGGCCCCATAGGCACTGCACCCATAGGCACGGCCCCATAGGCACTGCACCCATAGGCACGGCCCCCATAGGCACTGCATCCGTCGGCACGGCACCCATAAGCACTGCACCCATAGGCATGGCCCCATAGGCACAGCACCCACAGGCACTGCACCCATAGGCATGGCCCCCATAGGCACTGCCCCCATAGGCACAGCACCCATAGACACGGCACCCCGAGAGGCCCTTGTTCCTGAGGAGGAGCAGCGGGGATCTGCTGGGGCAGTGCCCCGCTCCTCAGGGAGCCCCACAGCGCTGCTGTGATCCCGGGAATGCTGCGCTCCCTCCTCCAGCAGCATCAGGCCTGGGATGGGGCCATCCTCATGGAATGGGTTGGGATGAAGGGACCTTAAAGCTCCTCCAGCTCCAACCACTGCCCCAGGCAGGGAGCCCTTCCACTGGAGCAGGGGGCTCCAAGCCCCTGGGTCCAACCCGGCCTTGAGCACTGCAGGGATGGGGCAGCCACAGCTCCTCCCTTCCAACCCTTCCAGTGTCCAACCACCCTCGTAGTGAAGAACTTCCCAAGATCCCATCTCACTCCTTCCTCTGTCAGTTGGAGCCATTCCTCCTCCTCCCATCCCTGCATCCTTCATCCCAAGCCCCGCTCCAGGTCCCTGCAGCCCCTTCAGGCACTGGAGCTGCTCTCAGCTCTCCCCTTCAGGAGCCTTCCCTTCTCCGGGCTGCCCCAGCCCAGCTCCCAGCCAGAGCAGACACGTTCCATCCCTCGGACCATTTCCATGTCCCTCCTCCGGAGCTGCTCCTGCAGCCTCATGTTTCATCTCCATGCCCCTCCGGCAGGTTCAAGCCATTCCCCTTGGCCTGTCCCTGCCCGCCCTTGTCCCAAGTCCCTCTCCAGCTCCCGTCCCTCCATGGGAAGCTCTGGGGGTGCTGTTTCCCGCAGCCATTGGGGGTGTTTTCCGTTGGCAGCAGCCCCTTTGCTCTTCACTCTCCTTCAGGCTCAGCCTCTCCTGGGCAGGGTTTCCCATGGGCGAGGCTGCTGTTCCCCAGGGAGGGCGTTGGGGGCAGGAAGGGTGCGGGATCAGGGAGGCCTCCCTGCCGCTGCCCGCTGCCCTCCTCCCTGTGCCGGTGCCTGGAGGCTTCTTGCCCTTGCTCCCGATGGGTGTCTGCGTGCATGGTCCCTGCCGGAGGTGCCAGGGCCCCTGCGTCCCCATGTGTGCGTGGCCGTGCCCTGCCTGCCCGTGGCCCCTGCTCCGGTGCTGGGGGAGCTCCATGGAGCGGGGGGGCCCCGCAGCTCCCCTGAGGACCCCCCTGGCCCCTGCAGGTGGTGAATGCCGTCAACTGCAGCCTCTTCTCTGCCGTGCGCGAGGACTTCAACGCGCTGAAGCCTCACCTGTGGGACGCCGTGGATGAGGAGATCTGCCTGGCCGAGTGTGACATCTACAGGTAACGGGCAGGAGCTCCGCCCGGGCCTGCCTGCTGCCCCCCCGTCCCTGGGGGCCGCCACGCCACGGAGGGCTCCTGTCACCGGCCAGCCGTGCCGCCATGGAGGTGGCTCCCGGGCCAGCCTGCTCGGAGCAGGATCCAGCGCGGTGCTTTTGTGCCTCCGCTCCTTGCAGCTACAACCCCGACCTGGACTCGGACCCTTTCGGGGAGGACGGCAGCCTCTGGTCCTTCAACTACTTCTTCTACAACAAGCGGCTGAAGAGGATCGTGTTCTTCACGTGTCGCTCCATCAGGTCAGGCCAGGCCCTGTCTCTGCCGTCACCCCACAGCTTAATGCCCCCTTTGCAAGTCGTGTTCTGCTGGGCCCAGGCTGGGTGCAGTACAAACACAGAGCCAATAGGGTGGAAAAGACCTTTAGGACTGTCAAGTCCTCAGGAGCTGCTAAACCTCCTCCTGCTCTTTATTCATGGACTCATGGCATGGGTTGGGTTGGGAGGGACCTTAAAGCTCCTCCAGCTCCAGCCCCTGCCCCGGGCAGGGACCCCTTCCACTGGAGCAGGGGGCTCCAAGCCCCTGCGTCCAACCCGGCCTTGAGCACTGCAGGGATGGGGCAGCCACAGCTCCTCCCTTCAGCCCATTCCAATGTCCCAGCACCCTCATGGGGAAGAACTTCCCAGGATCCCATCAGCTCTTCTCCCAGTTGGAGCCATTCCCCCTCTTCCCATCCCTGCATCCCTCATCCCAGGCCCCTCTCCAGCTTTCTGTAGCCCCTTTAGACCCTGCAGGCTGCTCTGAGCTCTCCTTTCCCTCTCAGTGGGTACACGTACACGCGCTCGGAAGCTGGCAACGAGCTGGACATGGATCTTGGTGAAGGGGATGTGGAGGAGAGCAGGGACGCGGGCGACGCCGAGAGCGGCAGCATCGAGGAGGAGAGGTGGGTGAGCAGTGTGGGTCAGCCCCATTGGGTGAGCTCTGTGGGTCAGCCCCATTACATGAGCTCTGTGGGTCAGACCCTGTGGGTCAGCCCCATTGGGTGAGCTCTGTGGGTCAGCCCCATTACATGAGCTCTGTGGGTCAGACCCTGTGGGTCAGCCCCATTGCGTGAGCTCTGTGGGTCAGCCCCATTGTGTGAGCTCTGTGGGTCAGCCCTGCTCGCACAGGGCCCGGGTTGGAAGCCCCCCGAGGCCCCCGCACCCGCTGCTGCCCGCTGCGCGGTGCCGGGGCCGTAACGGCAGGGGCTTGCTGCCAGGTTGCAGGTTCTGTGCATGTGAGGCCCGGAGCAGCTCCGAGGCGCCGCGGCCGCGCTGAACGCCGTCCTCTGCCCACCGTCCCGAGGAGCCGCCCCGCGCTGCCCGTGCCCTGCCCGTGCCCTGCCCAGCGCTGGAGCGCCCTGAAGCTTTGCTGCACTTTATGCCCCTCTCCTCGGCTGCGCTGCCCCCGAGCGCCCGCGGGGTGGCGCCGGGCGGGAGGGGCCCCCAGCACTTGGCCTGGACTGGTTGTGACCCGCAGGCGCTGTCCGTCCCCGGCACCGCCGTGCTGGGCCCCCCCGGCCCCCCCCATGAACTCACAGTGATGAACGCTTGGGGAAGGTCCCTTCCTTCAAGGGCTTCCCCTGCTCCTGCCTCCGGCCGCAGCTGCCGCCCGTGGCCCGGCGCTGCCGGTGCCCTCGGTGAGTCCCTGCTGGACCTGGTGCTGCCGCAGCACCCCCGCTCCCATGGCAGTCTGGGGGGGGTTAACCCTATCTGACTGTTGGCAACGGGGAGGCCGGAGCGGGGCCGGTGCCAGGTTTGGGGGGGTGAGCAGGGTGCTGGGTGCTGCTGCTCCCACCCCGCTTCGCTTCGGCTGCCCCCATCCCTCCGCCCCGATCACCCCAATGTGGAGCCAGAGTAGAGGCAGGGGGCAAATCCCCCCCCCCGCCCCAGTTTGTATTGTGGCTGGGACAGGGCAGAGAGAAATGAGTTTACTTGAGCTGAGGTTGATTGAGCTGAGTTGGGTTTAACTGAGCTGGGTTAAGTAGGGCTGAGCCAAGTTGGGTTGGGTTGAGTTGAGCTTAGCCCAGTTCAGTTGGGTTGAGCCCAGTTAAGCTGAGTTGGGTTGAGTTGAGTTGGGTTGAGTTGAGGTGAGCCCAGTTCAGTTGAGTTGGGTTGAGTTGAGCTGAGCCCCTTGAGTTGAGCTGAGTTAAGTAGGGCTGAGCCGGGTTGGGTTGAGTTGAGTTGAGCTGAGCCCAGTTCAGTTGAGTTGGGTTGAGTTGAGCTGAGTTAAGCTGGGTTCAGTTGGGTTGAGTTGAGCTGAGCCCAGTTCAGTTGGGTTGAGTTGAGCTGAGCCCAGTTGGGTTGAGTTGAGTTGAGTTAAGCTGGGTTCAGTTGGGTTGAGTTGAGCTGAGCCCAGTTCAGTTGAGTTGGGTTGAGTTGAGGTGAGCCCAGTTCAGTTGAGTTGGGTTGAGTTGAGCTGAGCCCAGTTCAGTTGAGTTGGGTTGAGTTGAGTTAAGCTGGGTTCAGTTGGGTTGAGTTGAGCTGAGCCCAGTTCAGTTGAATTGGGTTGAGTTGAGGTGAGCCCAGTTCAGTTGAGTTGGGTTGAGTTGAGGTGAGCCCAGTTGAGTTAACTCGAGTTGGGTTGAGTTGAGCTGAGTCCAGTTCAGTTGAGTTGGGTTGAGTTGAGCTGAGTTAAGCTGGGTTCAGTTGGGTTGAGTTGAGCTGAGCCCAGTTCAGTTGAGTTGGGTTGAGTTGAGCTGAACCCAGTTCAGTTGAGTTGAGTTGGGTTGAGTTGAGCTGAGCCCAGTTGAGTTGAGTTGGGTTGAGTTGAGCTGAACCCAGTTCAGTTGAGTTGAGTTGGGTTGAGCTGAACCCAGTTCAGTTGAGTTGGGTTGAATTGAGGTGAGCCCAGTTCAGTTCAGCGGAGCTTCAGTTGAGTTGGGTTGAGTTGAGCTGAGCCCCTTGAGTTGAGCTGAGTTAAGGAGGGCTGAGCCAAGTTGAGTTGGGTTGAGTTGAGCTGAGCCCAGTTGAGTTGAGCTGCGCTTGAGCTGAGTTGGGTTGAGTTGAGCTCAGGTAAGCTGGGTTGAAGCTGAGCTGAGTTGGGTTGAGTTGAGCTCAGGTAAGCTGGGTTGAAGCTGAGCTGAGTTGGGTTGAGTTGAGCTCAGGTAAGCTGGGTTGAAGCTGAGCTGAGCTGGGTTGAAGCTGAGCTGAGCTGGGTTGAAGCTGAGCTGAGCTGGGTTGAAGCTGAGCTGGGTTGAAGCTGAGCTGAGCTGGGTTGAGTTGAGCTCAGGTAAGCTGGGTTGAAGCTGAGCTGAGCTGGGTTGAGTTGAGCTCAGGTAAGCTGGGTTGAAGCTGAGCTGAGCTGGGTTGAGTTGAGCTCAGGTAAGCTGGGTTGAAGCTGAGCTGAGCTGGGTTGAAGCTGAGCTGGGTTGAAGCTGAGCTGGGTTGAAGCTGAGCTGAGCTGGGTTGAAGCTGAGCATGCACAGAGGGGCAGCAGCTGCCTCAGCATCCTCTCCGCTCCCGCTGCCCCCCAAGGGGAGCTGCTCTGGGGCAGCAGCAGCCCCACGGGCCCTCACCCCCCCGGGGCAGCCTCCACAGCCCCTGCCCCATGGCTGTGGGTTCGGGCAGGGTCTCTGTCTTTCAGCAGAGGCTGTTCAGGGGCGCTGGGGGTTTGTGTCCCCCGGCCCTGGGCTTGGTGCCGGGGGAGAGGCTCCAGGGGATGCTGCAGATGCAGGTCCAGCCGCTGCCCGGGTCTTTGGGTGCTGGAGCCCCTGGGCAGACAGAGACAGACCCCAGGGCCCCGCTCCGTCCCTGGGTGAAGGCTGCTCCCTCGGTGGCCCCGCAGCTCCTCGGCCCCACTGACCCCAGGGCTTGGTCTGAGCCTGGCGCTTGTGCCCTCTGCCCCTGGGGCTGGAGCCGCTGCTGCCCTCATTGGGCATTGCCTTCAGCACCCCCCCCCACCGCAGCACCCATGGGTGCTCCCAGCAGGATTCAGCTCCATCGCATCCCTGCATCCCTGCTCCTGCTCCTGTGGCTGCCTCCCTGTGCCCCGCCAGGGAGGGGACTGCACAGCACTGCAATGTATCGTCACCAATAAAGGTTTCCTTGTGATCCCCCCCGGCCTGGGGCAGCGGCGCTGGGGGGGACGGGGGGGACACGAGGTGGGGCTGAGGCAGAGCCCATGGGCTGGGGTTTGGAACCACCTCATCTGGGTCCTTCCCGGGGTCATTCCCACTCCGTGGCCTCTCCTGGACCATTGGTCTCTGTGTCCAGGAATGGCTTTATCTTCCCGTTTATTGCTTTATCCTCTCTGGAATCGGATTTCATCCTGGAATCCCAGCCTGGGTTGGGTTGGGTGGGAGCTTAAAGCTCCTCCAGCTCCAACCTCTGCACGAGCAGGGACCCCTTCCACTGGAGCAGGGGGCTCCAAGCCCCTGGGTCCATCCTGGCCTTGAGCACTGCAGGGATGGGGCAGCCACAGCTGCTCTGGGCACCCTGTGCCAGCGCCTCAGCACCCTCACAGGGAAGAGCTTCTGGATCCCAGCGCTTCCCTCCAGTGTGAGTGCACCCACAGCTCAGTGCCAGCACAGCCTCAGGGTGCTGGACCCCGCTGCCCTGGCACCCACAAACACCCTCAGCATCCTCCTGGGGGGGTCTTTGTAGTCACCCATTAAGTAACCCCTGCTTGCCATTGTGGGTGAAGGTCACGCATCCAACCCCTGCCTGAGCCTGACGTTCCTCAACGGTGTGATGATTCCATCATTGGGGAATGATGGAATCATTCCCAAACCGCTTGTCAGAGGTTTCCTCTCCATTTACATTTGGGATTGTTTGGGAAGGGTTCCAGATGTCTGTTTAAAATGGTCCTGTGCTTCATCGCAGTGCTGAGGAGGGTGAAATGCAGCTGAGAGCTGGGCTGGGGTAGCCTGGAGAAGAGAAGGCCCTTGGAGCAGCTCCAGTGCCTGAAGGGGCTGCAGGGAACCTGGAGAGGGCCTTGGGATGAGGGAATGGCTTTAACTGCCAGAGGGGACTGAGAGAAGCTCTTCCCTGTGTGGGTGCTGAGGCGCTGGCACAGGGTGCCCAGAGCAGCTGTGGCTGCCCCATCCCTGCAGTGCTCAAGGCCAGGATGGACCCAGGGGCTTGGAGCCCCCCTGCTCCAGTGGAAGGGGTCCCTGCCCGGGGCAGGGGTTGGGACTGATCCTTATGGAAGAAATAGAAAGAATCAGCGTATCCTCCCGCTTGGCCCATGCTCAAGCCATGTGTTACATCAGCATCACTCTGGAGTTGGAACTGAGGACGGGACAGCCTTGGACACACAAACCCATCCTGCCAGCAACGTCCATGCCACATCTGACAGGTTTCATCCCGGGGTTTCCATGTGTGCTGCATCCAGGGCTATTTCCCTATGGAGAAGTTTCTCCTCACGCACAGCATGTGGAGCACTGACCCCAGCGTTGCTTCCCAAGCCTGCTCCGAGTGGGAGAACCAGTCCCTTTGGCCTGTATGTCCTAGCACACAGCCTTAGTGCAGCATGAACCCATTCCCAAGCAGCCAACATCAGTCTGGGATCTCCCAGGCCCCTGAAATCCCTGGGATTCAGTCACAGCACCTGGAATATGCAGGGACCATATGGATACACCAACTCCATCCAGCCCCTCCCCAGCGGAGACCCGGCACCTTCTGCTGCTTCCCTGCTCCCAGGAGGAGCCTCCTTATCCCTTGGAATGGAGCCTGGCTGGATCCAGAGCTCTGGGGTCATGGCGGTGGGAGCCAAGCCAGCACCTCTGCCCCAGTGAAGGGAATAGAACCTGTTCCCAGGGCTGCTGGTGGTGGCTGTTGCAGGCACTGGGATGAATGGGGTTGTTCCGGGTGTCATCACGGCTCCAGCCAGGATCACGTTGAGGGTTGCCAAGGTTCTGCCTGGGTTGAGCTGGGACTTGCCCTGGGCACAGCGGGGATCAAACCGGGGATCGCCATAGGCTGGTGTTGAGTTTGGCATCGCTGTGGGACCGGCCAGCATGGAGTTGGGAATTGCCATGGATCAGTCAGGACTTGGGAGGTGCCACCCGGGATGGAGCTGGGGAGGTGCTGGGCAGAGAAGGTGGCACCATGCAGGGTGCAAACAGTGCCTTGGGCTCGGCTCTGCAGCCACCAGCACCCGAGATGGTCCCAGCTCTGGCCCGGGACCCCACCGGCTCAGCACCACGTCCTCACGGGGGCTTGGCCACCCCAAGGGCTGCTCAAGGGCCACCATGGCGGGACACAGGGCCCGGCAGGCTCCGGGCGCTCCGCGGTGATGCGCTGGAGGAGCGGGGGCTGCGCATCCTTCATCCCACAGCGGAGGCGCTGCCCCCGACCCCGCGCGTCCTCCGGCCCCAGCGGACCCGCGCTAGGACCCGGCTGCGCCGCGGCGCGGGGGGCGTGGCCTCATGTCTCCGCCTGCCCTCTCCCCGTCACCCTCCCTCCCGTGTCCGATTGGTCCATCGGCAGCGCGGCCCCGCCCCCTAGCGCCCATTGGCTGCGCCGCGTTGCTAGGAGACGCCGCAGTTCTAAGATGGCGGCGGCGGAGGAGGAGGCGGCGGCGGCGCTGGAGGCGCTCCTGGGCCCGGGCGCGGGCGCCGCTTCCCGGGCGGGGGCGGCCGCGGCGGCGCTGTCGCTGTCGGGGTCCTCGGCGGGGCGGCGGCTGCTGGCGGCGCGTCCCGCGCTGCTCGGGGCGCTGCTGGCGCTGGCGGCGGCTCCCGGCGCGGAGCCCTCCGGCGCTGCGCGGCGCTGCCTGCTCAACGTGTCCGCCGAGGCGGCGGCCCGCGGGGCGCTGCTGCCCGCGCTGCCTGCGCTGCTGCCGCTGCTGCCCGACGGGGCGGTCTGCGGGCTCCTGGCCAACCTCAGCCGGGAGCGCGGCGCGGCGCGGGCCGTGCTGCGGGCGCTCGGCTCCCGCTGGGACGCGCTGCTGCAGGAGCTGGCGCGGCCCCGGCCGCCGCCGGAGCTGGGGCCGCTGCTCTGCAATCTCAGCCAGGTCCCCGAGGGGCGCCGCCGGCTCCTGGACCGCTCCCGGTACGGCCGTGGCGGGGATGGGGGTGCTCCGGGTGGTGGCCCCGGCCCGGTGTGAGCGCCCCTCCCGCAGGTGCGCGGTGCAGCGGCTCCTGCCCTTCACGCAGTACCGGGACTCCACCGAGCACCGCCGCGGCATCGTGGGCGCGCTCCGGAACTGCTGCTTCGAGCACGGTGAGAGCCCGAGCACGGAGCGGCTGCCGGGGCCCTGCCCTCGCCTCTGGGTGCTGCCGGGCCCCCCTGCCCTCACCCTGGGGCTGTGCTGTCCCCACCTGCCCTCGCCTCTGGGTGCTGCCGGGCCCCCCTGCCCTCACCCTGGTGGCTTTGTGGGGACATGGCCCTGGGTGACATGCACCCTGAGAGCACCCAGGCAGGGCCGTGGCCACGGCCATGGGGGCTGCTCTGACCCAGCCGTCCCCAGAGCACCACGAGTGGCTGCTGAGCGAGGCCGTGGACATCCTGCCCTTCCTGCTGCTGCCCCTGGCCGGGCCCGAGGACCTCCCCGAGGAGGACATGGAACGTACGTGGGTGCTGGGACACGAGGTGGGTGCGGGGGCCCCACGTGTCACTCACTGAGGAGCCTGTCCCCAGGGCTGCCCCCGGACCTGCAGTACCTGCCCCAGGACAAGCAGCGGGAGGAGGAGCCTGACATCAGGAGGATGCTGCTGGAAGCCATCATGTTGGTGGGTTCCTGTGCTGTGGAACCACTGTGGGGCCAACGGGAAAGGTGCTCCGGGGAGGTGGATCCTCGCGGGGAGGAGGTGGATCCAGCCTGGCACTGAAGCTGGTTGGAGACGAGGCTGGACCAGTGCAGTGCCCTGGTTGCTGCTGCGGTGGCCACATCCCACCCATGGTCACCATCAGTGCTCTGGGTGATGGGGCAGAGCGAGCCCGTGGCACATCCGTGGGTGCTGCTGCAGCTTCCAGAGGGATGGAGGATGGGATGGGATGGGATGGGATGGGATGGGATGGGGATGGGCAGGAAGGGGTCCGGTGGTGATGGGTGGCCCCGCAGACACAGAGAGGCACGGTGGGACGGGCCAGCGCATGGGGCTGGGGGGGTTCCATCCTGCTCACCCAGCGCTGCCTTCTCCCCACAGCTCACGGCCACGGGGCCTGGGCGGCGCCGGGTGCGGGCCATGGGCACGTACGTGGTGCTGCGGGAGCTGCACGGGTGGGAGCAGCACCCGGGGGTGCGGGCGGCCTGCGAGCGCCTCCTGCAGGTGAGCTGCGGGTCTGCACCGCCCGAGCCTTCCTCTGCCCCAGCCCCGTTCCTGGAGCCTTCCCACTCCTCATCCCCTGTTCTAACCCCTTCCCAGAGCCTTCCTCCTCCTGGCTCCCTTTCTTGAAGCCTTCCTCTTCCTCCCCCACTCACGATCCTGAGCCTTCCTCCTCCTCGTGGAGCCTTCCTCCTCCTCTGTTCCATAGGTGCTGATCGGGGATGAGCCCCCCCCGGGCATGGAGAACCTGTTGGAGGTGAACATCCCAGAGGAGGTGGAGCAGCAGCTCCAGCGCTTGGACCAGGAGGAAGAGGAGCAGCGATGGTGGGAGCAGGACCAGGACCAGGAGCAGGAGCCCCAAGGCTCGAGCCACGAGGGACCCTCCCGGTGACACTGGGTCACCCTCAGCACCCCCTGGGCTGACAACATGGGAGCCACCTTTGGGGTCCTGCAGGGCAGAGCCCCCCCTTTGCCCCCCTCCAGTGGGGTGAGGTTGGAATGTGGTGCTGGGGGTCAGGAAGGGGCCGGTGCCCCCTGCCCAGTGCTGTGGGGCTGGACCCCCCCACCTGGGCTGCATCTGCACCCACCCAATGTGCCTTGAGGAATAAAAGGTTTCCAGCCCCAGCCCGCCATGAAGCCCCTCGTGATGTCCCTCACCCCCCCCCTCGCCACCCCCAGCAGCCCCATGGGGTCCGGCTGCGCCCCACAGCTCTGGTGGGCTCCATCGGTCCCATGGCAGGAGGTAGCTGAGGTCCAAGGAGCACCCTCTGGGTGGGGGGTGAACACTGTTTGGTGGGGTCAGGGGGGAATGGGGTCCATGTGGGGTAGAGGGGGACATGGGGGAGGAGCCTCAGCCAGGCTGTGTGGGCACCCAGGAAGTGCTGTGTGCCCCACATGTGTCCCCCATGTCTGCACTGCCCTTGGGGCTTGGCACCCGTCCTGGTGCCCATGGTGGGACCCACCTTGGGGCATGCCAAGAGCTGGAAGAAGCTGACCCCCCCCCCCCCCCCCATATCAGGGCACCCCAGAGAACCAGGGGAGGTTGGGTGGGGGTCCCCATCTATGGGACACCTGTGGGGGGGGGGCTCTTGTCTGGGGGGTGTCACACGGTGGGGGTCTTGGATGGGTTCAGTTGGTGCCCTGGTCTGCAGGGCACCCCTGGGTGGGGGTTCCCAGTGTGGGACATACCTGGGTGTGGGTCTTGGGGGCTATGGGGGTCCCTGTCTGTAGGGTGTCGTGACCCTTTCGGGGGTCGGTGCTGGGGCTGGGTGGGCGTCCCCATCTATGGGATACCCCTGGGTGGGATCTCCACTGTGGGACCCACTGGGGGTCCCCATTTGCCAGATACCCCTTTATGTGGCTCCTTGTCTGTGGGGTGTGCCTGGGTGGGGGTCCCATTGGAAACCATGGCTCCCCCCGGCTGAGGGTCCCCATGGGGGTCAGAGCCTTTAGGCCCTCCCCTTGGGTAAGGGTCCCCGTTGCGGGACACCCCTGTGTGGGGGGGGGGGGTCAGGGCTGTCTGGGGGTCCCCACTGCCGGATACCCATGGCTTGGGGTCCTCTTGACGCCTATGGAAGCCCCACTGTGGGACACACATAACGGGGTTG